>ML121558.1:404282-489209 GCA_003788615.2 Terfezia boudieri ATCC MYA-4762 | reverse complement strand
GGGCTCTGATAACTCGAGAATAAAACCCCTGTTGAAAAGTATTCGGAGCACACAGTTTGACAGTTGCCTCTGGTTTGGGCATGGGCCTATCTATCTCGGCCAGGTATATAACATACCTATGTACTTTTTGGGCAAATGCATATGCGCTCACACTGGGAGGGGACAAAAAAATTTATGGCTTGGGAATTCGGAGGAAGATGTGGTACGGAATAATGATTCTTCGAAGCGAGCCACGCTGTTTCCGGATTTGGCCAATGAAGAGGCGTGAGAGAGTCTCACAAGTCAAGAGTTATTATATGTACAAACACATATATTTACTGTACTGTACATATAGCCACTAAAATTCATATCTTACAGGGGATATAAAGTACACACAAAACACATGTGATGAGGCCACCCGCGTTCTGTTCACTCTGTATTCCTCCTCTCCCTTTCCCAATCCCGCCTTCTCACCAAACAATCTACACCCAACATTCCCATAGCCTCCGTCTCACCCGGGTCACCTTGGGGAACTTCCACTGCCAAATCACCAGAGTCCAAGCTCCACTTCCTTACAGGGTGACACCCCAGCCCTGTGGCCCATCCTCTCTCACCCTCCTTGCCACGATGTCCCTCCTCCCCTTCCACTCCAATCCCCCCTTCCCAAATCTCTAAACCTGCCCATGCAATCATCGCGGCATTATCCATACAATAGCTGGGCGGGGGGCACACCAGCTCCACCTCCACTGCCTCATTCTGGAGATACTTCTTCAGCAAATGTCTTAGAAAGGAATTCGACGCCACTCCACCACTGAGAACTAATGTCTCTTTGCCTGATGGAGGAAGAGACCCAGTATCATCTGGAGGTTGCTTCTTCTCCCACTCCCGCAGCGCAAGAACAACCCTCTTGGCCAAGTGCTCAAATGCACACTGCATTGCTTGCCTCCCAAGAGCTCTCCGCTCCTTATCACTCATATCAATATTGCTTTTCAGCGCCTTCTCCACAAATGACCCAATCCCAGAAAATGAGAATGCAAGAATATGATGTTTGCTTCCTGTGCTCATGAATGGCACTGGTAGCGGCGACCATGCAGGATATTTTTCCCTAAACTCCCTATCTTGCATCGCCCTGGCCTCTGTACCAGGTGGGTGGTAGTCGTAATCGAACCCCTCGTAGCTGGTCACCCTATCCCCTTTCGGAAATGCGTACTCCTCTAATACCTTCCCATATACCACCCCTATCCCTTTCCCCTCCTCCACCGTGGGTATCATCCGCTCAGGAACCACACACCGAGCAACCTTATCCAGCATATCCCCCACTGCCAAATCCACTGTTTCACACAGCACCCTATGCTCCATTACCTCCTCACTCCTCACCACAAGCGTATGCCCACCGCTGACCAATAAACTCCAAAACGGGAACTTGGGTGCCACCAGCCCTCCCTCAGCTAGAGCGGAGACTAGCCGCACAGTCAATGCATGTCCAAGCATATGATTCACCCCAATCAGTGGTACTCCCCAAGCCACAGCTAAGCCCTTCGCTACATCCAGCCCTGCAGCGAGGGATGCTCGCATTCCTGGTCCTCGGGTAGCTGCGACGAGGTCAGGCCTGCAGGTGCCAGGGGGGAGGTGAGTGAGTGCTTTGCCGATCAAAGGGCCAAGATGAGTGCGGTGGGAGGAGAGGGAAGTGAGTGGGTGGATTCCACGGGTGGGGAGGTTATTTGATGTGATTGTTTGGTGGAAGATGAGTGACGTCTTTGGGCGGTCTGAAGGTGAGGATTCGCGATCTAGAAGGGCTACAGAGGTATCATCACTGTTAAACATCAGCATGTCTGCCGCAGGGTGTCGCTCCCATATGCATGTATGGTCTCACCAAGAGGTCTCAATTCCAAGGACGACGATATTTCTCCGCTGAATGACTCCAAGCGATAAATGTTGTTTGAAGGTGCATGGTGATGTCGGCGCCAAGCGTCGAGCAAGATGGCGATATTGGAGGTTCATGGTGGGAGTCTTTCCAACTTCAGGAAAATAAGCTTTACAGGCCGGGAGAAACGTAATATCTCCGGAAAAACTATTTCCCGCGCTCTACGACATATGCCAAGCACCTCACAGCACACCTTAATGAAGCAAACAACTCCGATGATGTAGATATATGTGACCCCAAATTGACTCCCTTCTCGTTGACTCGTTCTATGATACTTTCACTCCGCCCGTGGCAGAGATTCCCCGTACCTAAAACAGCTTCGCAAATAGCACAGCACAAAGACAAATAAACACACACAATCATGCAATATAATCATGCACACAATCATGCAATCATGGGCAAATATCGATCATCCCTCACGGCTGAGAATCAGGGTGAGCCCTGCAAGCAGGCACATCTTTCGATTACTTCTTCTCCTCGGCAGGAAGCGCCATAACACCCTTCCGCAGCTGGCTCAAGAAGTCGGTACCATTAGCCATAACGTGTTCTGTGTCACGCAAGTCAAGGTTAATATCCGCACCAGCCTTATGTCCCAATTTGCACTGAGTCCTACTCACGTCTTGACCATGGACCGCCACTAGCTTTTCCGGTAGTTTTCCAGGCTTTCTCAGGTGACTTATAGATCATTTGCTTCAGTGCTGCACAAATGAAACGAATGGTTAGTATTTAAGAGTTTTGCACAGGAGAGTGTAGGACGAGCGGCTCTACCTTCATCTCCATATGGATTCTGTGCTGCATTCAAAGCCGCTACAAAGCCTATCACCGTTCAATAAAAACATGTCAGTAACAAGCTTTAGATTCATAAGATCTCTATAAGCATGAAGTTAAGAAAACTAGTCTTGATCGCAAATTGACAACATATACCAGCTGGACCATGGGCTATTATCGAAAACCCCGTTGCTTAACCGTTAAGTCCGTGTTGCACAACAGGGGTTCCTACAATCCCAAAAGAGGAAATTTCGGGCGATCGTGCTCATGCCGCTGTTAGAGGCCTAATATATGATTACGCCCATCATAAGTTAGGACCCCTTTGCGCACCGCCTCGGCAGAAATATAAGACACCGAACCCTGCCTCAATCAAGTTTGGGTATAAAATATAGTGGAAATCTGGTGTAGAAAAGGGTATCTGAACTGTGGCACGAGATTGCCATCAACCGGCAGTATGTAATATAGGCTAGAATAGCCCCGGAAAATATGGGCAACAAAGACGCACATCCCGATCGGAACCGACAACCGTATATGTACGTACCTCGATTTAGATATTCAGAAACTTCCCGGCTATTGAATCCTCTAACAGGAACATGCTCATCCACCAAAGCCGTAGATTGGCCCTGGGCTGGACCTCTATTGGCCCAAGCATTTCCTCCTTCGCGATTTCCGGTTTGATAGCCACCAGGTGGGGGATAAGAATTCCTGTCACGGGACTGGTTGCGGCGCTGGCTTTGCTGGCCTTGCTGGCCTTGCTGGCCTTGCTGACCTTGCTGTGAATTGCCTGGGGAATTCTGCTGGGGTGTTCCACGGCGCACTCGCCAACTGCAAGGGATATGGTTCAGTCGAGTAACAGATTGACAGCATGCGCCAAAATATAAAATAAGTAGTTCGGGGTGGATTTGGGGAACGGGAGTTGTGTAGTGGGAAACTCTGGAACGTAAGTACCTACCGCTGATCTTCCCCGGGAGTGCTCATGATTGCGTTTACTAAAGGAACGTGGTGTGTTTGCTTTTTCTCCTACTACGTTTTCCCACAAGGCAGCGAGGCAGCGACCAGACAAGAAGTCGGTGGATAATATCTCTAGCTTTGAGAAGTGTGAGCATTTCAGTTCATAGTGGGGCCTCTCTAACGGGGCACTGTTAGAGGTAGGGATACTGCTGCCGAGCCTGAGGTAGAATGCCACCAGACGTACGGGGACCAAGGGCCCGGGGCTCCGGCCCCAAGAGGGTCCAGGAAGGGGCAGGTCACTTACCAAAGAACGAGAGAGAGAAGTATATCGACTATTCCTCAGCTCTGCAGCACGTCCCGGGGCGAATCTGTGGCTGGGAGGAACAAACACCTGTCAGCTATTAATTGACGGACGGCCTGAGTTTGTGTCGTTGCTGTGGCATCACGTGGACTTGGCTCGACTGCTTCAATCGTGGCTGACTAATCTTTCTGGCGTACCCGCGTGTATTCAAGTGCATAATGTGCCAGTAAACACGCCCCGCTTACCCGCCCGCGCAGCCTTCGCAGCCAATGGACGCTCCCATGTGACATCCTGAATGACGGTTGGGGAATTTCAAAAAAAGGAAAGACGTCGGGCATCAGAAAGCCAGCTTCTGCTGTCAATTTGCACATCAATCAGGAAGCTGACCGGGGGCTGTTGCAAGCCACTTGCAAGCTGCAGTGGAGGTCACGAGACACAGACCAGAAACTGGGACAAGTTTACTTGTATCGGCTTGTCTTCAAAATCCTGGCTACATGAAGTGCGCAGCACTTTGTCTTCGATGGTACAGGTATTATCCAGAAACACGCAATCGGGATACAGCCTCGCCACCTACCGTAGAGGTTTCACCGAGACATGCCTATTGGGCCATATTCGCAACGAAACAAATTGGCCTATCTCGCCACTGCAAAGCTCTCTAGACGTCAGTACGGAGTATGGATGCACGTATACTTACTGTATAATAGGTACAACATCTATATGCATGTAATACATACATATTAATTCTAGCGAACAGATTACCCGAGGAATTACTGGCCGCGGAACCCTGCAGACAGCACATTAGGTTCATATATGTCACAAGTTTCTCCCATCCCAGCACCATTTTTCCCACACGCGACCTTCCATGCATGCTGTGCAAAGTGATAGGTATGAGCAACTTCGTTTATAGCCATGGGACAGGGGGGCAGGATTATGAATAATTCCTTCCAACGATGAAAGCCATAAGCACTACCTAGATAAAGCTCTCATTGGGAAAAGCTTCCATGCTTATTACTCAATTGGGCAGTCAGAGTTGGTATGCAATGATGGCCTTCAAAAACGCTCCATGGCTGTCTCAGATATTGCATTATCAGAGACCACACGCGTTTGCAGGTCGATAGTTGAGGGGCAAACATATTAGCGGTTTGTGAAAGAATTTCTCCGCGGAGTGCTAGCATCTCCCAGCACACTGCACCGGTACCGAGGGTGGGGATACAGCCGTCATGGTGCAAGGATAGAATACGGAGGAATCCCCGGACTGCATTGCTTTAATTCATAGTGGCGTAATTACCTTCGGTACCTTCCCATATGTGTGCTGTATTGTAACTACTGTACACAGTAGCTGCACATAGCATCAACAAGTGGCAAAATAGGCGCGAAATTCTCTTCACTATCGTTATACCGATTAATTTCACTATAGCCAGGGTACTTTTAGGGGTACTTTAGCTGCGTGCAGTATGTCTGACAAATACCTTTCGTACAGCCGGGTTGCACTATAGCCACTTTTGCTAGTCTCTGCTTTCGGAACCTTAGGATTATATCCCTCCCTAGTCTGGTTGGCACATCCCTAGTCTGGCTTGCACTAGCCCCTTGTCCCTAGTCTGTGGAGGTGCTTGTGTGCCAATCCCTCCTCGAGGCAACCAGACTACCTCGAGACTAATCCCAGACTAATTCCCGGGTTGTTCCTCCCTAGTCTGGGTGGCGTAGGTCATGCCAACCGGAACCAGACTAGCCAACCGGTGTTGGTCTGCTTGCATATAACGGCGAGGTTTGTCATGTTAAACGGTTTTGTGTTATGCACTATGCGCCTCATCTTCAGGGTAACAGTTTTACCAACTTTCCACTTTCGGCGCGTGCGAATTCGGATTTTTTTTCCCTTATTCTCATACCTATTATCCCATCTTATATAGTCAGCTGCCACTTTAAGGGCGCTAGCATAAGAAAGAAGGAAGGAGAGACATAGAAATAACGTCTTATCTTGAGGCGGTTGCATAGCACCTGATATTCTGGTAAATACTGAAAATCGTAGTTTACAGACGGGATTCCATCCGACTTTTGTTGGAAGGAAAAGGTAGGTAGCTAGTAAGAGGGTACGAAACAGGGCCCAAGTCATGCGATGGAAAAGCACTTAACGTTTGACTTCCAACCTAACGCGGTAACTGTTGAAAATGCCGCGGGCCCGTTACTTCTCGACACCTGCTCTGGCATGAGCTGTTTTAGAAATTAGAATACTGTAACAAGAGTAATTCGAATATCCAATGTTTGGAGTGAAAGCCAAACCCGGCTCGGGCCTCAGCCCCTTTGATGTGTGGGCCATGCATTGATGTCAGGCAAGTAGATATAGGGCCAGGCCGAGTTACCTAGACATAAGTGCGCCTGTGCATGCTTGCAAAATGAGCATAGGATCGAGACAAAGCACACAGCAGTTACCTAGGCCTACTATATGAAATGGAAGGACCCAGACTAGGATGTACTGGCTGTTGTAGATTTTTGGTACCTCGTTACTTGACGCTGAGCATCTTGCAATTTTACGACTACTCTATATAATGGAGCTTGCAGTAGAACTCGACCTCCAATTGGATGAGAAGTCTGCGAAGGAAGAGTGGGTGAGGCAGCGGACTACCCCCTAAACATCCTCCAACCACCGGATACCCCAAACATCCTCTCTGACCACCAGATACCCCATAAACATTTCCTCCGACCACCGGATACGCCCCAAACATCCCCTCCGACCCCCCAATGCACTTTTACAATGTCTTTTGCCTTTGCCGACCTCTTTTTTTCTGCTGTTTGTACACCCTCAATTCGGCGCCGTTCTCTGTAGAATGACTGATGTTTGGTTGAATCCATGGTTCCGGCTTGGAGTTTATATAGAGTAAGAGTTTCTAATGCTTTCAGCTTCTGTCCAGCTTTGGCCCTTGGCAGTGGCATATTGCTGGCTGTTGTAATTGGTCGTAGAATAGATTGTAGAAATAGAGTTGTAGAATATACAGAGGTTGAACGGAGCCTTATGAACCTTCCTATGCATCAGCAGTTGCTAATAATCCCCTGGTAACTAACTAAATAACCCCGGCTAGGGTCCATTTTTTATAAGAATATTATAGAAAATCTAAGAATATGCCTATAGAATTTTAATTCTTATTTCGCATGAGGGCGGTCAGCATCTGGCCTTATATGGAAGAATAAGTACATAGGGCATAACAAACACTACACTCCGGCACACGACCCAGCACGTCTAGTGGAAACGCTGCACTAGGTATCACTCACAGTGGGCTTCGGGTTCGGAAGGATTTCGAAAGGACCGAAGTTCCCTCATCCCATGCAAATAACCAACAACTACCAACAACTTAACTTCATGGTACCAGTTGTCTCGTAGCATCTGGGAGCCTGCAGCAAGACTTAGTTATGAGCCACACCTCCAACTAAGTGTTTGACAAACGAGAACGCATATTCTTGTCGAGATACAACGTTTGGTCCGTTTGGTCTGACAGGAACATGAGTAGGTTGGTACAGTCTTTTCACAATGAGTAAAACAAGAGTCAGGCATTCTATGACAGTCTTATCTGTTTCAGATGTAAGTGAATTAGTGGATCGATAGTAAAGCACTTGAAGACTCCTTGGAGATATCTAGAGAGCTCTACTCGATTGATTGATAAGGCGATCAGAGGGCACAGCCTAGATAACTCCGAAAGATGAGCGCATTGTCTCCATTCCGAGAGATTTTATCGTTGATGTGCCCTACTCAGTAACAATAACGTGTTGCTCGAGATGCAGGTGGAATATAGTAGCTTTAGCCTGTCCTCGTGGCACGCATAGTTCTGTGCATAATTTGAAAGGTGGGTGAAAGTATATATAAACCACCCTATCTCCAATTGATACTTCTCTCCCTTTATGCTACAGACCGGACTTCACAATCTGTTCCTGGTGCTATACCCCGCAGCACTTTCACCCAACTGTGCAACAAAACAAGAATGGCAACAGCCTCTATTGAATCCCCGGAGAACGAGAGTGGGACTGCCACTCATGAGGGTGGAGCTAGCAACTTCGTGGCGATAAATTTGAAGCCAAGCGATATCACTACAGGTGGGGAGTTGGTCGAAGAGGTGGTAACTGGGCAAGAAGATGATATTGTCAAGGGGGCAAAACGTAAACGCGCTTCCAGCCCAAGTGTTAGAGCTGAACTTGATGGTTCATCTGACCTTACTCACGGAGCTTCACTGCATGATGAGCACGAAGATTCTGGGGCCACCAATGAAGCTAGGAAGGGAACAAAGGCGAAGAAGGGACGAAAGAAGGCTGGCGCTGTTAAGAATGAAGGAAAGGTGTCCGTGAAAAAGGCTACTGGTGCTAGTAAAAAAGGGAAGGGGGAATGGACAAAGAATAAAAGTGGTGCAGAAGGAAGTATGGGCTCCGCAACCCTCGTTACCACAACGCCAGTTGATGGCGACAACGCAAATCATAGCGACACTTCAGGTGATGGGGAACTTACGCCTAAAGGAAAAATGGCTGGCGTCAAGGGTAAAATGGAAAGGAAAGTATGGTCTTCAGCCGAGGACGAGATAATCATCGCTCTCCATGCAACAAAAACCCCGTGGAAAGAAATCGCGGCTGCCTTGAACAAGCTTCCCACGAGCTCCACCACACTAGCAGTGGACGCAACAATGGCCACAAACAGGTGGAAAAAGAAACTTAAGCATATTATCACCTGGTCTGATGAAGAGCTCAAGACTGTCAAAACAATCTATGACGCGATCGTGAAAGACCCATTTACTGCACTGGCGGATCGCATGAATAAGGAGCTTAATGAGACGAAATTTACCAAGCTAGGATGTGAGAAGAAGATTAAGGAGATGATGAAAGGAAATCAAGATAAGTGACTTAGAGTTCAGTAAGCAGGTGCACTGTTCGAAGGGAAACTATCGATACTTTAAGTCGGCTATAATGCATTAGAATATGTACAGGTAGTAAATTCGAAAGTTTGGTTGCGCAGTTTTTCGTTTTTATGGCTGAAACGTGGATAACCTTACCAGGAAGGTCCGGATAAGTCTGGTTGGCACGACACCTCCTGTATCACTACGTACCCTGTGAGCATGAGTGAAGGGAGATGGTAGAGCATGGATAGATTTCTCGGAGTCCCAGTGCACTCAACGGCCCGGCCGGGGCCTGGCCTGAAACATCAGGCCGGCGAACTGGGTAGCCTGAATGGCCTGAATGGCCTGAACTGCCTGGACGGTCTAATTAGCCTGGGTGTGCGGCCTACATCGCTATTGTTATGTCTATGAATATGTCAGTTTTGTCCACATGTGAATATCGTCTGCTCTCATGAACATAATCCGGCAATTCAGGCCGTTCAGACCGTTCAGACCGTGCACGGACCTCAGGCCGCGGGCGGCCTGAACAATGGCCGGCCCGTTGCGAATACTGCTTTCTCCAACTTTACATTGTAATGGAGCAAGAGACAGTTTACTGCTTTTCATTGGTACACTCTGATACAGATACATTTCTTTTTTGAATATACGTATTCTCAATAACCATAGAAAATAAGCTACTTACAGTCTGATGAGTTATCTGCTGCTAATATTATACCTCTAGCACAAAACCCGGGTCAAACCTATTGTCCTCACTACTTATCCAATACCCCCTTTGGTTAGCAACGATGCGAACCTTCCGGGAATTGGTGTCGTCTATTGGCTGCGAGGGCTCTCCTTCCTGGAGAGGCACACTCTCCCCAGACCAAATATAGTCTGTACAGAAGTGCGTATGTCCAAATGCCCATGCAGCGATCTTCTCACTTCCTTTCCAGTTAACAAGTGCATCCGACGTTGCCTTGCTATAACCTTCATTAGGGTTTCCAGTGAATAACAGCTCCGTGCAAAACGCACTACTAAAACCCCGCCCCTCATGCTGGGGCTTCGAACACTTCCAATATGTGGGCGAATGGTGCGTCGCAACAAGTACCTTCCACTTAGATTTCCCGCTCCTATCTTTTCCCATCCCCCATCTTTCCGCCATCATCCCCCTCCCCTCCTTATCCTCTTCTTCAATCTCATTCAATTGACTCTTCAACCACTCTATATCCCTCTCACACTCCCTATTATGCTCCTCAACCCCCCACTCCCCTTTAATCCATCCCCTGAAATCACTAACAGCCCCATTAATCCTCTCCTTCTGCATTTCCGTGATCCTAGACCACAATGTACACCCTAAAACTGTGAGACCCTCATCCACAAAATCCACCCTCTTTCTACTCAACACTGTAAGCTTCCCATTCAACTCTTTTTCCAATTGTGCCGCGAGAGCGAGGCCTTCGGCATGGCCACCAGGAAGATGGTAGAATTCGTGGTTACCCAGGACAAGGTAGATGTGGTTAAACTTCTCTGCCTGGATGCGAAGGAATGCGAGATATTGTTGGTAGTGGGAGAGATTCCCAATATCCCCGGCGAGGAGGAGATATGGTGCGGAAGTCTTGGGAATGGGGAATATTTCATAGCTCATATCCTGAGTTGGTGGGATTGGTGGGGGGTGGGCTGTAGCGGGGCTTCCTTCGGGTTTAGTGATACTGTTGAGCCAGCCCGAGGGGATGAAGCGGGAAATACATTTGAGACGGGAGGCGGAAGGTGCGGGTTGGGGGCGGGTGAAAATTATTGGTTTGCCGCGGTCGGCGGGTGGGGGGGGTAGCTCGAGGTGGATATCTGAGAGGAGCTGGAAGCGAGCTCTGGGGGATGAAGGAGGCGATGGGGTAGACATCTTTGGGTATAAGGGTATATGGGTATCAGATGCAATACGCGTACTAGTATTGTAAGGCTTCAAACCCTTCTTTCCAGGACATAGTAATGAGGATATCAGTCTTTGCCGGAGCTATGTGATCTATTCCCGAGACGATTGCTGACGCAGAAGTAGCCGTTTCTTGGCGCGCCTATGGCCCAATTACCAGGTTGGGCAGTCCTGTGCCCCAAATTCTATCACATGACTAACTTCCAGCTGCTAATCACGTTTCGGCGAGAACGATAATTTCATGAATCCATCTTCCTTGATGGCGTCTATGCACACACCCGTACTGGATATCAAGAGCCTACCCTAGGCAATACCAACCGTTGGATCACCTACGTGCGTTATGTCAGACACTATTCCCAGTGGTACCATAAGCCTGACTCGTAAGACAAAACTGATATTTCAATCCAGTCCACTTTGAGCTATGCAGTTCTCGCTCCCAGGAACCGCGGAACAGTGCCGCGGAACAGTACTTGCATCTGCTGCATCAACCTTTGCCAAAGCCTGGATAATATCGGACGAACAGGTGGTTCTTATGGTGTTTGGCGCGCACGAAATTCATGAACTCTTCCCCATACCATTGTTCCTGCGGAGGACAGACCAAGATGTGAGATTGCAAAAGCCCCCTCCAATTTCAGTGATTAGCCCCGATTCAAACCCCCAAGTCCCTCTGTGAGCCCCGATGGGAAATCTTGCAAGTACGAATCTGTTGAGGTATCAGACCAAATTTCACCATATATTACTGTCTGTAAGTGTTCAATCCTCGTCTCAGCTGCACTTTGCTGTTTGAACCGGCAGCGGCCGTTATTTGGGCATTGGCAACCTCCATGCATTTCTGTTGCCTAGGGAAATCACAATCCTTCTCATCATTGCCACAGATAGTGGCCTGCGAGAGAATCTGCCCATCCTGTGACATATCCTTTGTCACTTCTCTTGCCTTTTGTTTCCTCCATTGTGTAAATTACTAGAAGTTCAAACAACAATTCTGAGAGTCTGTAGGGTGGGTGTGAGTGGCGAGGTTGTTTGGTCAGTGGGGTGATATATACCCTATGTGTTCTGCTATCGAATTTTTTTATCATCATGGTGGACAGTTCCATATCCGAGTAAACAACCTTCAGAAGTGGGACAACTCTTAGATCTCCAAGTACAACGAGGTCCGATACACTTTCTATCGAAAATGCAGCAATTTAGAGAACCTTCGTCAAACTACTGCACAAACAAGCAGAGAAACAACGTCTCCATGCTCAATCAACGGCATTATTCTAACTGACAGTGGAGCATACTAATGTACCAGTCCCGGCCCAGGCTCCTAGCACACGGGCCTTCCTCGACCAATCACCGCCGACCGGAGTTATGTTCCACCGAATCCGGAGCCTCCTACCCGAAAGGCCTCAATTTGGGCAACTAGAGATACTTAATTATTGGTAAAGCGGCGTAGAGATGATGGCCTGAGTTTGGCACGACTTTAATGGAAAAACCCCAAACGCATACCGCAAGCACATGAACGGAGCCGTGGGAAGGTGGTAAGGGAAGGGGGGTTTCTTCCTTAATAGGTAGGGTTCCAATCCATCCAACAATTAGAATTCGGACCCTCTTCGAAGAGATTTATTGAAATATACAAAGATATTGAGTTCTAGATCCAATAACAAGGTTTACTTGTACAAGTGTATCAATAATAAATCGACGTCATATTCAATTAGCTAGACAACAATTAGGAACATCAGACTTCCTAACTAGAGCAAACCTGTGAAGCAAGCAAAGCAGAACTTTAACGAGCACTAGTGTATACCACATAAAAGAATTTCACCCTCATTCATACACAATACCCAACACACTCGACAATTATCCTTGCACTCCAGGCAACCGTCATTACATTTATAATTACAATAGTAATAGACAAAAGAAAAACCGGTCCCTCAGGTTTCTGAAATTATTGGCTCGTATAGCCAAGCGTCACTATCCCATGGCTCATACTGTCCTGCCTCCAACGTAGACGTTCCCTCCAAAAAAACATCAACACCATCCTCCTTAGGCCCAGAGGTCAACGTGACACTTTCTGCGCCATTCACGTCTAGCTCAACTGACAGTTCAGAAAAAAGTGACACTCCTGTCGGACGATTCAGAACTAGAATCAACTGTGGTGAATGTAACTCCTCTCTATATGAAAGATTAGTTTACCCTAGAATTACTGTCAAGCAAACGTATAGTCCAAGCCCGCACCAACTCGGGAACAATAAAACGCTAGCAATGATAGAGCTGAGCCTGGATCTAGCGGTGCTGGCTATGGGTAATGGATAAGCGACAAAGAGGTATGGGGAATTCGACGGCATGAATCTAGACTTTCTTTTTTGCATCTCACACTGTTTCCCAAATATTCCCACACTTAAATGATTCTCGTTTGTTTTTCGCAATTTGTCTGTCTTTGTTCACATCATGTTACTTCTTCACTAAGGAGTTGATCTCTGAAGCTGTCTCTCGCTCTGCTTCCTTCATTTTATTTTGTAATCTTCTTTGCTTTGCGTGTCAACCAGCGTTGGTCAAACCAGAGATCGCAATGTATTGATATTTTCGCATTCGATACATTTCAAGAGTGGTCCGATTCAAGTATCTGGACGTATACTTGTGCCATATATAGCCGGCTCAACCGTGTAATATTGAAAGTATTACCTATAGCCAGTTGCATAATCCCTGCATAGTCTCATGCCAAGACTCTAGGTAGTCGATCGCATAGCTTCGCATTTGCTGAGACTAACAAATAACTGCTTATACAATTTATTACAATTTGTTTTATTTAAGTAGTTATTTTACAGGTTGTAATTAGTAATTGAGTTTGGGTGGTAAAGGAATGAGTGGGATTGGGTTTGGGAATGAAGTTATAAGTAAAACATGACAATTCCATGACAACATTGGACAATTTCAAAACAATATGAGATAATTCTGTGATAAAATTATTGGACAATTCCATGGCAATTCCATGAAAACTTGAAACACTTCATAAGAACTAATAGCAATCCAATTCATATAAACCAGTGATCTATAACAACTAAAGAATCCGAGTCAAATGGCAAGAATGTTGAAGAATGTAATAAGCTGTAGGGTGACCAAAAAGATTATAACTAGAAAGAATAAAGGGCTTGGTAAGTAGCTATCGGCTACTCAGCTCGGCATGAGTAATCCAGGTAAGAGAAAACCAACTTACCGGCATGGAGCAAGAGGAAATAATTGGCCATCAGCACGAGTCTTAGTGACGTGGTGCGAGTAAAAATTGGCCAACTGCACATACTACTTGGAAGTAGAGGGTTTTATTTAATAATAAAGATTAACTTTGGATATTAAAAAAAATGTAATGAATGGTACTAGATAGTAGTCATTCGGTACTGTTTATACAATCTATATCTGCTAAGTACGGATGTTTGTATATATTGGTTCTGCTGAGGTAATACCTCAGAAGGGTAAGTAGATTACTAAGTAGGATGTTCTATAAGGAATAGTAATTAATAGGTATAATCTTCATTTGTAATTATGCTATCTATCTGATTGATGCTAATCGAGTTATCTAAAGGCTAACAGATTCCAGAGGGGATCTGGCAGCCTATTTATACTTGTTCAGAGACCCTAATAACTAAGGAAATATATAATGATAGTTAGCACACCATATAAGGTGGGTGTGTCATACAGGAGAGTATGTAGCCTAAGAGGGTGTACACGAAATAGAAAGTTCCACGGAATTTACTATAGCAAATTCCATGGCTGTAGAACTACTGAATTCGGTAGTACGAGATGGACGAAGGCTAGCCCTTCAACTGAGATGCTAGTTATATAATAATGTAGTAAATATAGAAAATACAGATATAGGAAAATACATGAGATAATAACAAGTAATAACGCTTCCTTATTACAGCATATAGGTAACCAAGATATGTCATGTACTCCTTGTCTTTCAAATTCAGTTTACATAAACCTACGAGCTGGAATAATTAAGCTGCAGATTTTGATTCAGCTATAGTGAAGGAATGAATACTCATATTGTAAAGCCTCTAACGCTAGAGAACTACTCAAAGTATTCACCTTAATTAAAGGCCCACCTGGTCTAATAACTTGCCTAGACAGTAGTCAACATGTGTAACCCAAGAACGATCGACTCTTAGAATGCTTATATGTGAAGCGCTCGTATTTACTTCAGCGTGACCGAGAAATTCGTTGGTAGCAGCGGGCTGGTGTAAGGGTTGTGACTAGCTCGCGAATGGTAAGCAGCAGGCCGAATAAGGCAGTAACTTCCGTAACTGGGATAGCTCCAGGTGAAGCGGATCACATCTGACGCACGGCTGAGGATTTGGTCTTTATGGCTTTTTGTCCATATACGGTAGATTGTTTGTGAGAAGCCAGCGTCTGATCAACTCCCTCCCCGTTGGTGGCGTCAAGGTGGGGGCCGCATCTTTGGAAAGCTGTCACTCGCGTAAATACCGCCAGCCAGCGAGCAGAACCCCAACTGCTCTGCAAGTTCTCGGAGAGATCTCGCCCGCCAGTTTATGCTAGCTTGGTTGAGCTTCTGCTATCTTCATTTCCAGGGCGGTTTGGAGGAAGCTGTATTGGCGGTCGAGCTGTTTGTACTCAGGGCTGTTTTGTGAAAAGTCCTACGTAGCTCTATTTTCTTGGAGCGTGATGCAATCAATAATCACACCTATGCCCTACCACCACCCTCGACACACCCGCGACCCCCCCTCTTCCAGAGCATCCTCAGGCTTCACAAAAAGGATTCTAATGGCTCTAGGACTTCCAATACCATCCCCAAATTTCGGGCTCCAAGGGTCGCGTCGGTCGTGCGGAGTATGCAGGTCTCTTCTGAGGCGCTTTAACGTTTAATCCTCAGGCACACAACAGCCATACCATATGCATATATATGTTCTGGTCCGTTGCGGAAAATGGCATATATGTGTACACTGGGCATTATATGGAGGCAAATTGAGGAAAAGCCGAGTCTATTACTTTATATGTACATAATAAAAGCTCAAACCTCTACTTGTTCAATCAAACCTCATACTTCACAGCGAGAAATTTCATGAAACCTCGCATTAATAATACTATAGGTCTTGTTCTTTCCTGCATGCGGTAAAGTATCAAACATATACGATAACATCAAATACATCATGCTCTAAAACTATTCGTTTCCTATCATTATTTTTGCCAGCAATAAAATACATGCATTATTGCACAGCTCATATTCATTTAATGCCTTCCACTACAGCTTGATTGCTGGAAAACCACCTGCTGGGGCCTTCAAGTTGGGTGTCGGAGGTATACTTTAATTTGCGATATCTAGGTAGTTCTTGTTAGTTACCATGTACTTGAATTGGTTTTAGGGAATGACTTGTCAAAGATCAACCGAGATTTACTACTTATTGTATTACCCGGCAGTGAGCGGGCTGACGCTGGTGCAGAGGATCTACACCTGGAAGAACCCGTGATTACAGAGGGGTTGAAACAGGAGTGGAGAAGGAGGAGAGAAGAGGAGAAAAGGGTGGCAGGTGCAGGAGAGGTAGAGTAGTGAAGTGGGGAAGAAAGGCACGAATCAACTACGGACTGGGAAAGGGTACCTCCAATCCTGGAGAGCAAAGCTGGACGACACTGTAGATCCCACATGCCGAACATGCAGCCGATACGTGGAGACAAGCAGGCACTGGTGTGTCCACGGGGAGAGGAGATCGGCAGGAGGTAGAGCAGTTGGGAGGAGATGGAGCCGGGAGTGAAGGATGGAGACAGGGAATACACCGTGGATGTGGTCGACACTTTCTTCTCAGACGTCGATCTGACATGAGCGGGAGGAGGTCATGGCTTTCCTTTGTCTTGAGGGGGTGGCCTGGGAGGGGCGTGGCGGCGGAGGTTAGATTTATAGCGGTTAGGGGTGGTGGTGGAGGAGGTAGGGGTCATTTCTGTTAGTTTTTTCTTTGGTTCGGGAGGTAAGACGTTTACGTAGCCCGTTGTTCCGTGGGTATACCAATCTTTTAAGATGAGCGAACGGGCCCGTCTCATAGCCTTACGCTCCATAGATGTACCGACTTAAAAAAAAAAAAAACTATGCAAATACTCTTGAAATTAGGACGCGCAGTACCAGACAGTGCTTCAATTGCACTTGGAGATGGAGCGGAACCTAGGGGGGTGAAACTGATCCAAATTAATACTTCTGCAACTGACATTATGGTAAGAGCGGGAATGTCGCGGTGTGCAGAAGTATGTTGCTGTGAAGGGTAGTATTGCTTTGTTGCAATGAAGGAAACTTTTACGGACTAAGTAGGTACTTAAAAGTTTCAATTCCGTCATGGACTGGATTTGCCATAGGTAGGGAAGGCGAATAAGAAAGGAGTTGTGGAAGGCAGAATGTTCTAGCACGCCCTAGCCATCAAAACCGTAGTTGGTGGTCGAAGTTCCAATATATGAAGGCCATCGATGAAGACATGGATAGTACCATCGTATCTGGGATGTGTGTGGGCTATGTATCGGAGGTGATTGTAATTATTACTCTACAATCAAAACATTTGGGTACACCATGTATGAGAAAGTACCTATGATTAAGAACGTAAAGATGATTAAGAAAGTACTCAAGAATAAGACGCGGAGAGAGCTTTTGGCAAAACAGCCCCTCCGTAAATAAGACTGCAGTCTTGTCCGCGAGATTTTACGGTATATGTATGCCAGAACGTTATAATAAACATCATACATATCTTGCGGTAGGTTACATGGGCCGCCCGCGAGCGGCCCAGAACATATATGTATGTAGTTAGTGTTTGAATTCCAAAGGAATAAGCCAAAACTGACAATAAAAGGTTATACGCAAAAATTATTCCAAAACTACAGCCTGAACGTCACCAATAATTGTTAACCATGTATGGTGTACATACTTGCTAACCTTTATCCAACCAAAGACCTCCAGCCAGCAACTGATCTTATGGGCTTGGAAGATGGGCTGGGAAGATGGAATTGCTGCTCACGCTGCTCTATAATCCACAATTAATCATGACTGCGGTAATCTCTCTAGCTGAACGGACACAAATTGGACTACTGGATAATAGCCCAAATGATTCAAACGACCAAGAGAACAATGTATTTAATATAGTTCTAGTTAGGTATATTTTTTATTGATTCAAGTGTGTTATGTACCAAATGCAGTAGTTAAATAAATTGCCGCGGGAGGCATGGACAGTATTCCTTCAAAACTCCCACTCTGACAGTTGGCCTTTCTCATCTCTCAACTCCAACGGCTAACCGTAACATAGTCAGTCTCCGGGTTAATAATATGCCGTATTCTATCGGGTAGTCTCATATTCAGTAACCTGCGTGGGAGAACGCCACCCATGGTGTACGAAACTCACTCCTTCGCTGGCACCTGAGGCCAACATATGGGTGGCACTGGGGAGTCCATAGGACTAACCTGTTTATACTACAGAGGGTGTTATGTACGGGTGTTAAGAGAAGACACGTGTGGTGTCAAACTGGGGCAGGAGATTTCTGCGCTTACACCATTCCTACCCATAAGCGCATATCCTCTCTTTATACATTCTCGAAGCTATGTGTGAAGTCAAGCTCCACTAGCTGTTGTTCAATTATCACCCGTTGTTTTATGTGAAGATTTTTATCAGGTGATAGGTCTCCATGTGAATTGGCCCCCCATTATGGGCCTGCATACGGGGACCCCGGATATGACTAGCCTTGACAAGTCGATGGCATGACTGCACAACTCATCATCAGCCCGACCTTCGCCCGGGGGTCCGCAAACAATTCACCGCACAAGTTAAAAGCACCAACTGCCAAATTGTAGCCTTGCAATATCTTCGTGAAGCAAGAGCGGGTAAAAAGCCATATACAGTATTAGTCTCATGGACTCAACGTTGTCGTATTTCGAGGTGAAAATGGGGGAATACCCTGCTAAAGCGACTTTCTCTGAAGAATGGTCCTCCAGATAAAATACGAGCGAACAAGACATTAAAAACAGCTTGGGAAGCGGAGGGTCATTATGAAAAAGACTAACCAGAATTATATATGAACCCAGCTCAAAATGGAGAGTGGCAAGATGGCTTCAAAGAGAGTTATCTCTGGAAAATTATGGGGTTGGGAGAGTCCTCACATTCTCAGGGACGAACCAATGGTGCCTTCCAGTTTCAGAACTCCATCTAGAGGGCTAACTTGTTCTAAACGCAAAAGCCTTACATTATCCTTTTGAGGAAGAGCTCCACCATGTGGCCCACTCGCTACAAGTACTCATGATCAGTCCAACCTTCGAACCAATGAAGCCGTCAAGTCATACTGGACTCGATCACGGGTAAAGCTGTGTGATAGCCTGGAAAGTTCTCAGTAATTGTGTTCTCGAATGCATCTCATTATATTCACTTGCAAGACAGCTCTCTAGGTCGCCCCCTCTCCATAATAACAGTTGCTCACCAGTAAGGGGAGAAGTGTATTCAGACAGCAGGGTTTTGGAAGGGTTTATTGTCTTCTCAAAGGACATGCGCATCTGCAAAGCCGTAGGTGCATCCCTAGGTAGATCAGCATAATATTAACAGGCATCAAGCCCATCGAAATAGAAATGAGCTCAACCCCGCATACCCTCCCACCCGACCCTACCCCTACAGTCGATGCCCCAGGTTTTAGCAGGTAGGTCAGCAGAAGCTTCGAACCCAGAGCTCAACCAAATTCGAGGGACTCCGGGGGCGACGCCGCCCCGTCAACCCACTCTACTTGGTCCGTGCCAATATCCCCTATTCACCCTTCAACTCGCTCCGACCAGTGGCATGGTGGGAAGGAAGACAAAGGTCTATCGATAGAGCCGAGGCACCAAGATAAATGATGTAGGAGACATCGTTTGGTTTAACTTTCGGCGAACGGTTAGCTGCTGATTTTAGTTTTTCACTTCATTAATATTGATATTCCTTAAGATTCTCGGCTGAAAAGCACAGTATACAGGTTTTCCTCGAGCTCGGTCAAGGCACAGACTGGCATTTCCCTACGACACTGAGGTTAGCTGAGAGTAGGGTCACGGGAAAGGGCGGGGGGCTCCGAGCTGGATGTGTGTATTTACGGAGACTGGGTATATGCTGTGATGGAGGATGCCGTAGTTGTAGTGTGGGAAAAAGTAGATATAGTTTGTTGCTGCTTGGGGGGGGCGAGTGAGGAAGTATCTATTGGCTAAGGACTAGAGCAGTTGCTGCAGAAACACTGGCTTTTATGTTGGGGTGGGGAGTGAAGGAACGAGTTAAATATGCCAGAGCGATAGTGTGTGGCGGCCAAGTGGGAAGGTGTTTGCACGAGTCCATGTCAGATAAATTCTAGCAGCGAGGGGCAAAGCCTCTGGAACTGATTTTTCAGAACCGAGGTCTATGGGGAACATATGATCACGGGAAGTATCGTAGAATGATGTGCTTCCAGTGGGTAAGTGACGCGATATAATGTACATTTTCAACAAACCATATAAAAGACAATCATCTACCGACCTAGATCACTCTCAGTAAAACATCCCCCTTAAAACTCAATCTCCACCGGCAATCTCCTCGAACTACTCCCCAACCACACCCTGAAGCTTCCCTCCTCCTCCGTCGGCAAAACCCAATTCTGCCTCCCTACACACCAGAAACTCAAGTCCTTCCTCGTCAACCCAAATTTGACTGTCTTCTTCTCCCCCTTCTCCACCTCCACCTTCTCAAACCCCCTCAACACCCTAACCGGGAAATCCACAATTTCCCCATACTTCCCTCCCCAGACTTTGACTTGCGACGGCATCCCAAGGTATAACTGCACTACCTCCTTCCCTGCTACGGACCCGGTATTCTCAACCTCTACCTCTATGGTAACAATTACCTCGTACAAGGCTGGATTTCCACCTTCGCCTCCTCCCGCGGCGGAGAGGGGGCGCACGGTATAGTAGTCCTTAGGGTAGTTGTAGGGCGCCTTATGCACCTTTCGAACATCAGAGATGTAAGGATAGATGTATTTCTTGATCTTGGTGAAATTATCGGGATATTTCGCCTCGCTGACATCTGGAATCGTTTCGTCGTATTTTGGTCCAGGTATGGACTTTGGTCTAGCTGCTGGCAGGGCTGGGATGCTATCCCTCTTTGGTGCAGAAAAAAACTTTTTGGTGATTTTGAATGTAGTGTAGGATAACCCAAACCCAAATTCATATCGCGGGGAGATATTATTCTTGTCAAAGTAGCGGTAGTCGATGTATAGGCCCTCAGTGAAGTCTTGTTGGGGGATGACTCCGTTAGGGTAGTAGAGGACACCTGTAGTGGGGCCATAGTCATTGAGAGACTTTCCCACTGTGTAGGGGAGTTTTCCGCTAGGATTGACATCGCCAAAGAGCACATCCACCAACGCATTTCCGGATTCTTGTCCTGGAAGATGCGCATATAGAAGACCCTTGACGTTAGGACTATCGACCCACCTTTCGACGACAACAGCACCAACAGCGTGAATCACCACAACGGTGTTAGCACAGTTCGCAGCGACAGTAGAGACGAGTTTATCGCCATCCTTCTGTGCAAACAGGTCATTCCTGTCTCCCTTGACACCCAGATCCTGAAGATAGCCCTCTCCAGCATCAGAACTGATAAACACCAGGCAGAGATCCTGCTCGGCAGCGGAGCTCGAGATCGACCTGAGATCAGAGTTGGAAAGGATAGAGATAATCTCTGGCGTATCCTTCGAACTCGACCCTTCTGCGCCGAATGCCTTTGACAGTGCCTCCAAGGGAGTGACAAGGTATGGGAACTCAACCGCACCAGATCCCCACCCGGATGCAAGGGTACCTTGGTTGCAACCCCGGTCTTTGCAGTAATTCCTACCTTTCCCTTCCCCTGCATCCTCACCATAAATTCCTACCTTCTTGCCCTTCCAGGCTCCTTTCTTGAGTGGGAGGATTCCACCTTCGTTCTTAGCTAATACAGTGCCTTCAGCTCCGATCGTACGAACAACCTTCCCATGCTTGCCACCATCTTGGACATCGATAAATTTGTTAATGACTCCTCTGGGTCCTCTGCCAGAGCCAAAATAGATCAGCCCCTCTTTTGTTGTTTCCCAACTCGAGAAGTTGGGTGGATTGAGCTCAATCTTCCCACCCTTGTCAATGCCAAAATGCTTGTCCTGGTTCATTTGGTAATAAGTAGCTACGATTCGAGTAGCCATATCGTTCAGCCTCGACAATGGGACGGTAGTATTGAGTACCGCCTCAGTAAGGCGGGGCCCAAGAAGGGATATCCCATCAGCCCACATGACACCATCCCCAGGCATAGTCATATCCAACCCTGAAAGCACGGCTTCTACACTGCTACGTTCTGCGAGCCAATCGGATTGAATGAAACCTTGGAATCCAAGCTCATCTTTGAGGACGCCATTGAGGAGTTTACTGTTGCCACATGTGTAGGTGTTGTTTGCTTGTTGGTAGGAACACATGATAGACCCTACCCCTGCACGAACACTATCTGCAAAGGGCCAAAGGTATAGCTCATGGAGGGTTCTATCGTCGACATTGGCACTGATGGCATGGGAAAGACCCCATTCATTCGCCTGGCGGAAGTGCTCTTGCTCGTTAACTGTTACCACCCATTAATGTCAGACCCCCAAAAAATGCTCGTGTATAAAACGGGAAACCTCACAGATGTAATGCTTAGCAGTAGCAATCACCCCCTCACTCTGAATTCCCTTAATCGTCTCTGCTGCCGCAATACCCTGCAACACAGGATCACTCCCAAAACCTTCCCAATTCCTCCCACCAGCAGGCACCCTGCCTAGGGGTCCCATTGCTGGTCCTAGAATGATATTGATCCCCTTCTGCTTCGCCTCTAGCGCATGTAACCTTCCTCTCTCCCTAATCAAAGCCCTATTCCAAGTTGCCCCGGCAGTGAGTCCAGCAGGCCACGCGGTCGCGTGATCTGCAAATCGCAATCCCAAAGGACCATCCTGTAGACAAAGCCCCGGGAAAAGAAGTTTCGACCCATCAAGGGAATATGCTGGACCGGTGTTACCTACGCAGAAACCTTGCGCCCAACCCGTTCCAGTGGTGAGGTTGACTTTTGCGGGGAGAGAGAGCTGGGATACAAGTTTTTGGGCCTTGGCGTAGGATTCTTCCCAGGAGGGGCTGTTGGAGATGATTCCTCCTTGCGCTATGTATTCCCAGAATTGCTGTTAGTAAAAATCGGGTTGAGATTCAATGGCTTTCCTACTGGAAAAACCCACGTGCTGGATACCATCCTTCGCTCTTCGCCACAGGCTTCCTCCCTAGCACCATTACACCCCCACCAACAATAACACTGACCAGCACAGTAACACCCCCACCAATTCCAATGCATACTGCTATTTTAGATACCTTTGTCCGCTTACTCTTCTTCCCTCTCTTGCCATGTACCAGCGGTGCCGTGAACCAACTTGTCCGATCCTTCTTGCGACCCTTCAACAATGCCGCAGAGGCAGCCTCGTCGTCCGAGCTGAGGAATGCATCGTCTATATTTCCCGGACTTGTCAGCGAGGATGCCTTTCTATGATATGCGTTGGTTTGTTCGGTAGAAGTGGAATTGGATGAGGCGGTAGAAGTGGAATTGGATGAGGATGATGAAGTCTTTCCTTCTAATCGGTTAGGTTTATTCTCGCTAGTAAGTAGGCGCTCACGTTCCCGCATTTGCTGTATCATCTCCATCTCTATATCTTCCGTCGACCCAGAAGCTGGCCCTGATGTTGAATTCGAGGGGCCTGCCAGGGCGGGGTGGGGTTTATAGTCGATTCCACTGCACTGGCTCTCCATACTTCTCCCTGTACGCGTTGTTCGATTTACTCCAGCGGGAATTATTCCACTCCCCGTCCACAACCACGGCAACCGTGAATGATGTGCAGGCAATCTCGGCAGGGGTCGGGCGGGGTTCTCAGCCCGTTGCCCGATTCCCCGGGCGTAAATATGATATATTACGGCTACAATGACTTAGGGTTCCGATCCGAGCAGAATACTGTCAATCGTCCCCAGGGGTTGAGTTTTGCGTTGACAGGAGCCGACATTTTGATGGCCTGTTATGGTGGGAAAGGTTTCACCGCAACACAAGAAATTGTGCTTTCCTAGAATCTTATGGAGGGCCTGCATTCGAGTACTATGGGTCTGTTACTACTGCGTACAGAGGTACTGTGTATTGGCAGGTTCAGTATGGTATCAAGTAAACCCTTTCATATTCTTATTGCTTTGGTGACTGTAAATGTGGCCAGGTGGATAAGGGATATTGGGATATACAACAATATATATTAATATATATAAGAACTTGGCAGTATGTAAGTAGGTATCCAGGTACTCAATCAATTATATATTCCACAGCGGCCACTCAATCTTGTGAATTAATAATATTAATTATCAATCACCTCATAAAACATTGAAGCTACTAGATTCCTTCTTTGAATACCCAGCCAGATGGAACGACCAATATCGACCCGAATGTGCACTTACATTTTGATCAAGACTATCTACATTTTCCACACCCTCTCAGTATTCCAGACTAATCTCAGTGAAGTTCTTGTTTCGGACTCAACACCTTCTCTCTAGCTATCCAGA
The DNA here is from genome assembly GCA_003788615.2 of Terfezia boudieri ATCC MYA-4762. Lineage (NCBI taxonomy): Eukaryota > Fungi > Ascomycota > Pezizomycetes > Pezizales > Pezizaceae > Terfezia > Terfezia boudieri. Next base: position 464,945 of record ML121558.1, on the reverse strand, counting down.
TAACGTAGAAATAGTTGCAGCAACATCATTTGGACCAGAGAAGGGAGGCGAGGCGGTCAGCATATATAGTCTGGTGCTCGTCATGTCGAATAATCGCCTTATTCCATTCCTCTTCAAGAATTCAGAGCTCGAGTCTAACATCAATTAATATACCAAATACTATCAGTACCATAGTCACGTACCAATACAATGTCCGAAGCCATGATGCCAATTTCTCTTGATGCTTTGCTACCGGAATTTGTTATTCGATCTCAGTAAATCGATCATCATATTGCCCGAAATGTTCCACGCAGAAGAGGTTTTCGCGCATCTACAGGATGCAAGATATGGAGCAGCCCGCTTATGGATTTGGGACTACTGACGGGGACATCAGTTCATGGATCTGGCTCGACATATTGTATGTCTAGTCATGTGGATCACATGGATGTTGTGAGGTCGGTCGTTTTTGTTCATATCCTCACGAATTCCGAGCCTGAAACACGCGGTCGCGCCTATGCTCGTGTTGACTAAAGTGACCCTTCACATTGAAATATCAACTGAAATTAGGATACCATTCATAAAGAGAATGAGATTTTGAGTGCATTCGGGATGGAGACAAATAAGATGGTGCTAAACAAGGAGGTGGACAAAAGCCAAAAGCTTTAGTCAAGAGAAGCCGTTGGGAAGGGCTATTATGCGTTCGGAAGGTAATGGGAAATGCAGCTGTGTCACAACGTTGAGTTTTGCGGGCTTCCAGAGCGTCTGACGCAGCTGACGCAACTTACGTGCTTGCTGATGGAGAGTGGAAGGTTGATGGATTAATTGAGTGGAGGGTTGACTCTTTTATATAACTTATCTTATGTACAAAACAATAGAATCTTAATCTGCAATAATCTGCTTTCAGACATATGCTTAGAGTGCACACATATATTGCCATTCCAGAACGGCCCAGAACATATATTTGAGAGCACGTACGGATCATGAGCAAGTACAGTATTACAGTTGCTTTTGATCAAGGTGCCGACGTCGGCCAAAAGTCGTTGGGGTTGGAAGGCTTCTCAATTATTTGAAAGATTTCCCGCAAGTCCATCGAGAAACACAATCTACGGCCACTAGCAGCTGGAGAGGAAGAGTGCCTCACCACAATTATACTCGAGTCAGTTGTCGTTTGGTATAACGGTGGATGGAATCGCCATACAACTATTCTTGGGCAGCCAGGCTAGGCTGCCTTCAACCATGCACCCCGCAGCCACGGGCTCCGCCATATTCCACTCAGATCTAGATGTTAGGAAATGATTGAGAGTGTAAAGTTGAAGTGCGTAAACATACAGATTTTATTTTGTTTAAAAGAAAAAAGTGAAGAGCTTGATACAAAGGGGGATTTCTTAATTCTTCTCGGTGATTTGTATCTTTTTCAGCTGATCAGGGGAAGGGGCCAGGGAATGGCCCGGAGTGGGATAACCGACCAAGCCTTCCTAGTTAGAGACAGAAAAGGTATAGCACTGCACAGGAACACACCAGCCTGTGGCCAGTGATGGGTGACATAAAACCCAAAGCTGCATGCGGCGTATCACACTGGTTTACACCCAAGAGAAGCAGGGCTCACATGGTGAATGGAGGAGGAGAGGACAATCCTGAAGACTAAGGAGAACAAAATATACCGTCCTAAATAGAGAGGAACAAAGGAAGAAGAAAGGAGAACAATTCTGGGATCCTCCTAAAGGAGGGGAAAGAAAGTAAATAAGAAAGGCGTCCTTGAAGGGGAATGCTCTTTCGAAGGATTCTGGAGGATGTAGTGGCGACATATACCCACCTCCACCAGCGGCGTCCAGCACATCCCAGCTTCCCACCTGCCGAGAAGACTGCGGAAGCTGAGTTGCCGTCACCCTCAGCGGCAGTAGGTGAAGAAGGCGTAGGAGGACTTTCTTGCCTAAATCTTCTGCCTACTTACACTCACATTTAGGTTACCTACCTCAACGCAAACCGAGCCATACTACACAAACCGATGTACCAATTGACCTGCATCATGTCAAATAAATAGTGTGTTAGAATATGTACCTTTCATGATGAGCTAAAATATTCCTCCTCCATTGACAAAATCCGCTAACGAAACAGAGTGCAAGAGTAGGAAAGAGACTTCCATTGCCTTCTGATTTATATATACACCTGGGCGGCAAGGCCCTCTCCACAGTGCCTCTAAACACCGCTCTTTGACAGCGTGAGTCCGCCGTCATTTAACAAGGAAGAGTGGCACAGGAGGGGTTTCGGCCAGACTACTGCAAGTGACAACCAAAACTGGAGAAGGGACGAGAGGTTACTTGATCAGTACATACGGTAATCCTGGCCTCGAAACCGCTCTCTTACAAGTTTCTTGGAGGTGTAGTGCAACCAGACTAGTCTGAGCCTCGGTATGAGAACACGACTTAGGTTTAATTTCTTAGCTTCCAGTGAATAGAAGAAGACATTGCGTGGAGTCTCCCTGGACAAAACATCAATGGGGTTACTCTAACGGCTTCATTTACGAGTCACATGTTTAAACATCCATTTTTCAAATTCCCACAACCACAAATCCTCGAACTCTAGGGAGTTTATTTAAAGCTAGCTACCAATCCCTATAATATAATAGTTTATTTACGGAGGCGTAGAACAAGTCTATTCCCTTTCCTATTTGGGAATAATGCATATGCAATGTATGCAGCTTGGCATTATTCAGCTCCAAAACGACAATACATAGTGGCCAACCAGACTAGACAATACAGTATGTAGAGATGAGTTTTACCTTTACTATTGCCTATACCCTGCCATGAGTATAGCAAGAGCACCCTGAATATACTTAAACGGCTCATTACATCCATAGTACAGTTAGGTGGCAATGAATTTGGTACCCCCCTTGCATTAGAGTCCTACATTAGCATACATTTAGCTCACATATTATAGGTTTAAAGCGTGCTACATACGGAGGCGCACACCAAAAGTCTTTTCCACCTGCCTATTTGGGCAGACTGCATATGCGGGCATATCCATACATATGCACACAGATGCATGCAGGTGATCCAGTATATATGCACAGGTAAATTCGCATATGCGCTTCCGTAATTGGAATACCCGCATATATTGCATATATCTGAGCATAAGCGGGCATTCCAATTACGGAAGCGCATATGCGAATTTACCTGTGCATATATACTGGATCACCTGCATGCATCTGTGTGCATATGTATGGATATGCCCGCATATGCAGTCTGCCCAAATAGGCAGGTGGAAAAGACTTTTGGTGTGCACCTCCGTACTCGCCCTCTATTATGGGTACCTACCTCCCTTATATCAGAGTCCTGCATTAGCACATATTTATATATTATAGGTTTAAAGTATGCTGCATACTCGCCCCCTATTATGCGGGGTACCAAATTCATTGCCACCTAACTGTATATCTTCTGGAGTATGTCAAGGCTGCTGCATTAATGATGCATATGCCAAGCTCATGCTAGCTTGCTCTGTACAGGCTTGGCAGCCCAGCATGCAAGATAAGGACAATTAAGACGTTCTGCACCCAAAGAAGCTACTCAAGGTAGGAGGAGAGCAATGGTAAAGGCAAAACAAATTTCTACATAGCTGGTATAAAATTAGTCTCGATCTTATAAAATGCATTGTCATTAGAACCCGTTTTGGAGCTGATAATGCCAAGCTGCATGCATTGCATATGCAGGCTTCCCAAATAGGAAAGGGAAAGGACTTTTGTTCTGCGCCTCGTACCTATTGTGGTACATGGCTGCACTCCTATAGCTTGGTTGGATATGCATAGGCTAGTTAAAGGCCTAGGTATTCATGTCAGGATGAGTTTAGCTTAGCTTGGGGAGATTTGAAAATGCAAGCTCCTTACAGAGGCTCACACCAAAAGTCTTTTCCTCTTATGCAGCTTGGCATTATTCAGCTCCAGATGGGTTCTAAACGGGTTCTAATGACAATGCATTTTATACTAGCCATGTAGTGATTTTTTTTACCTTTACTACATACTCACCTCCTACCTGAGTAGCTTCTTTAACATCTTCATTGTCCCTATGTTGCCTTATGCAGTGTCTGCTAAAGTATGCCAAGGCTACTTCGCCTATGCGAAGAAACTTGGCGCATGCATCACTAATGCAGCAGGCTTAGCATACTCTGCAAGACACATTATGGACGTAATAAGCCATTTAGGGTATATTCAAGGTATGGCTATTTTCAGGGCCGAGTACAGGCAATAGTAAGGGTAAAATCCATCATTACATGGCGGCATTGCTATTGCAACCCGTTTTGGAGCTGAATAATGCCAAGATGCATACGGTGCATATGCAAGGTTACTGTACCAAACCGGAAGCAGGAAAAGACATTTTGGTGTGAGCTACAGGTACTGTATAACAATTTTTTTTATTTTTTTTATTTTGTAATACTCAGCACTCGTGTGCACTATCCATCGGGAAGCACCTGCGGCAGGCAGGTTAATCTACCGCGCGATCGTACTCTGTATATGGTATACTAAGCCACGATGATAAAGAGAAGAAGAGAAAGTAAAAATTGCCTGCAATACATAACATACAGGCGGGTGGCTGGTAATTTGTTCCTCAATTAAGTGCCACTGATGAGTAAGATAAACCCAGGGGTTGCATGCGCAGTACGGAGTACCACCTCATAAATCATGTGGTCTGCATGCCAGTAGTTCAAAGCAGTGCGTTCAGGGTAATGTGCGTTACGCTGGCAAAAATAAGAAAATGCAATTTTGTCAGTTAAAGTTTTTCTTTCTCACATTTTTTTCTTCTTCACTCAATTGAAGCTAGCTACTAAGCTGTATACTAAAACTATATATATCATGAAGCAATTGGGTCAGTACACGCTTGCCAATTCCCAAGCCATCAAAAACCCCACCTTCAACCATAGTCGTTGGAAGCAGGCAAAGGAAGAATCATCAAGCGGGCGCGCGAGTGCAGACCATTGTCAAGTGCTCGCGCCTTATACCCAACAGGAACAGGGCTAATGCTGCCGCTGAGCATTTTCTTCGCCTCCACCATGATGTGATGGAATAAAGAAAGCGCCGAGAAATATCTCACCCCAGCTCCAGCAAGCATCATCCGGTGCCAGCTTCCCTTATCTGGAGAGCTTGACCTCCTTTACCTTGCAACAAGGTCCTCCAAGTGTATGGCTGGAGCCTCCTCCCCTACAGAGGCCGCGAAAAGGGAGAAAGCAGCGGGCCAGGGAATGGAGGAGGAGGGACAACCCCGAAGACCAAGGAGAACAGTATATATACCCTCAATGGAGGGGAACAAAGGGAATAAAGGGGAAATTTTATGGATGGCCCCCAAAAAAGAGGGGAAAGAAAGGGAAAAAGAAAAAAAGACGTCTTCGAGGCGGAGTGCTCTCCAGAGGTATTCTTGAGGACTATATATCCACCTCCACCAAGGACTTCGCTTCCCAGCGGGCCGACCCCTTGGATCTAAACTATCTTCTACCCACCTGCCGAAAGGACTTCGGAAGCTTGTCACCTCTCAGCGGACAGGTGGAGGGAGGCGCAGGGGGGGGTCCCCTTGTCAAATGACGGCAGGCTTACACCGTCATAGAACCGGGGAGAGCGGCGTTTTGAGGTCCGGTGGGGAGGCCGCCTCGCCCAGGGGTATATAATATATAAGAGGCAAGTAGTCTCTTTCCTACCTTTGCACTCTCTTAGTTTGTACCTGTACACAGTTCGTCAGCGGATTTCGTCAATGAAGGAGGAAGATTTTGACTTACCATCATAAAAGGTATGCATTCGGGCATGATGTGGGTCGATTGGTACTTGGTTTACGTTGAGGTAGGTGATTCGAATGTGGGCATAGGTAGGTATAAGATGTAGTTGGATTCGACAAGTGATGGGGAGTAGTTTCTCCCTTTCGAATAATGGAGTTCAACTCTGGAGGGGTTTGATAAGGAGAAGAGAAGAAAAGTGTATTTGAGGGGAAACGGGAGCCTTTATACTGGAGAAACTGATTTCACCGCATGTACTAGATATCCTAATGTCGAATGTCGTACCAACAAAAGAAAAAGTAGGCTACTTCACATTCTGCAATTGGGGGAAAAACACTCACTGTCCTACTAATCTAACCTTCCAATTCTTAAGAGATGAGCCCTGTCACATATCACACTTTCAGTTCGTTGCATGATTATGAATCATCGATGCGTCTTTCCAATGCCTCGCCTGCCTAATTCAATTTCCTGCAGTGCCTGGAGAGCCCTGAATTTCTTAATACAGTATCCGTCACCTCGCCGATCGTGTCTCCCTTCAGGAAACACTATACGGATGGGCAGGCAGAACCCACTGCAGGGTGAAAAAAAAGTGAAAACTCATTATTATTCAAAGGACGAATTTCATTCACACGGAAAAGCCTCTGCTCCGATTAGAGAAACAAACCACTCTGACCTGATACCCTCATCCCTGAGAACTGGTACTGAGCTGGTATCACGGCTTCCAACAGAGACACCACGGCCTAGTGACTGTTGTAAACTTTTGGTTCCACCGCTAGTGAGCAAGACTTGGACTCCGGGACATAAGGGATGCTAGACCTTCGTACTGAGAGTGGTGTACGTACTACAACATGTAAGGACATGGTGCCCCTCAATGTTGCCAAAAGACTCCCTCCATACTATGCAGCAAAAAGCCCTCATTTCACAAATACTACCAATTAGAGTGATTCGGTCGTATAGCGTCACATGCCGTCAGAAACCAGACTACGTTAGTCTTACTTTCCAACTTGTTGTCTATGGGTCAAAAACGGCGGCCTATGCTGAACTAGGAGTATCACGGAATATAGCAAACAGTAGTGTATATGGGGTTATGACACTGAAAGAGCTAGATCTCGAGCTTCTTCTATTTCCAACTCTTAAAATAGGAATGTAGTCTTCTTTTCGATGAGTAACTCTCACGATTGTTAAAAAGCGTATGCTTGCCTACCCTTTCTTGCTGGTATAACTTCCCATCTCCACACGAGGTTCCTAGATCAGGTATATTAACTAAGCCCTGTTCACGACATCCTCCTCACAGCCCTTTTGATGCCGCTTCTCTAAAATACCTATCCTTGACAGGACGGTAGGACCTTGAAAGCATCAAGTTCCCTACAGTGTCCTTTACTATGTTGACCATGTCTGTATTTTTGTTGACAGATAGTATTTGCAATACAAACAAGCAGTGGAAAGTACCCAAAAGGAGCATCAAGGATTGACGTCTCATTTACAAAATAGACCTTGACACCTTGAGAAGGACACGAAAAGGGCAAAAAAAAGGGCGACGAATAGAGTACTGTGAACAGGCCATAGAAGGCTTGTAGGTCCTTTTCGCCTGGTGAGTCTCAATCCCTCCGTCAACGAGAGCTGAGGGACCCAAAGAAGGTAGTCCCTCAAAACTTCTTGAGTCACTTTTCTGGCGCTCGAGCGCGGTGTGGATTTTCAGGGTGACGGGTATCACGTCTAGCATCTATGCCGTATTTGCTTATAAATTCCATCTGCTAAGTTTCTGATTCCTCCAATCTTTACAGTTTTCCTGTCAAGAGCTTCGTGGTGGTTGCACCTAGCATAGATCCAGGCTGTACACTGCGTCTCCAGAAAACCTACATCCTACCTATGTCGATCCACGGCTCGCCAAGTTCACAAGTTTCATTGGCAGATAGGTTTGGAGATTGTTGAACGAAACTTTATGACATTGGCAGTGCTTTCCTCGATTAACCTGAGCCAATGACTTGTTGACCAAGAATATCAAATGAGCACGTTGCATGCGTTGAAACACCTGCAGCCTCGTGCCCCATGAGCGAAGCAATCTGAGAAGGTCAGGAGGTGATACGAAGAACTGGAACATAGTTAAGTAACTTCAGACGCCATGTTCATGTGTTTCTCCAGATGTCGAGGTGCTTGTTCACCGGAGGTACGAGGTTTGATGTGAGCAGTTTCGGCCGCGTAGCATGAGAGATCATGAAAGGCCAGATAGGCTATGGCTAGTCTGGCTGGCGCAGTTATGGTACTGAGGTATCTAAGTCTCATACAGCTGTTCAGGACACTATCTACCAATTCAAAAGTAAAGCGTCGTCAATAGTAAGCAGCTCGGGCGCCTTGCTCCCCATTGTGCCAACCTGGCGTGCAAGGCCGGCCCCAGTGCGCATTGGGCCAGGGTCACAAACGTGCTTACAGGGAAACAATTTTGCAATGCGGGAAATAGCCAATTTGAAACACTGGAGATGGCCGAGTGAATCAACATGCCTATGTAACCGGACTAGGAATCGATACTCGCCGGTTCTTGCTGTCTGTAAACCTGTTTTTTTTTTCTCCCGCAGTGCCCCTCGAGCCGCGGCCGGCCTTGCAGCCTTTGACCGGAACGCTGCCGCGTGATATTGTCATCTCGGCAACGTGTCTTGTGCGCAAGTAGAAAGCAATGGAATATGCAGCTACGGTGAACCACCTCGGTTAGAATATATGGAGAGTACCAGTACATATGCCTGAGGTTGAGACCGGCAGGGAGTGCTATTCGGAGAGGGTGCTGTTGTGGCCTTTCCTGACATGTATTGTGGCCGCCGCCCTTCTACACGGCCCTGTAAGAATCTTGCCCCAATGTTACAGGAGAGCTCTCCAGTCTCAGAGAATACCTTACTGCACCCCCGGCCAGCAAGGCCAGCCACGGCCAGACACCACTCAATCTAAGTATCTTAAGGATATCACCTCTGGCCTGGTGGACTTAAGCTTAATAGGGAGAGCTCCATATATACATGCTATTCCTTGTGGCTGCACCATGGCTCAGTATCCATGGCTCAGATTCCCTAGCGAGGAGCCTCAAATATCAGCCTTGCGGCACATAGCCGGTCAGGCTTCGAGATGACAGCACAGAAACGTTTGTTAAAACAACGCCATGTCAGTACAGTATCTTCCTACAGTAGCTCTGGTGCCAGAGCTAGCACCATGTTCTCATGTCTCGATCTATACTGGAAATCTTAGTGTTCTTTTCACTAGTTCTACGAGGCCCCTCAAAATCTCAAGAGAGGCAGGACTGCTAATGCTGTGCCTCTCAGTACTGGTGGCTCTGGCCAGAAATCTCGTTCCTTTCCTCCCAAAGTAAGTGTTTTCATTTGGTTACGTTGGTGCTTACTTGATTCACAAATCGAGAGAAGTCGAAATCGACTAAACGGCTGGTCACTGGTACGAGTCTGCGGCGGTTCAGGAGAGCTAGAGTCGAACAGCCTCGCATCACTACGATCCTCCACCCTCGAGTTTCGCAAAGCCAAAATCCTGGGGCGGTCGTGCATATGTTTCAGTTTAAATGGAGGATAACTGCCTGCCATGAAGTGCAAGAGCTGTTTCACGAACGCCTACCTAATCATTGTGGGTAGGACCCAAAAGACCCAAATCCAAAGATATCGTCCAACTCTGGGGGGTGCCAGCCCTATTTGGAGCATACACGATAGAAATTTTATTCCACGGAAAAGGAATACTTCCGCACTCATATTGACCATCCGGAATGCCGTAGCAACCATCGTTCCAAGTGGCTGTAATTAGCACGGCTGGGGGGACACAACTTCAAGTCCGCAACTGAAATCGAGTCGGCGTGACATGACCCAGCACCGTATATGTTTCTCTTGGGCCATAGAAGATTCGACTCCAATCAGTTTGCTTGTCTCATTATTATAATTCAAGGCCACCATAATCACAAGATACTGGAACTCACTACGATGGAAACCAGATTGGGTTCGAAACTAGCAGGATCTTCATGTTGGGAAATGGGAATGGCTATCAGGTGTGTAGGCAGGCACCTACTGCTGTGCAAGGGAATTTGATGTCAAATCAGAGATCTTTCTTTATAAATCGAAAGAATAAATCCAAAGGGCACTAGGGAGTTTCTGGTCTACGACTCTGGAGTAACCCCCTCGCGCTCGCAGAATTGGAGCTCGGAGGAGGGGGCCTCGAATCCGTTGACGCAAGGGCAAATGATCAAATGAGCTCTTCACAAAAGGGGGGTTATACAGATTTAACCAGATGAACATATAACCAGAAATGCAAGCTGCTTGGTGCCCTTTGTGAATGCATTAATGTGATGACGATCCGAAACAGAGAATATCATAATGCAAATTGACAAGATGACAGAGCTTTAACTTGTTGGAGGTGCGCAGAAATTTATTCGGGACTGATAGTCAACTTATTGTGGCGAAGGGCAATCTGAAGTACTATCTGAAGTACTACAGAGGTAATTATTTCAGTTCTGTCGGCATCCAGTCTACTATAAAATGACTAGGATCCCCAAGTCTTTCCCTCAATCCACAGACCACTCATAGCCACAATCTCAGCCATTCTACAAGTCGGGTGAGCTTTAAACATTTGAATAGCTGGTTTATGGTATTCTAACCTCAATAGGGACTACAAGGAGTGTTAAAACATCAACGCCTGTACATTACTACAATCTATGCCAGGCCAACAGTTCCATATGAAATGCCATTTCATTGGATGTATCAGGGATCGATATATACGACTGCCGAGGACAATCACAAAAGCCAACAAGAAATTGAACAAGCTGAAGCTCGCCTCCAAGGTTCTCAGCACTGAGCCAGCCTGCAAAGGGTGCCAGGAAGCTTTTTGGGTGTGGTGGAACTCCTCAAAACACTAACCGCTGTTTTTAGAGGAAGGATCATAGAATGGAGAATGTGATCTTGGCTTTTTTGGGGGGGGGAAGGGAGGACTGCGCCACTCATATATATGTGATATATATGTTAGGGAACATAAAACGATTGGCGAGGGTGGAGGCCATCCGGCAAGATATGGAATCCAACAGGGGTACCTTCCCCGATCTTGCCGAGTTCCCTTTGATTGATGTTTGTCCTTCGGTGTATTTGAGTTCGAGTTGTTTCTGAGCTTGGGCGTCTTTCCTGTTTGCGTATACTTTTTCAATATATGCAGATCATTATAATTACTACACAATTGTAATGCATCAAACTTGAATCTGAGAGGCGTACGATAGTTCAAGAGGTTTCTATGAGGACTATTCCTGACATCTTGCATGATACCCTGTATGAGGTCAAGCCCTAGTCGCTCATGGAATAACGTTTTTTTTGTAACATCTTTCCAGTCCAATCTATGCTTATATAAGCTTGGGTAAGGCTTTTATTTGTTTGGAAATACTTAATTACCTAATTGAGAAGAACCAACCACCATAGCTTTCTTTCTGAGCTAGGGTAAAGATTTAGACATTACAATTTGTATTCTGGATACATGGCTTTGGTAGTTTATATTGACCCCGCTGATGTGTAGGGTCATGACAACCTACGTATATATACGTATAATACGGTCTCGATGCTTCCCTCTCGCAGCTTATCAGTGAACCGTGAAAATGTTTGGACGTGGTCGAACCTAGTGCGTACTCGTAGATTACGTACGGTATACTATGCTATATCACTATATCACTGTATGTATGTGTAAAGAAACGCTAGTCTCGTACCCAGAAATTGGCCAGGTATGTTAACGTTGCTTCCCAGGCTCGGAACTCCTCCTTAACAGGGTTTATACGTAGGGCCGTCGTAGGTTTATAATCCAGCCCTCCAGGCTCGAGCCCGAGCTCGCTCAATGTAATTCTAGGCAAGGCTGCGTTTGCTACGCCCTTTCCAAATACCATTTAGGAACCGCCCGGCACCCGCCGAACTCTAGCATTTTATCTACTGAACCAGCCACGGTGGGGAGGCTGCTCCAGAATACAAGACGCTGGGGGCCTCTCTGGGGGGGGGGGGGGCATGAAAACATGCCCTCACTTGTTAACAGTATATTCCTCGGTGTGTGCGTGAGATGGCATAAATGAGTTGTGGGTCAGGGTGTAGCTAGTGTGACTATTGAGCATCTGCCAGCCTTCATGTGGACAGCTCCTGTGCGGTATGACACAAGCCTTGGGAATGCTTGTGTTTTTCGAGCTCGCGTCCCTTTGGTGGAATCGGACGTGATACAAAGGGTGCCTTATGCTAGCAGCCCGGGTGGCAGTATTGCAGACTTTGGAAAGGTGGATTTGTGTGCGCCAAAAGGTCTTAGGTCCCATGCGAGTACAGACAAAGAGAAAAAAAAAAAAAAAAAAAGAGAGACAGGCCTTCAACCCAAGAGTGTGTATGTACTTAGTTGCCTTTTAGATATATACTTTTGTTTCTCAAACCTTTTGCAGCAAAGGATCACTTGCAGGGAACGAGAACAAGACTGATTTGACACCTATCTAGCTATCTTATCATAACATGAGAACACTATCATTAAAACAAACCTGAAAAAAAAAACATAAAGTATATTATGTATTTATTTGACAGGTCATACACGGGCCTGGCTGGGTCGATAAGAAAAATATAAGGTAAAATCCGTATCTAGTCTTCCGCGCATATGCAACTCAAACATCACTGGATATTCCAAAAACTCCAGCCTATCATTGGCATCACCAAACCATATCCATATCAGTCTCGAACATGAAATGTGGGACAGAACTTAAGGCAGACTGTTATTCTTTGGGTGGAATTCTTTTATAAATACAGCCTGCATGGGTTGGGCATTGTGGCCTCGGGTTTCTAGAGGGTGTACGACCAGAGGATTGCCCTTAGCAGTCTGGTTGCACTGGCTTAAGCTCTCAAATCTACACCAAGTACGTGTGAGATGCACAACATGATGGGAAATGAAGCCGTAGCCGCTGACCATGCACTGAACATACTTATACTTTCTATCTGCAATACTTAATAAATATTCATCTATGGCAATCGATGGCGAGTGTCTCATATTATAATGTTATCAAGCGGCTAGCTATACCTAGTCCATCTGGAGAGGAGTGATCTTCTCAATGGGGATATGGGGGTGTTTCTAGAAACAATTAAATTCTCCCCTTCATTAACAGTCTTCTTGGATGGGAACAAGAATATCTTCTAGACTACACAGATAGTGTTTTTTTTGTGAAACTTGAATAATATTATCAAGTTTGAGAGCACCAATAGGTTACAAGGATGGCGGCCTTAATAACAAATTTTTTTATGTTCTAATACCCAATACTACTCCCTTCTAGAACTTAATATACACAACTCGTTTGCTTTTCCCTTTACATATCCATAGATTTCCGTGGATTCGATTGGATAATATGCGTATGGTTATCATATCTTGGAAGTCAGGTTTATAGTTTTACCTGAATCCTAGGGTCAACAAAAAGAATCACAGAATGAATCACGTCTCAAATACTGGTAAACATTCGAGAAGAGAGTGTCAATCTATCGATATCCGCATAACAGGATTTATCCCCAATATATGTATCCACCCATTTGATCTTCCGATCTCCGTCCACCCAGACATGCATAACGCTGATAATCGCAAGAATATCATGCCCACAATCAAATCAAAAGACTTACAGATTCTTGCTCAAAAACGCAGCAACCTTCTCGTATCCCTCCTGGTACCCCTTCCTGTACGTCTCATCATCCAACTTCGCTCTTGCGGCCATCCATCCATGGAACATATCTCTCTTTATGTCTACGATAGACCTCTCACGAACGACAGGGTTGGAATGCGACTTAAGATTTTCCTCAAACTTGGCGACAGCCTCAGCTGGCTCGTCTTTTGAAGCATAGCAGAAGTGGGGCGTGGTGAGGGCGAGGGCGTCGGTAGGGTCAAGAGCAGCAGGGTGGATCTGGGCAGAGGCGGCGAAGATCCCTCCTTCGCCGGAGACGAGGGTAGCTATCTACAGCAGATAAAGATTCATATTAGCAAAATTTCAAGCGTACGCTCAATCAACTCAATTTTATCAGACGTTCGTTTACCTTTCCTCCCCAGCAGTATCCAATAATCGCCCACTTCTCCACAGACTTGAACTCATCCTTCAACGCCCCGGTGATCTGCCTGATTGCAGCCTGGTTCTTCCCAAAGTCGGCCTTGGTCTTCCAGAATTCCTGGAATATCGCCTTCTTTTCAGCACTGTCGGGGGGGAAGAGACTGTAGTCGTAGGGTTCACCCTTAAACAAATCGGGTATGACAACCAAGGCATCGAGTGCTTCAGCAAGGATGTCTGCACCTTGGAGAGTCTGGGGGAAGTATCCGAAGATGTCGTAAATGGAGAGGACAGCCCTCTTGGCATGCTTTGAACCAGTGACGTCTGTTGCAATTGGGGTTGTTAGAGGTTTTCTTTACCAGCTACATGGAGAGAGCGACAAACAGTTCTTGAAGCCGCAGTAGGTCTCATATGCTCCCTTCGGGGTGTAATTGACCTCGACGTTGACCTTTGGGGCGGCAGAGGGGCAACAGGTGTCGGCCATTATAGAATTCAAAGTGTCTAGACTCTAGGAACAAGAATCGTCAGTCTATTCCCGACGAGAAGACTCCAAACTTATACCCACGGTAACGAGAATGAATTGCTTCGAGGTGTTAGGATGTTGGAGGCAGGATCTAGAGGGGATGAGCTTGCTTATAACCCGCTTTATGGTAGGGTCAGTGATTAAATCATTACTTAACCTCACCAAATATTGCCCACACTAAACCCTAAGTAGTCAGGATCTGCGATTCATCTGGTCTACGTTGTTCCTCGGTCGGTTTCCCACAACACATTAGGTACGTCATAGAAAAACTCGACTATTCTCTCGTCAGCTTCTTCTATTCTTGTATCACATTACTCACTAGAAGAATCACAAGGTATTGCCTACGGTGAAAGAATTATGCAGACCCAAATTTTATCGTGTGGTAATACCAGAGCCTAGCCCATCATAGTTGACGGAGAATATTGCTGTAACTATAGTATTCCAAGTGCTCGATATATATATCTAGAATTATTCTTATATCCGGGAATCTACCCACCAAAGTTTCTCTCTGAGCTTTGAGAACATATAAATAATATACGTATATTGAGTATGCATTGGCGGAGGCTGAGCACAATAGAAGAGGTTCTTACATACAATGATATAAATCAAATCCTGTAGTATAAATACAACAGCGACAGTGGATGTGGAGGATATTTGTAACTTTAGAATGTATGCATCACCAGTTTTCGAAGGCTCCTTACTTATGCATGTTTACCTATTGATAGTAATTCCCTTCATCACATCTCGATTCAGGGTAATTTCGTAACAAGCTATGTACCGCACCTTATACCGATTCATTATTCAACAATTCAGCCCGTAATAATAATATTGAAAATTATGAAGATAAACAAAGACTATTTATCGTTTATGGCTTTTCAAATGGAAGATAAAAAATTGCCAATTTCAGAAGAAACAATAAAAGCAAAGAGAAAAGAATACAAAGAAATTAAGTAATCAATCAACCTTCCTTACCATGTCCGAGAGCCAACTAACATAATCTATAACATCTATCAAGTCCTCCAACCAGTGTATGATTCTCCTCTAACGAGGTAATATTGCCCTAGCATTTCCCATTTTGTCTACGCGTGTATTCTAAGGCCTGAAGACCACATTCTATATTGCTCCCAAAGGTCTCGACTCTCTCTCTATTCTGCTTCTCCCGCGTGATGGAAATGTGCTGATGATCAACCCTTCCACGAGCGGATTGCATAATCTCTGAGATGTCCCTCTCTTTCCAAGCGGGGTATCCAGCCAAGCTATATGGCCAAAGGGGCAAGTTCTTGCTACTTTCAAGCACTTCCTCCATCTTTGGTGGTAGGGAAGAAGTCATGATGATCAGGTCATTTGCCAACTGACTGACGTATCCATCCATATCGAGATCATTCACATCGAGTCCAAATGGATTCTCAATTTCCCGGCCAATGGCGGCAATCCCCAAAATGATGTATGCAGCAACAATGGTACCAGGGATGGTAATCCAGCCAAGCTTAGGGTAAAGTTGGAAGGGAAGAAGCTGAGAACAGTGAAGTTAGTAGGAGTCTTTTGCAGCCTCGCACATGATGCGTACCATAGTATAAAGCCATGTAATTTGCGAGATTGCGATATTATAAGCAATCGGCAATGGCGTATGAAGGACCTTTTCACATCCACCATAGGATTCAAGCATCGATGCTATAGAATTGAGCATTTGAGACTGCAGGGCGGGTACGGTTATGTGTCCATCGTTCATGAGAGAATCAAGATAGGCGGAAAGATAGTTCATAATCTCAAGAGGGAGATTTCCATGGTGGATGCCAGCCTTCGCATATTGCTTCAACATCTTTCGCGGGTTGGATGTGAAGATAGGCATTCCGAGATACTCGCCCCAAGTATTGAGGCCCTTGTTGATTGTGTCGTTGTAGAGGGTAGCAGGAATATCTCCCTCATGGGCCTGCTTTGAGTACGTGGAGAGATGGTTAATTAAAGGCTTCAAGTCAGCATAATCGTACTCGGGTTCATGGCGAATCTTGTGCTTCACTGATTGAGCAAAAGCAATGATGAGGTTGATAGCAGAACTAAAATTTCAGTATACCATAGTTTAACTTGAGAGTATCATTCTTAATCCGGCAACTCACAGTTTCTTGAGCGCATCCTCCTTTCCTTCTTGGCCTTCTCGCTCTTCTGAGTGTATCCAAATAATTCGTGCAAGGTTTCGTGAATGCAAGACCATCTGGGCCCACAATCTAGCGCCTTGATTAGTAAAATTCACCAGTCTTCGCTAACGGATACTTACTTTCTCCCCTCGGCATATCTTTCATAGGCTGTGGAGCTTCGAAAACTTAACGCCAAACCAACCACAAAACCCAACACTATAAGCAGAACAGAATCTACACTCACTAGGCCGATGTTAGCTACTTAGCGTCACATAGCCAGGATACATACAATCCAAAACATATCTACTAATAGCCGTGACGGCAGTGGCCCAACCTCCTATGAATAACAGAGGTATGACCAACTTTGGGAGAATGCTCCCATGTAGCCTCAAGAACCACGGTAGCCTGGAATGTCTTGTTGGGTCACACGGCCCAGACTGAAGTTCAGGGTTAGTGTCTTGTTGTCCGTGTAAATTCCCCGGGAGATCAAGGCGGACTTACGAAATAGTCGTCGAAGTCGACCCCAGTCCGAACCCGCTGCTGAATTTTTTCTACTTTTTCCATATTCATGAAACTGTTTTCATCGAAAGATTCCTCCAACTGCACGTTGTGCTCCCGAGTAGGTGGTCGTGTTACTGTAATGGTTTCCGCATGAGAACTGCCACGGTCCGAAATGCTGACAGCAGCAGACATTATGGCGAAGGTTATCGGTATATACGTGTATGCCGTTTGGGTATGGCACTCAGTGCTTTGTATTTGTGAGCAGTCCAAGCTATGCAAGCACTGTACCGGCAATGCTAAAGTATCTATTGACTATATAACTCAATTCTCTAGGCCGTAGAATCGTTAGAACCACACAATGGGAGAAGTTTTGGTGGCACCGAGAGACGGCCTTTCGAGGTAACTATATACTCTTAAAATGCGGGTACCTTCGGAGTAAGGCAATATCACTAGATTGCTTGTATGGCTGTTCGCCATGTTTTATTGAAATGCCGCAAGAAGTTGGCTGCCTTGTCTGTTGCAAAATAGAAACGTGTGTGCTCTCAAGCTTGCCAAAAACGGCCCCTGGCAATACCGGACAGAAATGGATGATTCTTGGATACGTTTTTGGAGCCAGGCTACATAGCGAATATTGTGGTGGCATTCGATTCTGAGCCCGTTCTGATGTGACGGCATCGACGGCCTCGACGACTCAACGACCTGTGCGGCTCCAACAACAGTGCATGCAGCCTGTCAGGAAAAATGCCGGCATTGCAGTAGGGCAACAGGCCAGCCTTAGAACAGAATGATATTAGAAAAGTCTGAACCATGGGTGAAGTAAAGAACGATTGCTGAACCATCGATATCATGCATGTCGCCATTGCGGTATATTCCGCTGCCAGGGGTAATGTTTGAAATTCGCGAGCTCGCTCCTGTAGACCGCAGTGCTTCCCGGGCCTGAAAGGACATTCCAGGCCTCAGTTTATAGGCAAGCTTGTTTTTGAGGAATCGCTGCCTGTTGAAATTGTGAAGTTGTTAGCAACGTGGACCTTGTGCCTTTCACGTTGGCGAATCTCAGTCCCAAAGCTAATCAATCGCACCTCCTGTTTGCAGGTTCCGATATACGCAAAATCCCTCATGCCTTCCATTGACTAGTTAAAGTGCACAGAGGCTAAGTGCTCTGGTCTGAGAATAAGCAATATCGGATTCATGCCTTAGGCTTGCAATTCAGGTGAGAAAGCTCTGATTATATACCTAGGAGCTGTATATTTGGATCAGAAGGCCCTGCAGACAGCAGCAAGGATGGCTGATGATCATCACCGATGTCTGCATGGCAATATTCGTAGGTGGAGAAGCCCATCCATTCGCCAGTAAAGAAGTTTCTTCACGTACGTCAAGATACCGACTGGCGTTCCCTCCCGTGATTGATTGAGACTAGGAGACTAAGGCAGGAACGTTCAATATTTTGATCGGATTACGTAATCCACTGCGCCGCGGAAGGCGCCGTTGCTTAACCGTTGCTATGTCAACCAGTAGCCCTAAATAAAAAGTAAACCAACCAAAGTACCCCTGGCATAGCAATAAACCAGATCCGCTCTCGTATCAACTTCCATCTCTCTACCCCAGATAGCATCCATCCCAACCCCAGCCCCACCCGTCATCGTGCTCTATCATCCGAAAAACAAATATACCCCTTGCGACTCTGGTCTCAACTTACCAACTGGGCATCTGGCCAACCAATTAGGGGCCGAAAAACTGCCGCTACAGAATACACACAATAAACATGGCAGATGAGGAACCACGACGATACCAGACGCGAGCGAAGGCCAAGGTAGTAGACGACCATGTATCGACAAAGTCAGTCCCACTTAGGCCTCCCGGACCAGTTAGGGCTTTACGCAATACCACCGCTGCCGCAAAATCCGTCGAGATTACTCTTAAAGCGAAACCAAACACAACAGCAATACCAACAGCAGCAGCAGCAGCAGCAGCACTACGGCCAGCACGAAAGGTGGTAGCCGGAAAGAAGGAGACAACAGAGAAAGCACCTAGATTTACCGGGATCCCTGTACCAGTTCGAGCCCGATCTACAAGGTCCGCCAAATCAACTGCGACAAACCCACCAAAATTGGATGCGGATGAAAGCGAAGCAAAGGAACAGAACTCTCCAAGAAGGCGAGCAACAGCAGGAGGTAGCAGGGGAGGGAGGAAAAAGATATTCAATGAGGACAAAGAAAACCAAGGCCCAGCATCAGAGATGGAAGCGGAGTTGAAGCAACAAGAAATGGCAGGAGCAGAGTCACAATCCAGCAATCCGCTCACTGTACAGCCTATTCGGAAAATGGCTTCAAATTCTATGGCTTCTCCTACCAAGAATATTATCCGATCTATAGCTAGCTTGAAACCTGCAAAGGACCCTGAAGCATTGCTATTTTCTCCTCCAAAGCGACTGAATCAGCCACCATGCATTTCTCCAGATTCTGCAGATGAACTAGATTGTCCGGTCTCCGTAGGGCTGCAGCCTCAGGCAAGGCGATCAAACAATCCGGCCAGACTCCAACCCCAGGAGCAGGTGAATTTACTTGCTAGCCCGCCGAGAAGGATTGCCCCACAACAGCCCAAAGCTGATAGACAACTCCCGGCAATGGTGTTGACTTTTGATCAACCAGCCATGTTGATGCAATTCCCGGCGAAACGGGGGTCAGCATTGAGCCATCAAACCCCCGCACGCGGCGCCCCGGGGAAACAGCTTGCCATGCCTCCAAAGATGGACTTGTTAACTTCCCCGCCGAAAAGGCCAGCAAAGAAACCAGTGAATGAAGCAGACGTAGAAAAAGAGGTTGATGAGTTGTCCTTGGATACATACAAAATCGAAAATTCACCTCGGCGACCGATGCTGAAGAAGGGACTGGGTTTTGTGCCATTGGTGCAAGAGACCAAAAAGCGCGAGGAAGATGATTTATTTATGTCGAAAAAGGAATGGACACCGGTACCAAGTTGTGTGAAGACAGATGCTGAAGGGGACGTGGAAATGGTGGATGCTGATACCGATATGGAAGATGCTCTTGCTAGTCCCTGCCCCGCTGGTCACTCACAGTCACAGAGCTTTGGTTTATTCTCGGAAGATGATGGCTGGGATGTTAGTCCCACAGCTGAACGTGCGGTTACCCCCTTAGTGACAGGATTGGAGGATTTGAGTATGGGATTGGAGGGGTCGAAAAAGAGTTTATTCCCCAAGGGAAAGGAGCGGTCCGTAGCTTTGGAGGACTCGGCTCAGTTGAATATAAGGGATGGCAATGAAGAGAATGTGGTGATGGGGGGTATGGGTATACCCATTGACCCGATGTTGTTGGAGGAGGATTTTACAGAAAGAAGAGCACCGTCGAAGGTACCGGTGGGGTTTGGGGATCATAAGCGTAGTCGCCATTCTAAGGGTAACGTCCTCGCTGGTGCGGTCGTCTACGTGGATGTTAGTAACGCCGACGGGAGTACATTCGTAGAGATGCTTCAAAGAATGGGCGCGAAGACGGTGAAACAATGGGCCTGGAACCCTGCAGCAGATAACGGTGGAGCGGGAAAAATTGGAATCACGCATGTGGTGTTCAAGGGTGGGAGGTCCGAGACACTGCAGAAGATTAAATTGAGCAAGGGCGTTGTGTTGTGTGTGGGGGTAAGGTGGGTTATGGAATGTGCGAAGCAACAGACGTGGATCGATGAGGGGCTGTTTTCGGTAGATTTGGATAATGGGGCGAGAAGAGGGCATACTAGGGTAAGTTACTATTTCCGGGGGATATCATATTCTGAATGTGGCTTTGATTGAATTTTATATTCTGACGGAATTATAGCGGAGCAGCTCAATGGAGCGGGAGGTACCAGCACAGGGCCACTCTTCGCAAAGTCCACCCTCACCTAGACAGTTCCAGGTTGCTGTCGATGGTGGGCCAAACCCTGTACAACAAGGATTTGGAGGAGAATTTATCAGGCACGCATCATCTGCTGCCCCTCAAGTGAATCGATTAGGATTTTACGTGGGTAGGGGGGATTCAGGTCAGCCAATGGGATTAATGGAAAAGTTGATGCTAGTAAGACGGAAGAGTCTCAAGTACGCACCAAAAGTCGGGAGTCCCTTAGGAAAGAACTGCCAATGGGCAGACTACTAAAGGTGGGAATGAGAAGTGGTGTAACGTGAAAAAGCCTGAGAATGATCCTGGAAGAATAGGATAGTCGGTATGTCCCTGAGTAATACTAATGTTACAGTGGGTGTCGGCGGAGTTCTACGATTTGCTATTTTCTAATTCTTTGCTCACATCCTTGTATTGCGTTGCTTTTAGTTGCACTACATTTTTTCACTGCACGAGCTTCCAAGACACTTGCTTGATCTCGTTTATTGTTTTACCATAGGGCGAAATAGCTGTTTTTGGGGTAGTTTTTGCTGCTTTCTGTTGAGACAGATAATTCTGCTCCTAGGTAGTGGGTTGTGACTGCTGGCTTTGATGATATTTTTGATGGCTTATCTATGAAACGATTTGGAGTGGAGTCGTGGTACGGGTATATGTATATTAGCGGAAGACCAAGTGTAAACATGTAACAGCGCAAAATAGAATATGGGTGTTGAAGCCCCCGTACTTGACACTTCAAAGGATGTATCGCGGTATAATAAATAGTACGCTTGCATGCGTTAACGTAAGCCTGGCGTGCATCAAGAGCACCGAGAGTAGTCTGGCTGCATACCCAGGTTTACATGTGGTAGTAATGTATAGGCGAGCCCCAAACAGGCACATGAAAGCACTTGTGTCCAATCAAGCCATTCATAGGGCGTTCCCGTGGTACCGAGAACAGATAGAAGCCGTTTGTACAGCCTGCATGATGTCTTTTTCTCAGACATAGGTACGACGCGGAGGTGTGTAGTGACGTGAAGAGAATTCCTTTGATTTACTAGAAAATATTCCACAAGTCACTGGTGTCTGGTACAAGGTCTGAATTTTTAACCCCTTGTGACGTTGATGGATTGAGACCAACGTCAGCATGGCCTAAATTACCCTGAGCTTTGACAGATATGGATATATCGGCTTGGCGCCCGGGCACGCGTAGCTACAGTGAATACATCCAAATGCTGCATGATCCCCTTTGTCGATTTCATGCGGCTGCGGCTTGCCAGGAGTTCGACGTACGTTAGGTGAGAGAAGCATTTAATTTTATTTAGACCTAACAATATATGGGAGATGAGAGGAGGGGAGGGCTCCGGATTGCATCTTACCATATATACAATTCATTTATAAATTATAAATAATTTACTATAAATGAAGACAAAATTATATACGGAGCCGGGTTCTTATAAAAAGGCTGCATGATATGCGCAGTGGCAGTAAGTACCACAATATTAATGGAAAGCCGTCAGGCCACCAACCAGCCCTATGCCTACATCTCGAGACCTACATATGACAACCAAATCTTTTTACAGAGTCTCAAGACGTCTCGTCTCATGCC
Source organism: Terfezia boudieri ATCC MYA-4762 (assembly GCA_003788615.2). Lineage (NCBI taxonomy): Eukaryota > Fungi > Ascomycota > Pezizomycetes > Pezizales > Pezizaceae > Terfezia > Terfezia boudieri. The sequence continues at coordinate 442,546 of ML121558.1, read as the reverse complement.
CAGGCGTACCAACTGCCCAAAATCTTTGCATACGTTTAAGCCGATTCGAATAAGAGCTTTCCCCAGACCCTAGTTCAGCCACTCAGCTGGGCCTCACATCGATGGAGGCCCAAATAGATGAAACAGAAGCGGCCGCTTCTAATTCGACTTTAGCAGGCTCAAACCGACGAGAAAGTCAAGTCCCAGGTACGGCGCGGGCGCCCGTGAATCAGCATCCCACAAAGCCAAAGAAAAAGAAAAAAGGTAAAAACGTAGACGGGCGACAGGGACAAAATCAAGGGGAGACAACTGGCACCCAATCAGTGCCAGGTGTGGTCCTTAACGAAAGATCGCTCGGTCAAGTGGAGCAACAAAAAGAATCATGTGCACAACTTGTTGCCCCTCAAGAATCCGGGCCTCGGCTTCGAGTGCTTGATCTTTCGAGTGTGAGTGTAGGCTCGGGTATCATGGACAAATGCACAGGAGCTGTGGTCTATCCTGACGCTGCAAAACCAAGAGCAACAGATGGAGTGTACAAATTAGGAAACTCTATTGTATCCGTCCTAACTACCCCAAAGCCCGCAGCGAATAAACATGATCGCCTTAGACCGTATGAAGTGGACAAGGAGAGAAAGGCGCTAATAGAGGCAGCTCTAGTCGTGCAGCAAGAGGAGATATGGAAGATGAGGAACAGAAACGAAGCACAGATGGCGAGAGTAACGAGACAGATGGAAAATCTTACGGTGAGGGCAGAATCCACAGCAGTTGTAATGGAGAAAGCTGCAGCAAGAATCAGCAGGGTAGGAGCAACGGAAGTGGCTGTGGAAAGGGAGGCAAGCTTAAGTGCTGAAACGTCGACAACACCACGGCGCCGGCCCAATCTTGCTGCACAACCCGGCACAAGTGCAGCGCAGCCACCAGCGCAGCCACCAGCGCAGCCACCAGCGCAGCCACCAGCGCAGCCTCAATCACTTACAGTAATGCCATCGACTTCCAGTAATTCTACCAGTAAAAGTAAGGAGGGAAAGAAAGGAAAGAAGGGAAAGAAGGGAAAGAAGGAAATGGAGGGAAAGAAGGAAAAGCCTGAAGGCAAAACTCAAAGCACCACTCAGCGCGAGCCTTCAGCCCCTCAAAAACCCAAGGTCAAACTCGTGAGTAAATTCCCACACTCGGCTGCGCGCCTCAAAGCCACTTGTGGCTTATGGCCGATACCATTGACACCACTATGCAGAAGAAGGAATTCCGATCTCAAAACCCAGCGAACCTCATACTTCGAGCACCTGGGCTCATTCGGCCTCCTGCTCAGACGATTCCCATAGATCCCACCCCTGTTGACGTGAACTTGCTTCAAAGCCTTGGCGCGCTTGTGCATCCCCTTGCTCAACTTCGGGTCTACAGTTACACTACAAGCAACCCAACCGCGGAGGAAATACAAGCTGCCTCAGCGGAGCTACACGAGGAAGCGACCTGCAAGAGATGTGAAAGTTGGTTACCCTGAAGTATTCACAATTGGAAATGCGGTTTTTGATTTGTGCCTCTGCTAGAACCTTTTAGGTACAAGGATATCAGATGGGATAAAATCTCAGAAGATATATGTGTACACCACCCTGGTAAATGCTCGGTAGAAGTTAAGGGCAAGGTAATTGAGATCGGTGCCTCCTCCGCGAGGTACCTACAAGCTAAATGTGACATGTTTCAGAAATTAGCAAACGGAAAGCCGATGAAAGTTTGGAGTTGTTGCTATAGACGAGGATTTGCACCAGGCTGCACTATGGGTCCTACGCACGTCTTGGATAAAGAGGATGCTGGCAGACTCGCGGACCTTTGTCCCTTTGAAGCAACCCCTTCTCCAGTTAACACAATGGGGAATGTGACCAAGATTGTAGGTGGCGGAGTAACTTGGCATATAGTTTATTGGCTAACATAACTGACTACGTAGCAAAAAGTGATTGCTCTAGATTGTGAAATGAGCTATACAAAATACGGCCTCACTCTCTCCAGAATGTCAATTCTCTCGTTCCCAGATTGCAGGGTTCTGGAAGATACCTTCATCCGGGAACCATATCCTGGTGTCCACTTTTTCGATTACAACACTCGATTCTCAGGTGTAACTCATGAGAACATCTTCCCTGATGACCCTAAAAACAGTACACCTGTCCTTGAGGGCATTATTTCAGCAAGGAGCAAGCTTTGGGAATACTGCGATGAGAACACTATCATCATTGGCCATGGGCTCGATCATGATATGAAGTGCCTCAGAATGCTGCACCCCAAGATCATTGATACTGCTATCCTGTTCAGCAAAATAGAGGGACATAAATCCAGGCTGAAGAAGCTGGCTGAAGTGGAATTGAAATGGAGTATTCAAGAAGATCTGGGAGACCGAACTGGACATGATAGCGTTGAGGACTGCAGAACGTGCATTGAGTTGGTTTTGAAGTATCTGCAGAGGCCGCAAGTTGCTGCGGAAAGTGCTGCCAGTGAAGTCCCTGATTAGCCGGAGAGGAGCTTGTGCCAACTAGATTTATGGTAGCTTGCAGGCAATCATACCATTTTGGTTGAAGTCGGAGTAGAAGGCAACTGATTTGGTCACTATGTTTTACACCTTCTGCTCGCTGTTATGTTATTGGCCTGGTGCTTAATACCATTTTGCACGTTCTCTAAAATAAAGCAAGCATTGACATGGCTGGAGTGGAGCTTTGTAGAAATATTTTTATTCATACTTAGGTATCAAATCGGATTCCATCAAATCATATTCCAAGTGTTAATTTACAGGGATTGAATTCAGCCCGCTGATTAAGATTTTCGCTAGGGTTATTTTTGCCGCCCGCAGGTATGCAGGGCTATATACTTAGTACAGAGTACCTAATATGTATTAAGCATATGCACAAGGATGTTCTTGCGCCCGGAAATGACTGGGGGTACCATATAAGTTTGCGAACTAGATACATATTAATGATACAACTTGGGATTTCGGTCTATCTAGGGATCGTAACTTGAATGCTTCATGGGCATCGGTCCACAGTACTGTAATTATCCACTGAGCTTGCGGAGTTGTCACCGCCCACCAAGCTCTTAGAGTTATTCACATGAATGTAGGGAATGGAGAAGTTAATATGCAGTAAGACAGACGTAGGAACGCGATATAAGAACTCAGAATTCCTAAACAAGGATCCCCAAATCCCACTATCATACACTTGCTCTCTTCACGCAACGTCTTGTATCTTAGCCCAGTCTAATGCAATACGTTCCTCCCTGAAACCGTCACAGGAGTACATTATACGAGGTACACGGGTACAGCGAGAAAAGCTGCATATTCACCATGACGACTCTACTATGCTAGCAACCTGTTTCTTTTGAGACCCGTAAGTATGTGCTTGAAGTAGTTTTCTGATATCTAGATCCTAACCCACCAGAAGCAGTGCAGGTCTATATGTTTGTTTTCTGAGGCCCTGGCAGACATAAATACCAAACCAAGCACCTCCTCCCGAAAGCAAAAAGTGCAGGCCAAAAAAACTGCAACAAATCAGCCATTCATGCTACGCGCTCTGCGAGTAGAGGTAAGCTAATAATAGTGAGCTTTTTTCCCTCAGCACTTTTCTTTGCTGCCACCAGCTTACGGTCCAACGGCACCATTCAGGTGGCATGAGACTACCATTCAGGGGAGATAAAGGCGTAGTCTGGTTATAAAGGCGGGTCTGATGCTTGTCTCCATAGGGACGAAATTCCCGCTTTTTCGGACTAGTCTGGTTGGCACAAGCCTCTCGTAGAGTTCGGGACGAGACCGGCTAGATGTGCATAATATAGTCTGGTTGGCACTGCATAATACACTCTTCAGATAAAGTCCTGACTCTTATGGCGTAGGTACGAGCGTTGGCAACCTTCGATACAAAATTATAGTAGGTACCTAGATGCCGGCTTGTTCTCGTGACCCTAGACTACTCGTGCCTGTGCCTAGGTATTAGTCTGGTTGGCACAACACCCAACCAGACTAAGTACATACATATGTAATAGACACCGCAGTTACCCTCAGCTGCACACAGCCGCGTTCTTGGCAACGTTTCAATATCTTCTGCCGGAACTCAGCCACGTCGTGAATTTGGAATTGAATTCGTCCTATCACGACCTTCGAGTTACCAAAGTCCCACAACACAGCGGCCTCATTCTTCAGCCATTAATGGCTCCGGCTGATTGGCTGGGCCGCTTCGTCCGCAGCTCCCAGTAAACGTTCACGTCAAGACCCCGAGAGTACACCCTAAATTCCAAAAATACCGTATGCACCTCAACTCGGTGCTGCGTTTGCTGACAACCCATGTACCCATGTCAGTGACCAAGTTGCTCGCTGCAGCATCGGCCGCGAATGCATCCCCCAAAGCACTTCTGTCTTTTGTTCTACTTGAACTCCATGATCTGCTTCTAGATCTTTGTTCGCTCCCCAACTGCCCGACTGCTTGGAGCCAGTGCAGGTTGCCGATCGCGCCTGGCATTGAGAAACAGCCGCAGATCAAGAAGCAGCAGGGCTTTCTTACGTTTATTATCTGAGTCTCTACGACAACCTCGAGCCTGTGGGAGCAGTCAATTTAGAGTCCTTCCAGCCAATAACTCCTTGATTAAAGGATTCCCCTGAGCGAGGCTGTTTCCGTCACCCAAGGGTGCCGTCTCTTCAGTCCGTGCGACATTTGCCCCCACTCCTCAGTAGGGCTGAAGACAGCTTCCCAGTACCCCGCCTCACCACTTGCGAACCGAATAATCCCCCTAGGGAATTGCGCCTACAGCTCTCGCTAGAACTTTTGTCTTCTACACAAAGGTATTCGAATAGCCAAGATCACGATGCGGCGTCGCCTAGAACGGTCTGATCTGACACGGAAGCACGCACAAACGGTTCCCCCACAAGACGGACATGTTCCGCTGGAACTCAACCAGTCAGCAGACACTGTACGAGTGGATAGCCAGAGCCAGTCAACAAGAACCGCGATCATTGTCGGTGTCCTGTCTTTTACCCTACTTATTTTGATAACCAAACACCGCCGACTAACGTTTCCTATCCTAACAGGGCATTGCCATCTTATGCAGTTTGGTAGTATTTTTTCTCGTTACATACTTTCTTTTCCGGTATTTTCGCAAGACTTATGCCGAGCCGCCACCATGGCTTCCTATATTCCTAAAAAAACGTTGGAAAAAATGGCCGTCAGCCCCTTCCGCCTCCACAGCCTACTCCCGAGCTCGGCTCGAAGATATCGATGGCCCTCATCAGTCTGGGGTTGATAGGACAACATCAGTCCGGTCAATTATGACACTACCGGAATACCGGGCTATTGCCAATCCCGACAAGGAAAGAACAATTGCTCGCGAAGGAGAACGCGGAGGAATGGATGTCGTAGTTGAATTTCCAGAGACACAAGATGAGGAAGAGGCACGGAGGGAGCAACACATGCAAACACTTTACGAGATTCGTGTTGCCCGTACTGCCGATAGAGAGGAGCGACGTGCTCGCCGCGAGGCACGACGGAGAGGGGAACGACTGCCGTCTAATAGTAGTGTTGCGAGATTACGCACCCCATCAGGTTCTGCCCCACCACAAACCGTGGGAGGAGGAGTATCTTCACTTCTTAATGTTGAAGCAGGAGATTCACCTCGGTCAAGCACCCCAGCTATATCCTCCCGCGTACAGGAGGTCCTTGCATCTCGCTCCGCCAGCACTCTTGCTGCACTAATTGCTGAGCCTAAAGCACGACTGCCGCAAGTTACTTATGCCGACATTGGAGTCGCCCGCCCCGATGGGTCTCGCGTTCGTGAGAGCTCAGTGAGCTCAGATCAGCGAGTTCTACTTGGCGATTCAGCTACAATGGGTAACTCTCATAGTCGCCAAAACAGCGATGGCAGCATCAACACTATTTCCTATAACAACAGCCATGCGAGATCAGCTTCTGCCCTGTCGAGTATGACGTATGCTACAGCGAATTTGAACGTCTCCACACCGTCTATTGCTAGGACAACACGGCGAGGAAGTAGCGATTCTTTCCAGTTTGTACAATTGCATGGCCACAGGAGACAGAGCTCGGATCTAACTGATATGAGGACGCATCCACCGGAATATGATAGATTGCAGTTTGAGGAAGCTCCACCGTATGAGAATCCGGTGGGAACGGGGTTGGAGTTACCCCCATTGACGCCTGCGAGGACACGGAGGAGCTCGCTCGGACCTAGTGGGGACATGACGAGCCACAATACAGTAGCAGAAGGGCAAGGGTATCCTACACCATATGGAAATGGGGGCATATGATATTGATTTTTGTTGATTTATGAAGTGACGTATGTTTCCTATACACCGTTTTTTTTTCTCCTCTACCCAAAAGGAAATATGATTGAGGACTTATACCCTTCTGGAACATGATGGAGCATAGCTGTGTGCATCATGAACTGCTTCTAAGTTGTTTGAGTTCCTCTTTTCATCTTCTTGCCTTTTCTCATCTCTTGGTTAAACATGAAGTTCTTGGAGTATTATTCTACTTTATAATGTGCAATCTGTGTGATATTCAAATTAGATTGTGGAGCAGAGGGTGGGGATTAAGCTATAGTTTGAGGGTTTATGTGGGTGTGGTGTGCATGTCGTGAGCAGACTCGTTTACATTAGTTCTGTACTGTGTGCTGATATGTGGGCTTGATATGTCAACAATGCCTACCTGTCTTGTAAAAGGATATAATTGGGTCTAGAAGTCTGCACAGAACATAGGGTGTGTAGCTATAGGTGAAGGAACTTCAATTGTGAGGATATACAGGGGTATATTACCCTGGATTGATTAAACCGGATTTTTTTGATTTATATATATACTCAGTACTCATATGCGGACCCAACGAGGGTCCATGATGAGCCACCCGGAAACCCGGGTAGATTCAGGAGCCGGGCAAGTTAATCTGCCGGATCCAACACTAGATACAGAAGGCTGAAGAGAGACGAACTCAACAGGGTCGAGATCATATGCTGTCATTAACGGGCTTTCCCCGATGACCCCAAAAGGCCTGACTGGACCACACGACTCCAAAAGATGGAAACGCACTGATTAAAACGGAGTAGTATTCACCTAGGATTGCATTCAAATTACAGCTTGTATACGGAAATGTTAGGAGAAAATAAAGAATATTTTCAATTTCTCCGGCAAAGTACTTATATACTTAAAACAGGAACGGAAAAGAAGCTCGAGATCCATGATTTCCCTAAGCAAGATTAATTACCCTGATGTCGTGGAGAAAATTACACCCTAATTGAAATTCTGTTACCCCCCCAACTTGGCGCGACAAAGTCAATGGCTGGTTCTAAGATCTGAGAGGCCGGGCATCCTTGAGATTTGAGAGAGTTCGATGTGATACGCAGCCCAGAGAGTGAAAACGAAAAAACTTAAGTATTACCTAATTAAATCAGCTATCTACTGTTACCCTCGCTACGCAAGCAATAATCCTTCACCTGTATTTGCTGTTAGAAGAACATTCTCTTTCATGTCTGCAACCGTTATCACTGTGATGGGTACCCGACCTGGAAATCATTTTAGAAGCTCATAAGGTTGGTCGGCCTATTCTGAAAAGCGAACAACTAGGTGGTACTAAGCAGGCGTGTTGGGTGTGATGGATTCAGTGGGCATTAAAAGCCTTATTTAGGCGCCCTGATGTGAGATTGGTATACTAATTAGATATGCCCGGTAGATTGATGTGAGATAATAGGTCCGACATAAGATATTGATCCGGGGTGGGCCGTTTGTCAATGCTGAGCTGCTGAGCACCGTTCATAGTTTAAAAGCCCAGCTGAGATCCATATCAATACATTACAACACCAGCCCCTTGGTTTTCTACCGGTTATTCCAAGAGAAGACTGTGCCAAAACCGATAATAAAAGGTTATATGCAAAAGTTATTGCAAAACCACAGCCTGAACGCCATCAATCATTTATCCAACCAATGATCTTCAGTTTAGCAATTAATTTTATTGGCTTGGATGATGAAATAGCGGATACTCCAGCTACTCGACAAATTACAATCGCAATCATGCTGCTCGGCAGGCATTTTCAACAACTCGAGTTTCAGTCTCATATAACTTGCAAAAAGTCCTGTGCCACTTGTCGCTGCCGATACTACAAAAATGACTTAATGTTCCATCTATTGTCATACCAAAGTACTAGCAGATCATGACTGTGGCAACCTCTCAGCTCTAGGTAGCTGAACGAGCACAAATTGGACTACTAGATAATAATCCAATTGACCTGGAGGATGACTCGGAGAATGAGCTGGAGGAGATCCCAATCGACCCAGAACTAGATGCAGCTGTTACACGTCCCACAGCTCCCAGGCAACCTTCTGGCCGCGCCGGGATCACTGATTGCCTATTTGATATAGGTCTAGTTAGGTATATTGTTATTAAATTCAAGTGGATTATGTTGAAAATCCAGTAATTAAATACATTGCCCGCGAGGGGTATAGTAGGCATGCCAGCCCCGGGCATCAGAGAACATATATAAGTGGGGAAATAATTAAATTGAGATTTATCCAGGAGAACATTCTTATTTAGAGGCATGAAATCGTACATAGATTCTAATACTTAAAAACGGGAAGGTGGACACTACATAAGCTTATCTGGGCCTGGGTTTCTCTCGCTGCAACCTTCCCCCCAAGCCAGACCCACCTCCCTTCTCGCAAGGGCGGGTTTGAAGATGTACACCATCCACTAAATAATCATGACTAAGTCATTGACTATATCGTGGATTAATTGGGCGTGGGGGGGGGGGATGTAATGCCGGGGACTTTTCAAATAACGTAATGCCGGGAATTTTTCAACTAACGTTAGTTGAAAAGGTGGGAAATCAGATTTGGAAAATCGAGACCCCACCTCTGTTAAGTAGACCCCGCCTTGCTAGCCCTCGCTCTTAGTCTGGTTGACTCCTGGCAACCAGACTCTCCCTCAACCCCCCCCTCTTCTTGGTGTCGGAGAGAAACAATAGCGAGATCTAAAGATCTGATATGCTCAGACTTATTTCGTATCGTAGGGCTGTCATCAACCCAAGCCAGACTATCATCAACCCTACTCAACATTAGAGAGCCCCCCCCCCCCGAGCTTGGCACCGCAGAGCCAATGGCAAGTTCTAAGATCTAATTAGACTGGCTGAGATCAGATATGATATGGTATCTTGTAATAGTCTCGCACCTCATCGAGCTAATATTGCCATGATGGCAACCTGGCTATTCGGAAGTATACCATATATCGTAATCAGAATCTGGAACGAAGGGGTGCATGTTGGCCCCGAGCCTATTCATCGACCTTTCATTATGAACCGGATCTCGGCACATGTTTAGAGTTACCCTGAAAATCTGCGAAACATTGCTACTCACTCCACCCACTACTCAATACCCAGAAGGCCTATCTGCTTAATCAAAATTATGTAAAAGCAAAAGATGAAAAAAGTGAATGGTCTCTTAAACCTTTTATTTTATTTGAGAAGTACTACCAAGTAGCCCGCAAAGGATCACAAAGCAGCCCTTAACAAGTATTTCACACAGCAAAATGTAAAATGAGCAGGCGATTAAGTACTATGATCCAGAGCAGGTTAAGAAGAACCTAACTTGAATAATAAGTACACAATCGTGCGAGTCTACCATGATATCAATACACTAATATCCTTAACCAAAACAAGCCAGGTTTCATTCTTTTTACAGGTGAGAACATATTCATGTAACTAGCTGTAGATGACCCCACCAAGTTTGCCAGCCCGGCAACGCCGGTAATTTAGGAAGCATTGGGGGGTTATTTGAAAACGGCGCAATGGAACTGGCATTGGTGTCTATGTTAGAGTCTTCTGCCAAAAAGGACAAGGTTGGATTGTGTGATTTGACCGTGAGAGTGAGAGTTGCAGCAGATGACCTCGAGTCTGGGTATCGAGAAGAAGAAGGTGATTTTATGGTAGATTTTGATGGAATTGGATCTGGTTCATCTACCTCTAGATGTAGATCAATTTCACCAGATACCCATTCCACATCCACCACCTTTCCCGCTTCAGCATCCACAGTCTGCTCGCACACCTTCTTCCTCCACCATCATAGACGAAGCACTTCCCATGTATCGTGCCCACAGCTATCATCCATCCCGCATCACCACTGCTCTTCCCTGAATCTTTACCTACAGCTAGTCTCACAGAGTCGTTAGTCGCTGTGCCAACTCCCAAGAATATCTCTTTTCTCAAAACCAACGATAACCAATCACTGCCCGAGCCCTGTACCCAGGTATAAATTCAAACCCGGTGATGCCAGCTCCGCCTGAGATACTTGCATCATGATGTTGTCAAAAGAAATGAATATGTTCTCCTCCGCCACTTCCTACATTTCTTTTCTTCGGGGTGGCCCTAGCCTTACTATCTCCTCGCATCAACCTTGTTTTGCAGACGCGTTTGGTTTGATGTCGACGGTGTTGTTCGACTGTCGATTATGTAACTGGACCACCAGAGGGTTGGCAGAACACGACAATAGGAAATTAGAATCTGGTGAAACATAAAAGCATGTTATGTCTGAGGATGAGCTTTTGCCGCTTCGTTGACCCTGTCCTCTCGCAAGCTATATGTCTGCACAGCGTTGTGTATACTGTCAGTGAAGAATAGACTTTTGAATCGTGGGCATATTGTAGTAAACGGCAGTTTGCTTCTGCTCCCTTTAGCCAGTATGATTGATGCTGGCCCCCGCTGGCATAGGACCAAATGCAAAAATTGTAAAATTTCTAGCAACCAAAACAAGCCCAATGGCCGGTTTATAGCCCCCAACAATCATGAGGCAGTCATGGATTTAATGGCAGTATTACCAGTGAGAAAAGTCAACGGTGAGGGAAGAGTATTTGAGGGGGAGTTGGCCAGCGTAGGTATAAACACCTATAAAGACATAACCGGTGCGCGGGTATCTCTTCTACGTATGATGGATACTGAAACTTAACCTATCAGCTCTTTGGAGTAAAGGCAACAAAATTCTTAATTTACTGCTACCTTGGTATAGGGCACACAGCCAGTGGATGAGTATGAAAGCAAAAGTGTCGGCACAGAGAGACCTTTTGGGATCAAATAGACTCCTTGAAAGGATGAAACTGACTGCGGAGGATTTGGAAAAGGTTGCGTCTCTCTAATTGTTAAACAGTTCTGGATATTGGATCTTGAACTTTCATTCTGCACGCTAGTGCTGAAAGTGAAACTTCATACCTACAGAGACTACTCCCGTCAGCGGGCACTGCATAGACCAATACATACTGCCCAGGATATATATCAGTATGCACTGCCATTTCTCGCCTTTCTAGAAACGAATTCAAGGATAAAGGAAGAGTGAAATATCACTTGTGGGTTTACGAGGCACTGCGCTTATTGAAAGAAACAAGAAAGTTCAGGATTGTTTTGGCAAATGGGTTGGAGAGGCAGGAAGAGAAGGAACTAGAGGCAAGCAATTAGACATCGATGGCTGGGAGGTATGGCCGCAGGAACAAATGGACGACCACCAAAATCAAACCAGCAATCCGGTGGCTCGCATACAAGAAGGTGGATAGGAAGATGAAAGAGCTAAGGACATAACACTCGAAATCCTCTCCCAGGAAATATCTTCTACCGAGAACCTTCACGATCTATCACAACAGAAGGGCAAGGAAAAGGAAATGACCAGGACAGCTACTGCAGGAGCATGAGCGGAAGCAATAGCGACGTCCCATATGTAACCAATACGGCCCCAGACGACAGGCTTTTCAACGAGCATATTGATAAGTGCTTGAGCAGGGATGCTATAAGGGACGTCGTGAAGGAAAGCTCATTAAGTAACATCCAGGAAGCTGTTACATCACCACAACCGAAAAGACTGAAAACGATGACTGAAAACGATGGAAAAGAAGAAGCCTGCAGGGACTACCAGCTGCCTTTTTCCCCTCTTCAAACAGAAACAACGGTAAAATTTGGGGTATTGGGAAGCAGAGCAGAGGAGGGATTGATGTCGAGTTAGGGGTCTTTCAGGATATCGTTCTTTTTGTTAATAATAACTGCTCACGCATATACACAGTATATATCCCGATTTCTAGTTGTATATTAAGAAAAATAATCCAATCAATTATGAGCACGGACATCATAAAAAAAAGTACAGCGTGGCGTGCATAGTGGTCCGTTGTCAGTACCTTGAAGGTTTAACACAATTGTACTCGCTACCACGAGAGTGCATTACATCGTTACTTCCCTGAATGAATTGTGGATTTACTTCGTTGGGTCCTCATCAGCTAGGATTCAACGCACACTAGTCAGCATCACAACTCACTATCAGCAATGAAATCCATCTCACCGTTCAAGATACCCTTCTCAATAACCTCCGCCGGCTGAGGCCTATGGGCAAGCTTATCTTTCAAACTATCCTCTAGCATGCTCCTCTCCAATTCCTTCTGATGGGCCTGAATCTGTGGTGCGGCGCTGGAGGCCGAGAGGATGTTTCCTACCGAATTGACAAAGTTAACTTCTTAGGGCCCCCCCCCGAAAAAGTCTGGAAGAGCATACGCTGGACTAACGTTTCCTTCTCAGGCCTCTTTGCCAGGTGTGTCTTCAAGGCATCCTTTGCCATAGACTTCTCCAATTCTGAAGTACTGAAATTAGCAGAGGCCCTTAGCTTCCTGAGCATAGAGTGCCCTTACCATGTTGCTTTAGCTGGACCACAGCAGGAACGCCCGGAGGTGCATGTAGGATTCCCCGGTCAAGCAAGTCCTTCGGCTCCGGTCTCTTGGACAGGGCATGCTCGAGGGTATTGGTCCGTTCCCTAATAGGGGAAAGGGGAGCTGTGTCGATGAGTCCTTGAGCATCTACCATTGTGGAGAACTGTGAATTATTTTACAGGATGAAGGAATTGATAGATCGATCGTCGTGAGCTTTGTTGTGTTTACTTCACAGAGCTATGGGTGTAGATGTGTAGTAGGGCTTCTCGCAGATTTATACCTGCACGCCTCAGAATCAAAGGGGGCGGATTTGCTGTTTATGCATAAGCCCGGGCCAACAACCGCTTGGTCTGAGCGCGGGATGGAGGTGGGGTTCATGTGCCAAGATCACCGTCGATCAGACAGCTGCAGCATCATGGGCTGGGAAACGTTGATTGAAGCAACTTACAGTAGAAGCTATTACAAACATGATGTCGGCATACCCACTTAAGCAAGGAGATAATGGTGGCTAAATGGGAGCTGAGGGTAAACGTTACTCATGGCCAGTACGGTAGTTAATCGAGTTTAAATAGCTTCGGAACCACTTCTGATTAGTCTCAAAACTAACATTATGATGAGGCCCAGAGCTAAAATAGAAACCTGACTACTTGAAGTGTGGTAAAGGTAAACATTTTCTGTGCCAACCAGACTAACATTTTCTCATTTGGTCATTTTTTATGACTGATTTGAACCCAATCCAATAACGCGCATACACGTGACCAGTACAGAGTACTTGCTCAATAAAGTTTAGCGCTTGCAACAATGCCGCGCATATGACTCTGGGCCGAAGTCAACCAGACTGGGCTGAAGTAAACTCGCACGCACTTTCTAGGAGGGAGAGTAGTCTGGTTGGCACGACGGAGAGTAGTCTGGTTAAGGGAGAGGCATTTAAAGAATGCAATGTTATGATTGGATTGTCGATGAGATACGATAGTGGCCACTTTGCACAAAAGCTGTTCTTCATCGATATTCCTAGCTATATGTAAGCATAGGAACAATAGAATTAATGCTTGTCTCTCACCGGCTTGTGGAAATGAGGTAACGTTTTGTAATTCCCAGAACTATGAGATAAAATCATTCGATGTGGATGCGGGCTGGGCTACCTGAAGACTTACCCTGAAGGCATGAAATATGCAATGCAAGGTTATGGGCAACATTCGGTCTTGGCACAAAGGTAGTCGCGTCTTCCCTTCACCAACGTTGTACCAAGCACGATACCAACCAGGCGACATCAGCACATAATGTGGATTCTCGATTGTGAGGGTGATGCCATCTCTGGCCGGAAGCTCTGGCTCAAGCCAGGTTCAGAGTATGTGGTTGGAAGGTCGGTCAATGGGCTTGGTAAGTCATTTCTCATACCCTGGCCCAGCAAGTTATACTGAAAAATTTAAGTGAATCTTGCGATTCCACACAAATCGGTATCAAGATTGCATTTGAAGATCAAAGTAGGCGAAGTACCGAAGGGAAATGGGGTAGGAAATTATATTCTCTCTCAGTCCTGGGGGATGCTGAATATGTTTAGTTCAAAGTCCTCGGCCGGTCGTCAATCACATTAGAAGGTCAAAAGACAATGTATGGTACACAAATCGATGGTGAAGCCTTAGGTGTTGGAGAGACCAAGGTACTGGATGGAACAGAGCATACCCTCAAGCTAGCAAATTACGACAAACTCTTCAGGATCAAGTGGCAGCCCATCATCTTTTCTTTCTCTCTTTCAACGAAAGAAAAAAAAGACAAGAAAGTCATGGCTCAACGGCAATCTAAGGTTGAGAAATACGATATGAAGACTTTGGAAGCCTTTGTTCCCACAACAACCCACGTTGTTGCCTCCAAACGAAATACAGCAATCGGACTACAGGCCCTAATTAACGGACGGTATCTTGTCACCGAAGACTACCTTAATGCGGTAGCTAGGGCTTGCCAACCGCCCGAGGATGAGAAGAGTCTTCTTGAAGATGATTTTGAGAAGAACTGGCCAGACCCGATGGACTTTGTCCCACCACCCGGCAATGAGCCGATTCCAAGAGAGAAGGAGTACTTTGAACCGAAACCTGAGAGGCAAACTATTTTTGAAGGGTGGACCTTTGTGTTCTGTGAGAAGTTACAGTATGAAACTTTTCTTGGGCCGATTACGGACGGAGGAGGGAAGCTCGAGCGATTCGAAATCATACCTGGAGAAACCACCGCACGGAAACTTGTCGATTTCGTTGAGAAGAGGGATCATGGAAATTCGGCAATAGTTAGGTTTCGAGGGAAGGGTGATACAGAGGACTTGTATTCTCAGCTGTCTATTGAGGTTTCAGAGATGTGCAACGTTCCACTACAGTAAGCCTATTATGAAAGGTTTAGCTAACTTATTCCAGATTGAATATAAGAATGGTAGAGCAAAATGAGTTTCTAGATATCATCCTCACAGTTGATACTTCATCCCTTCGACGACAACTTGAGGAGGAACCAACATCGGCAGCCCCACCATCTACCGCCGCAACGCAGGCAGGTGTCAATGTGGGGCTGATGAGGCCACCACCGCTGCCTAAAAAGGGTGAAGTAACAACGGAAAAAGTCAGAGATATCTTTAACTAAACTAACACCTGTCTCAGTTTCCTTGAATTCTGGGAATGGCGACGTCACAATGGACGATGTTTCAGAATCTGTACCTCCTGCAAAGCCGGAAGCTTCCCAAGCCCCACGGGGAAGGAGAGCAGGGGTGAGTTCTGGCATATAATCTACTTATATCTAGTGGGATCTTACTAATTCAAGTTAGCGACCCTTGACACAATTCAAAAAGTTTAAAATGGATGATCTCTTCTCAATGCCGGGGGATCCCCTTCCCCCCCCTGCATCTTCCCAATTATTGCCTCCCTCATCAATTGGCGAGACCCAGTATGATTCCGTGACACATGTGACTCGAACTGCAGTACATGATGATCACTCAGCATTAATAGCCGGTACCCAAGATATCGCCTATGCTACTCAAGGCCAAACCCAAGGTGGTATGTTGAGAACAGTAATATCTCAGTCACTGAGAAAACGATCTGTAGAGCCTGATGAGGAAGATGAGCCTGACCTCATGAACAAGCTTTTCCCTGGTGCCGCAGCAATGAAGAGACGCAAAATCCAGGAAGAGGAAGACCGAGCGGAGCATCCTGAGGAGGGTGTTGTGATAACTGAATCAACTCCGACAGAGTCCGCTAAAATTGAGGCAGAAACGCAGGGAAAAAAACAACAAGCAAAGGGCAAGAAATGGAAGCCTGAAAATCCTATCTTGGTTGCTGCCAGAGAGGTCAAAGAAGAGGAGGAAAAGAAAAAGCGGGAAGAAGAGGATAATAAAGGAGACCTTGACGAGGAAGCCATCTTGAATTTGAGGAGTCTTGGAGTGGTAGAGGTTATGGAGATACAGCCGAGAAGTGTTGTTATGAGAGTCAATGCTTATGGGGAGGATAGCGACAGGTGGGACCCAAGGTGGAATGGGAGGTCGAATTTCAAGAAATTCAGAAAAAGGTTGCCAACTGGAATGCAAGATGGTAGTGAGATGATGAGCGTAAGAGGGAATGTGATTATCCCACTGGTGGAACACAAGCCAGGGTCTGGATCGGTATTTGCGCATGGTATGTGTCTATTTCACTTCTTGTGATAATTTTGGTAGTGATATCTTGTTGACATTATAGCAACTTCAGGCTTTCCAGATGAATCCCAATCCCAGAAGAAAGATGCTAGCGAACCTGAGCCAGGTGATGAAGAGTTGGGAGAACTTACTGCTTTGGCCTTTAGCAGCCGGAAAAGTAGAATACAAGCGTCTGCCTCGCAAGCACACGTGAGTCAAGGAGAGTCACTGTCATCACAGACGCTGTCCGCTGGGAGCAATAATACTATGCATGGGGATGCTATGGCTAGTAGGAAGGTCGGCACCGCAAATAAGAGGCCACTATCACAAAATGCTACGCCTAAAGGGCCTGTTGAGAAACGGGCAAAAAAGTTCCTGCTGAAGAAGGATGACAGTGAGAGCAGTGATGAGGATGGATTGAGGTTTACGTTCAGAAAGAGAGGGAGGTGATTGGGGATACTCTACTTGAAGCTGCTTGCTATTATATGAATTATTTACAGTTTACTGGTTACTTATAGAAATGCTAACACATATATTGATTTGAATAACCTTTCTCTGATGCTTATGGAAAAACCAAACTTGTGCAATGAAATTTCTTCCCCCAATTGCCATATTTCATGAATCACTTATGCTTTACAACGCTGTGAAAGTATGCATGATCAGCCCCCCATTATGTATCTTTTCATTTGTCCTAACTCCTTCTCACCCAGCTACAACTTTATATAAGCCATTACCCTCAATTACTTGAAACGTGATGATAACTGGGTTACCCACTGACAGCAAATACCGCACATGTGACTCCTCCGCGACAAACCTATTGCGCTCGAATTCGCCCCTGGCGTAGGTTTTCAGTTCAGTGCGGAGCGAGGGATTGATGTCTTACACGTCAATATCAATTAGAGAAATGTGAGGAACGTAAGAATAAGAATAAAAAGTGTACTTCGTAGCGTCCGTAAAACATTGCGATACAACCCCAACACGCGGCTCCGGAGAATAAACTACATAAGTAAGCATCAGATACAGAGCCCTTTAGCTGTTTACTAATGTTCGAAGACCGGGGCGCAGCGCACCCATACCTGTTTCAGCGTAGGTATTCCTCCCGGCTTAATCGCAGTAGCATATGATGCGTAAGGAGCACCGATCCCCACACGGGAGCAGGTTAAGGGAGCACGAATAAGAAAAATTGACATTGGTAGAGAGCCCAGATCACTGCATTTAGGTGTGGACGTTCTGCGGACTGCGGTTTTTCGCTTATTTCGGAACGGGTAATAACGTTTTGCCGGTCGGCCAAAATCGGAAAGCGGGGTTTCCCGTGACGCCGATTCAACTCCAATAAGATCATTAAATAATTTCACAACAAAGGATGCTGCATAGAATACAGCGGAAATCAGAAAAATACAGTTCTCTTTCAGAAACATAAAATGCCCAAAAGACAATGCCCAAAATCAAATTCCCCCAGTGAGCCTAGCCCTGTCCCCTACAGCACACTCCTCACACCCTTCACCCTATCCTGTATTCATAGCGAGTCAGTCGCCGTGATAACCTGTCCACCTTCCCAAACACTCCCCGCTTCCAGAGACTGAAAATTCGCAACACTCCCTGTCTCCACACAAAGCATGTTCTTCCAGCCATCCTTTGGATCAAAGTCCACAATTTTTGGTGTCCCGTTGGCCCATGGGTTCCACACAACCACATCTTCCAAATTTGCACTTTCAACATGGAACCGCACTTGCTTGTCATCTTCAATAATCACTGAGCGTGGGGCTTTGTGGTAGACTCGGTCGACTTCGCCGGAGAGGGTAAAGTGGGAATTCACCTCGTTGAGCGCGGAGGCGACTTTGTCTTTGAATCCTAGGCCGTTGAGGCCAACGACCTTGACCTTGGTGACGTCCTATAGTAATTCATAAATTAGCTGGATCCCAATACCTAATGCGTGGGGGGAATACTCACAGGCACCTTGAAGTAGGTATGGAACAAAACATGGAACTTGAAGCTTTCCGTCCCTTCATTCCTCACCAGCATCTTGGTCTCAATGCTAGTTTGGCTCAAGTTCACGCTGTAAATCAATCCAAATGGATTATTCCATTTCTCACGCAATTCTTGTGGGACTTGGCTAGGGCTCAATCCCAAGTCAACTTGTATGTTTGTCGGAGAGTTAGAGGTCTTCCCGAGGAATTCCCATTTCGACACACGGGCAAAGCCGTGTTGAGGAAGCTCGGTAACGCTGGGGTCATCGTGCTTGCCAAACACCTGTTGGGGGTCCTTGTATAAGCAGACTGTAGTTGGAAACATGAGGGCTGATTTACCGGGAATACGAGCGGAACCCCACCCCTTACAGCTTTGCTCCCATCCAACTTTGCGCTTTCACTGATCCAAAGTTTCTCCTCACCACCGGACTTCCATGAGACTATAGTCGCCCCGTAGAGAAGTATTTCAACGGACTCACCTATTCTTTTCTGGTTATTATTCCGCATTCCATGGGCAGTAAAACAAGCCCGTGAGTTCAGGGACCTACCAGTCTGTAGCTTCAAGGTAACCTTGTCACTGTCGGCAATCACGATAGCGGTATCCTCCTGTCCAGACGCGGCATTAATTGCAGCTGGCTTATGGCTTCTTTCGACCATCTTTATATGTCAAATATAAAGCTTTGTAGGTTCTTGCTGCGCTGCTGAAGGCGATAAGTTGAATTAGGTTGCTGGGTATTTGTGATTTTGTTAATGTCTTGATTCCGTCAACAATGTTCAGCCAAAATAGCCCTTGTTTGAAGAATATGGTACTTTGAAACTTGAATCTGGATGAATATGCGGAAGCTGAGGAGGGAATACCAGTGAAATTTAAGCTGTCAACACAATACGGCACTGAGCTGGCGGCAGTATGGTAGCCCTAATAATCTTCGGCAAAGCAACTTGTTTCAAGAGGAGGTGCTTGTTTCGCAGTAGGAGGGGTAGGTATGTGCCAACCAGACTAGGTAGGTAGCGACTGGTATGGAGCTTAGTTGAGTCTAGCCTCACAACCAGTCAAGTGTAGTATAGTTGCAGGGATAGGCGCCGTGCCGCTTTAGGTATCACATGTTGTTACCCTCAGAACGTTACCTCTCAAACTTGTACCAACGCGAAGATGCCGCACATACAAGCACCATATTCCCGGGATGAAAACATGAAACATGAAGCACCAGAAATATGTATATCGGATTACCCCACACTATATACATATATACGTATGTAGGTATAGTGGACCACTCGAGACTGCCAAACTGACAGGGTGACCATACTACCTTATGACCTGGGGGCAAGGCTTGTATCATATTAAACTTTTATCTCCTGTTATGTTGGACGGAGAGCAATTATGCATTATGAAGAATGTAGCAAGCCCAATCCCAGGCCTTAGTATTGATGGAAACATTCCATATTGCTATATTATCTTGCTCCGCTATATTGTCTGCAACCACACGCAATTGAAATAACTGCCAAATTGTAATATGTAATACAAGATCGGGAATTCGAAAATTGGAACAAATCTAAACCCAACAATCCCTCAAGGCAAACAGCGCCGGAAGCAGCTATACAATACTACCCCAAATCTGGTAAAAGAGGGAAGCGCTTATAGCAGGACAGATGCAACAAATTTCCACAAACAAATGCATTCAACCTGGTACTCTTACAAATCCCACATTACCCAAATATACAACAAAATTTCCAAAGGACCAACCGAAAATATGCTGATTAAGCGTTTTCACTTCCTTTTCCGTCTTTCTCTCAGCATCACATATACCTCAAACACTTCATCTGCCGCCTCACTTAACTCTGCAGGCCCAAGATCTGCTTCGGCCAACATCGCGACGGCCTCCCTGAACCTCGTAAGCGGATCTTTAAACTCTTCCTGACTTTCCGGCTTTTCCTCCTCCAGATCCTCTTCAGCCTGTGATGCACCCGCGTTGGAGTCTGTGATGAAACTGATATCAAGCTCCACCTTCTTCTTAGACACAGAGGGTTCTGGCTCTTGACTCATTGAGGCTATAGATGGCGTGTCCACAACCTCTGGCTGACTGTCCAAAACAACTTCTTCATCCAATGTCTTCCTGCGCGAAAAGCGGAGTCGTGGTACAGCAGGATATTCTTCAGCCGAGGCCTTCACATGCCCTTTGCCCCTTTTAGGGGTAGTTATAGGCGGTGGTGGCATTGGGGTATACGGTTGTCGGAAATCCTCACCTGTAGGCTCGATTGATGACTGGACTGCTGGCTTCACGGGAGTAAATTTTAAGGCACGAGTAGCTCTACGCTTTCGCGGCGGATCTACAGGCTTTAGTTCGGTATCTATGTGGTGCCCAAGTTAGCTGAAGTTTGTACGGTAAGGTCGATAATCAAACGTACCAACTGCCTCCTCGACAGATACACGCTGTTTACGCTTTCGTGCATCTAAAACTCATTAGCTGGATGGGCGAGTAAATTAAAAGTTGTGAACCTACTAAGTGGAGAATCCTGAGAGGATCCCCCAGCCAAAAGTTTGGGGGAGGAGTCTTTGCGGAGAACTGTTTCGGCAGGAAAGGCCCGCACTTTCCTAGGAGTAACCATAATGCAATCGAGTATAGTGTCATCACCCTCTAGCCCTTCGGCTTTCGGCGTCGTAGTCTGTATCTGTAAAGATCTTCTCGGTCTTCCCCTACGACGCTTTTCCGAGTGCCCTGGTTTACTTGTTCTCATCTCACCAAGTTTCACCTCGTCACGTGCTCCGCCTCCTTTCTTTGTTCTTTTCTCTGATAGCTGTAACGACTCTTGTAAGTTCTCGGTATTGGTTTGTGCTGCTGTATGTATTTCCGCTTTTTCTTCATCAGAAGACTCATAGGAGTCTGTCATTCTCACGTCTGCACCTTCTCCACTTTCTTCTACAAAAGAATCCGGAACTTCCACAATGCTGTTCTTCTGTTCCCTTTCCGACATCGGAGCCAGATCTTTTTTTGATGCAATTTCAGGCATCGGCGATTGGGTATCAGGAATGTGATGTATTTCAAGGCTATCAGGAATGATTCCAAGATTTGCAGCTTTCTTAATATCTTCTAACTCCTTGGGTGTTGATCTTTGTGTAACGGGAACAATCTCTTCATTGTCATGCTGCTCTCTCTGGGTATTATTTTCAACTGAAGATTCCTTGATCTTTCGTGATTCTCTGTTTCCTTTTGGTGCTGCAAAATACTTGGAAGACACTTCCAGCCCCTCTCGTTTTTCACCATCGAGTATATCTTGCTTCCCGTTTGGCTCAATATTACTTAACCCACCTATCACTCTCTTTTCTGGCTTCTTGTCGAGCCTCACCCTCTTTGGTACTTGAATGGTAAACGCTGTAGCAGGAGCAAATTCAAACTCATCTGCAAAATCGTCATTTCGTTTTAAGGCCTCATCGGTGGTTTCCTCAGGGGCGTCAACAAATTCATCTATAGATGGAGACCTATCAGGAGGTGCGTTCTGAGGAATCTGCTCTGACACACTTATTTTTTCGGTCGGTTCCTTAACAGATAGCAATTCCCTTCGAGGCTTCGAAGTTTGCTCAACGCAAATCTCCGAGAACAGTTCTGCTGTCTCTTGTTGCTGCCGGTCCCTGACTTCTCTTTGATGATCGGTGAGTAGCTGCGAGTCCATTGTTGGAATCTGCGAATCAGCAGCAATGGGCGCGAAGTCTAGTTGTGAATCCAGATGTTTCAAGCGCGCCTTGGGCTTTGTGGCCTTTAACGAGGCTTCCCTCAGCCGGGTGAGGAAGTCCCTGGATGAAGAAATGGGATTCACTATAGGTGAGGCCGTTTGATCATGGTGCCGGGATGGTGCTGGAGTTGGGCTTGACCATAGAGGTGGATCCACTGCTGGGCCCTCTTGGGATTCCTGGGAATCTTCCCATGCAGGTGGAGTAGGCACAATCTGGAATATGTCAACATTGCTGGTAGTGATTTGTGGATGAAAATTATATACCTCGTCAATATCCTCCGGAAAGTTTGGAAGGTTGATATCTGCAATAGGCCGCAGCTTCTTCATCACAACCCTCACCCGAGCAGGATATTCAAGTGAATTTTGCGCCCCAAATGTTTCGTTCCATGCCTCGATAGAATTATTTACAATAACCTTGCGCCTGCTCTCCAGGCCGGCAGATATAATAGTTGCAAGGGACTGTAAGGTCATTGAGTCATGTCTGGGTAGTTTCCTGATACTATCAGCGATGCTGGCCCAAAGGCTTTGCATCTACCTTTTGTCAGTATCTGGCCATGTCTTTTATACTGCAGTATATACCCTACCTTTGCGGTCAAGTCGGAATTCTAATTATGCAATTGTCAGTGAGTCATTGACAAGTTAGTATATTTAAATAACATACCTTCTTGTTCATAAATTCCTTCTGGTCAGCCAACCAAAATGCAACACCTTCTTGAATCCTTTTCAGCAAAATCAAAACAGAGGTCTTGGGGCACCTGTGAATGAATTCTATGAGCACCACAATGAAATCCTTGAGGGAGGCGACTATGGCCGCATCTCCACAGATAGGGTATGATGTGACCAAAAACTGATTGATCATGTTGTAGAGATTGTCGTAGGGCCTATTTCAGGGTAAGTACTTAAGTTAAATTGATTAGGTTGGAGGTGGAGTACTCTGTATTGACTATCCTCCTTGAGCCAAGGCCAAACGGTACTTTTAACGTAGTCTCTGCTTGAGCTTTAGATTTGGGATAAATCGCCTTCTCTAAAACCGCCTTCCCGTGGGAAAGCCAGGTGTGACTACAGTAGACAGTGTTGGAATGTGAGTATAATATCAGAAAGACATTCACATTGCGATTGGTAACTTACCTATCTATATCCGATTTTTCAAGGCGTAAGAACTCAGCCAAAGGTTCAATTACAGTAGATATCAGCTGTGTATCTCCTTGTTCTGTCTGCACTGTGTGAGTAAAGGCCTCAAAGAGAGGACCCCAGGCAGGAATGTCATATCTAAGGTTCAACAATTAATACAGCTAGAAACCGAATAGGTGGCCCATAGAAGAGGTGCATACCGACAACCCCACTGAATGATCTTGAGTACGTCTTTGAATTCCCAATCAACTGGTGTGGGACTTGAGTGGGACTTCTCCTTCACTGGAAGCGCACTCTCTGTGAGGGTTGCAAGGATACTCCAGGCTTGCCAGTCTATTGGAGAGGTACCTCTTTGAGGCAAAACCGTAGAACAGGCGGAAAGCAGCGCCAACCTCTTACGACGTGAATCTTGCGCCTCCAAACACTTCGATAGGATAGATTTCGCTGAAGTGAAATATCCCTCAGACAACTCGGCACCATCGAATGGTTTGAGGAAGAATTGGAATAAGTGTACGATTGGTAGATGGAAAACGGCGCCATAGCTTCCTCCTGAGGAGTAACGGTTTGAAGGTGTCGAAATCGCAGCAAACTCATTGTGGTCGTCATAAGAAAGTTGTTTTTCGGTGAAACAAAAAGTTCCAATCGACTCAAATATGGTAATAATCAAAAATGTAAATATTGTTACGAATTTGTGGGATGATTTGTTTGGAACCTCCTCGAAAGCAGTGGGGCCTTCTTTCCAAAACCTCTGAAGCATATTGAAGATATGAGCAACAGTGTCCATTGTCTCTGTGGATATCTTAATTTCCTTCATACTTGCGTCAGCCAGGCATTTTGTGAACTTGTGCCAGAGTAGTCTAATTGCGCAACTCTCTCCTTCCCAAGATGATTTCCTGATCGCCGTCTCTAGGGTTTTGAGCACCGTTGCGCTGTTTGACCTTACCCATTTAGGGTCCAATCTCATGATTTCATCTGCCTTGATGGCCTCTTTCTCAAGGCCTCGTGAGTCATTCCAAGGCTTCTGATGAGAACCGTGAAATAATGCAGCAAGTATGTGACAGGCATCTTCCACCTCATGTTTTCCTGAGAGTACCAATTTTTCTAGCAAACCAACCACTATAACATCCCAAGCAAGGTATATTTGTTTGACAGGTGTGTTTGGGCGAATGTTGTAGTAAAGAAAGGCGCAGACATTTGATAGAGCCGCTTGACGAGGGCCTTTTGCATTGGATGCTGCGTATTGTGGATCCAAATATCGCACCAGGGGGCGTGTGAGTAAATCCATATCTTTGGGGCTAATTTCAGATCCACCATGGAGGGCATAGATCAATTTGCTCCATGCTGCATTGGCAGCCACCTTAATTGCTAGGGAGGATGAATTGAAGCACTGTTGAATGACACTAAGCCAAGGAGTGAAATGCTCCCAAGAACTAACTGGGTGCCTTCCTCTAAGGAGTAGGATCACGAGGCCCCAAACCTGCGTCACATGAACCCCTTCACCATTCTTTATCAATAGGGATAGCCTTTCTGTAACCCGTTCAAAAAGCTTAACCCCATCCTTATCTTCTCGGTTCAGTAGGTTGGTGAGGGATCGGGCCACTGTCTTCTCCAATCCAATTGTACGTGCAGCCTCCGCCATGCAGTGTAAGGCCCTCACACGTAGGTCTTTATTATTGGCGTTGGAAAGAACTGCAGAGAGAACATGCTCCATCCAATCCCCAGTCCGCACAATCATAACTGCCTTTGCCTGAGAAAGAAGTCGTTGGTAAATGCCTACCCGTTCAGTAAGCACAGTGTTCCCTGCTACACGAGTCTCTATGTCCCTCAATGCTTGGATAATCCCACTCGCTCTCTCCGGGGTCATTATTTTGGGCGGGAATTTCTGTTGTACTAGAAAGTTTAAGAAGTAGGTTACCACGACTTTGGGAGATTGCGGGTCCCTGAGCACCTGTATGGCATGCTGTATAAAGAATGTTGCATCGTCATCGTCGATTGATTCCGCTAATTCAGGGAGCCATACGAAAACAGTCAATAATTTGATGGCTTGCTGAATCAGTTGACTATCTCCACTATTGTTGGATGAATTTGGAAGTTTCGCCCCAAGATCCCGCCTTATGAAGGATGACAGCAAGGGCATTTTGTTTTTTATGGCCTTCATATCCGGATTATTGTCATATGCCTTGAGGGTATTGCAAAATGTAACATAGGTATCCAGCTTCTTGCTGCGCTCTGTTGAGGCAAGAGCTTGTGTAATGGATTCCAACATGGCTGGGAATGAATCATATGTATACGCCTTGATCTGATCTGAGGAATTTAGCAGCCCTATTGATATCACACTCGGGTTAAAAGGCTTCAGTATAGACTTGAGTGGGGTTGAAATAGCTGAAGTCGGCCTCGATGGTCGCAAGGGCGAGGGATCGTCTGGTTTATGGTATTTCGTCCAAGGTGACCAGTTGACTTGTTTCTTATTGCGTGCCGTGAAATCAGCAGAAGAAGTTGGAGTCTTCAAGACCCCTTCCTGTGAATCGGTTGACGATTCCTGGCGTAAGCTAGCTGTCTTAGTGGATCCGCGTGGAGGAGTTGGCGGGCGATTCAAAAGTTTGGAGGAGAGCTTCCCCACAGATGCTGTTGGAGATTCAGGTGACTGCGCCGGCGCTGCTGACGACCCAGTCTGTATCATTGCTCCACCAGAAGTGAGGTTGGAATAATTAGTCGGGACGGCGACAAAAGGAACCCGACTCCAACATGTAATCGTTTTCGAGTCCCCACGTAAGAAAAGCTGTCTCCCCAAACACCAGATCCTAAAATACCAGATACCTCCTGGAAAACAACACAGTAAGCCCAGAAGCGGATTGGTAACTGAGAGGAAGTCGCGGTCCGTGAGGGGCACTGCTCGCCAGCGGGATATCTGGATTTACTCCGATGATACTTTCTAGAAGGAGTATGAGATTTCGAGCATAGACAGAATATTAAACAGCTCTACCTGTTTGGAATGAGGGACGTGATAGACAGGGCTTGGGAAACGGGCAGGGGAGTTGGTACCAGCTACTAGGATTGGTTCCCAGAAGACCAAAGAAACGTGAGTACGGGAGCCTCGAACCTCAAAGCAAGTAAGCGTTTCGGAATGCAAGGAATTGTGCAATATTGTAGTCTGGTACAAATATTGAGGGTCAAAAGAGGATGTGTATTGACACTGGAGCATGTGACTCTTTGAAAATTGATATCAAGCTGCGAAGTGCTGGTTACTATGGTTACTGAGATGCACGCTTGTCGGCACTGCATTGCATATGTTTTCTGGGGCAATTGATCCAAACATAATGCAGATCAACACATGAGGCTCTGCCACGACTATCTAGGCATCAATGTACGCACGTACATACCTAACTAACCAGAATGTCCCCTGTCGGAATCTTGGCAGGACGTCCCGTGCGTCAGCCATGCAGTAATAATAGATTGCACGCTCACGGACTCTGGACAGCAGATTCAAGTACACCACTGGTACTACAAGCAAAGCCGAGCATATTGAAAACACTGGGCGAATCAGCGTAGCCGGAATCATCTGTCATTATGGCAGGACAAGGTGGTGTGTTGACAAGTCATAAAAAATTCTTACTCGAGACGATGCACTGATATCAAGCACAAATAGTCCCAAAACACCAGAGGGTGCAAGAGATTATTTCTACGCTGAAGGAGGACATCAAAGAGCAGAAACTGTCTTCTCAGGGTAATACAAGCCCGGCAGAGCTTACCTTATCTTAGGACTGGACGGTAACATCGTTTGCCATAATACTAGATAGGGTACGGAATCTAGAAGAGCTCAAGGTCTATTCCCGGGAAGCTCAAGGCTGCGAGTCAATATATACTCTTGAGGTGACCGGGACTGTCTCAGCTGCATTTAAGTCGGGGGCTGTCTAACCGCCTGTTCGCAGGGTATTCGGACCTTGTGCACACTTGGCTTTGACGACACCTCTCATTACGAAACATCTAGAGAAGCCTTAAGATGCCTGGCAAACTCTCTACTACTCTCTGCACCGTCAAGACAGACACTTATAGACCTGGGGTATGCGGATAAAGCTTCTGATAGGCTCGTAGTATGTGTACACTCCAATTGTTCAAGGATGTCTTCAAGCTTAATGAGACTTGCAGAGCGATAAACTTGATGATGAATTCCTCCTCGGGCGAATCCTGCTTCTTCTTACTTATGCCAAACTAGACATTGCTGGGCTCGTAGGGGGACATGATCTTGCCGCAAATATGAATAGCGCAGTTCGGCGGCATTCCACAAGATGTTCTAAACGGAAAGAGAGCGAGAGCCCGTTGGATCCAATGGAAGAGTTAGCATTAACTGAGATATTGAAACTCATGTACAACATCACGCACTTCGCTCCGGATTTCGCTGGATTGTTCGAGAAGTAAGACACATTTTCGGGTTTAGACACTATTTGCCTATACTGACGTGCATCAGGTCGATACCCCATATTTTCAATATTCTCAATGCTAGGAAGCTCGCAAGCCCGCCACTGCAATCACCAGTGACCTGGATGATTAATGCTGTAGCAAATCTGCAATTCGCTGGAAATGAGCATCACCTGTTTCCAGAAGACAATCCTACACGTCATATAAGTAAATTAATAGAAATCTTGGATGGATCCTTGCACAAGGAGAACTTGGAGCTTGATGCCAAACATGCCTTTGACGACGAAGGGTCTGTGCTTTTAGGCGTGATGGGAAACATGTATCAAGTGGCAACCCCAGAGGCAAAAGCATACATGCGACAGAGGCTTTTGCCAACAACAGAGTAAGAAATAGACGCCTTAACTACGGTGACACTGTGCTAATAAGATTCCCTTCACAGAGAGCGTAAAAGGCCTTTGGGGCGAGGAGATACCCTATCTGCGAGATTGCTAAATCTAACTACCGAAGCTCTGGCGCCCAAAGCGCGAGTTGTAACTGGGCGGTTGCTCTTTGAGCTGTCGGATCTCAACCCCGGGAAATTCATCACTAACGTTGGGTTCGGGTATGCCTCTGGCTTCCTTATGTCGAATGGCATCCCTGTTCCTCCAGAAGCGCTCGATAAGACTGTTGAACTTAACGGGACACCAATCAATCCGGTAACGGGACAAACATTGGAGGCAGAGGAAAGAGACCAAAAACCTCTATCGGAGATGACTGATGAAGAAAAGATGAGAGAAGCGGAGAAAATGTTTGTACTTTTTGAGAGGTAAGTACTCCTCTGCTGGGGTACATAACGAATATCTTACTAGAGACCTCGTGAGCAGGCTGAAGAAGACGGGTGTTGTCGATGTAAAGAATCCAGTGGAAGCTGCCATTGAGGGTGGACGCTTCCAGGAAATGGATTAGTGGAGGTCTGATGCTTGTGAATCTACATTGGGAGTTTAATCCGAAATATTTTCTTTCCATATTCATATGTAACTGAAGTTCTATTGCTGGTTCCTCGGAGCTCATTTACCCTCAATCCATGGACAGACACACAGACCACTTAGGCGAAGCACAGGAGGTAAATGCGGATCTCTACGACTTCATTGCCTTTTTATAATATATTTCCACTTAATTTCTTCCCTTGCTTATTAAAAAGCGAAAATTACCTCAACTCCAAATGCCAAGACTGCGGGTGCCATTCCCGATGTTCAGTTCTATCGACCTGAGCCTTCCAGACCGTCCAAGAATGCCGTCTTCAAATGCCACTGGCAGACCGCTGTACTCGGGTCATTGTAGGCGAAGAAACAACTCACCAATGCGTGCATTTCAAACCTTCTGGCTTTTACGCGTGTGATTATTTAAATACGATACGGTCCACGTTGCTAGGTGTTTGCCGACGTAAGAAACAAGCTTTCACCCCCAGCTGTTTTACTCCCAGCAACGTTACACGAATCCTAGACAAAGCATTAGCTCCCTTGCTTGTAGCCTTGCTTAACGACTCTAAAAGTACCTGACAAGTTGGATACGGATTACGGGAGGATTTGAAAGTTGAAACTTAACGGTCCAATACGAGCAAGCCGAGGCTATACAGCTTCAGCAGCAATTCGGTGCAAGTGTCGGAAACGGTACCCTAGAATTTGGAGACGATGTCGCTGATTCCATATTCATCACAAGACCGAGAGTCTCAGCAAGTTGTCTTGTGAGTTCTGCTTATTTCCTTCGCCTTTGCTATGCTATAGCATCAGGAGAAGCATGTAGTTGGGTTTGCAAGTCCAAATTGGCATTCTAATTACTCTTCACTGTCTTAGGCGACACCAGTCAACTCTTGTCCTTTATGATCCGAAGAATAGGCAGTTGGCTCTACGAGACCTTCCCCAAGAGTCCAGGGCAATTGACACAATTACATTATGTCCATATTGCCACCAAGCAATGCCCGGCTCTGAAAGGCCTCAAGAGGGAAGAAGCCACGGTAGTTCAAGTCCAGAAGCAGGCTATGTTAATAGGGACTATTTTCGTATGCTAGATGCAAGGTACAGGTGCCTTCCCAGCAATTGAATACTGCAAGAACTGACTTTGAGGTGAGATAGTACCCGGCTTCCTGCGCCTGGATCTGCTTCTCCACATACCTCACAATCCCCCCCTCGATTTCGACTTCCTCACTTGGGAGAGCGTGTGCGCGTGGAGGAAGCTATCGATGCACATCACCAACGCGATTCTCAAGAGCCGTCATCGCCTAGAAGGGCTTCTACTGGCGGGATTTCTTCAGCTGCATTTAGCCCGGGATATTTCAAGAGGTTCTAGTAGCCTGCTCTACGAACATGTTTTTTTTATTTTTTTTTAATGGCGCTGATGTGTGCGGCAGGTTCTTTGTGGAAGAAGGAATATTGGGAAAAGGAGGAAAGGGCATAGTGCTCCTGGTCAGGCACGTCCTGGATGGAGTATCACTGGGACAGTTTGCCTGCAAGAGGGTGCCTGTTGGTGTGTATCGACATGGAGTCTCCTATTCAAGGGATTGGACTAACTAAGCTCAGGTGATAATCATGACTGGCTAGCAAAAGTTCTTACGGAAGTCCAGCTTTTGCAGCAGCTCTCACATACCAATCTGGTTTCTTACAGGCATGTGTGGCTGGAAAGTGTAGAAATCACAAGTCGGTTTGCCCAACTTCACTGAGGTGATAGTGCTAATTGGGCAGTAATTGATAGAATTTGGTCCTAGTGTGCCCTGCGCATTTATTCTTCAACAGGTAAGGTTTGCCAATGTAGTGAGTTGCCAACGAACTAACGTGATAGTACTGCGATTCGGGTGATCTTCACAACTACATTTTGAAAGGCACATCCGCGGCGAATAGCAAGGAGGATCAGAAGGAGCGAATACGCAGGCGCTCTCGTGGCCAGCCTGAGCTGCCGACACTAGTCCCCCGCCGGATACCATTCGACCATATCTTGTCGTTCTTTAGTGATATTGCTTCGGGGCTTCATCATTTACACAGCAATGGATTCATACATCGAGATTTAAAGCCCTCCAATTGTTTATTGATGAACCCTCATGTGGCGGGGCAAGCTCCAAGAGTACTTGTCAGTGATTTTGGCGAGGCTCAAATTGAGAATGCAATGAGATCAAACACGGGAGCCACCGGCACCATTTCCTATTGTGCGCCAGAAGTACTAAAACGAGGTAGTTATCAGCCTACAAAAACTTCTTAAAACCTGTGCGCTCATTCTATACATAGTGACTCCTGAGGGCGCATTTGGGAACTTCACAGCGAAATCTGATATCTTTTCTCTTGGCATGATCTTGTATTTCATGTGCTTTGGGAATCTTCCATATGAATGCGCAGATAGCATCAACGAAGAGAATGAAGACCTTGACAACCTCCGTGTTGAGATCTCGGCTTGGGAAGGAATCTCAGAGAAGGACAGGACACGCCCTGACCTGCCAGAAAGGCTTTATCTGTCCCTTGAGAGGCTTTTGTCTCCCAATCCAGCCCTCAGGCCCTCTGCTGAAGAGATTTTGCAGGGCCTACATGGAAACGTCCCAGCTACTGAAGATAGCGGCCACATGGTAAGTCGGTAGGCTCGGAGTCGTTTCCTGTCATACTAATACCAAGCAGAAGCGCTCAGCTCATCCCCCAACTGGCCAAGAGCATGAGGTTGGTGGAAGCGCTCTTGGCTTTCGCCGTATCTCCCCAGTTTCAGACACGCCGACTGCAGTATCACGCTCGACTTCTCCGAAGCGTCAAGGTTATTCAACGTTCGGGGACTCATATAAACCTACAATCTCTGCCTCCCATCCTACACGCTCCACAATACTTCGAGGTTTGCCGATGTCCCCAGAGGATAGGAACATCATCTCGTCTGATGCAGTGACGCCACCACCGAGTACTGCGTCAGGAAGCACGGGATTTGGTGGAACTTTTGACACTTCGTTGATTCTGCGACCCAGATTAGATAGCCCAACTTCGCGGAGGCTTTCGGAAATACCCAGGGTTCTACCTTTCCTCACTCGTAGGGCAAGGATCTTGGCAGCGTTAAGAAGCTCGGAATTCGCTCATGCTGTCAAGTTCTCAGTCTTTCTTACTAAAGCTGCCTCGCTGCTTAGCCCTTGTTCCCCGTTGGCTCCAAATCCATGGGTGGTGTATCCATTGCTGGGCCTTGCTGTCTTTGATTTCACGGGGTAAGATTCGATTATCCTGAGATTAGATAATTGGACGCTAATTATTTGCTGCAGCAGGCCGAGCATACGAAGTTCGTTCCTGCTGATGCTGTTCCACATCGTTGCCTACTCTATGGCAAACATGTCTGGGGCCTTATGTTCATATTGATTGATTGATAACGTGGCTCACGAACTGTTTCTCGGACATAGGTTTGTTTTCCTGTTGATAAATTCCCTTGGTGGGTCTATGTTACTAATATGTCACATCGAAGCTTACCAGTGTATTATATCCCTTTCCCATCTCTAAATGATGTGAAACCGGTGGCAGTATCTACTCTACCTGTTGATATGGTAGCATTGTTTTCTTTACATGGGTGGCCATTTGTTAATGGGCCGAGAGCTCTTTCGTTCACGTACTTCCCCTAGCCCGAATTTCTAATGTCGTATCTCGTTATTATTCTCGCCCTCCAGCTAGTTCCCGAGTCTTATTGTACTGAGTTGGGTTTTTTTGGTTGCAAATTATATAACGAATACAGCTGAACTACAGCTGAGGGTAACAATATGCAAAAATAGCTAAAGATTATGTTTCATAGATCCCCCTCAAGTACCAGAGCCCTGGGTATATAATATAATTAGAGTAGAAATAGAAAAGAAAAACATCACGATCAGAATATATAACAGAAAATATGTGTAATTGTCTATGCGCGTAAACAAACAGCATTTTTAGTTCTAGTAGTTGTAGTAGGCCTGTGAATATTCGGACGATTAGCTAAACTGTTACAGGGCGTAATACAACACAGAAATTAAACTCACCCAATCCTCAAAAGGTCCCACTTCCATAAACGGCGCCTTGCACCCACCAGCGCCAGTACCCCATACACACCTCAACTCATCAATCATCCTATTCCACCCCGACCCTCTAGTGCCAATAACCAAATCGCATTCGAGCGCCATAATCAACTGCTGCAACCACTTGCACGTCATTTCCGTCCGGTTCCCAAAGGCATTCAATTGCTCCTCCGGCCCACCATTCAACCTCGGGATGTCCGAATAATAAAACACCCAATCCTTCATACTGGTCGTACTCTCACCTGGTTCCGCAAATGTCGTCTTGGCCTCTTCAAAAATAGCGTTATCCTCGGTGGAGATGAAAGCGGATTTTAGTGACGTTAGCGGATTTTGCGCGATATATTCGTGTGCGACTTCGATGTATTTGGACATGGGGACGAGGTTCATCTCGACGGCTTTGTCACCATGGCGGACGTGCATACTGAATGTTCCCGCAGGGAGGGGGAATGGAACGGTGATTTCTTCAACGGATTTTGTCTTCCCATGGGTCATCACTGCATGGTGCATCTTTGCGGTCCTGAGCTCCTTGACCCGCCTCATCCCTTCACCATTCAGCCTCATTAAGAATCCTACGGACTGCGTTCGCCACCAGTATTTCAGTCCATCAGGCGCAATGTCAGGGTAGAGCTGCTTCATCGCATATCCCAGCACGGGAGGAACAGATCCAGCAACTCCAGTGAGTGAATTTGGTGGGCCCCAGTACTGTTCCACTTTGACTGAGTTCTCGGGAGTGACATCCTGCAGGGTGCAGGAACTTATTTTCTCAAAAATACAGTCGAGAGATCGCTCATGCTCATAACCGGGAGAGCCTCCACAGCCAGGCTCGATGAAATTCCGCCCTGGAGCATTGTCTCCAGCATGGTTCCAGAGGAGGATGCGGTTGTTGCGCAAGGCGAGACCGAGAATGTGACCCGCGCCGTGGAAAACGGTGCCCATGCCATTTTTGTCGCGAAAATGGTTCATTACCACAAATTGTTTATCTTTGCATGAGTCTGGGAATTGATGCTTGTAGATGTAGTCTTGAGTGAATTTGGTAAGAGGGGGGATGGTCTATAGGAATGGATTATGGTTAGAGGAAATTATCACCGAGACATTTTGGGGATATAAGTCCAGTGCGCAGCCGCTCATTGGGTCAAGGCTAACCGCTCAGAGAGGTCAGGGACATACATCGTCATCCAGGGAATTGATATAATCCAGCCAATCCTTAGCTCCGTTCAGATTATAAAACCGTTTGAGGCGCTTCTCGCGTGGTGTCTCATCTGCTACTTTTAATGCACTGTTCACTAAATCGAGTTCGGCCTGAGATAACAGCTCTCGAGGGAATGGCTCGTCTTTTCCAGCAAATTTAGAAAACTCTGACGAAGGGGTTACTCGGGTGTATGTTGTGAGGGCTTTCTCTGCCGTTTGTGTCACTGTCACTACCGCCGTTGCGCAGGTCTCTGCAGCTTTCCCCAAGTCATTTTCTGGATCGTTTGCCCATCTTGTCCCGGTGGTATGATTCGAGAATGACCGCCACGAGTACAGGAGGGAGAGGGCGAGGAGCACCAGGAAGAAAATGAAAATTAAGCGTCTATTCATTTGGGCGTGCCGAGGCTAGGGCTGTGGTTCATAGACGAGAGATGGGATAAATAATATTGTCCTTTAAGGAGGAAGCTATAGGATCAGAAGTGCAAGCAAGAATGGGAAGAAGCTCGGATACAACGGCAAATGCATGGATTATCATCACAGGAGGTACACTATGTATACCTAGTACTTCGCATGAAGTTTCCAGAAGCAGGGGCGAAGGCAGGGCCAGGGATCGTGCTGCTCGCCGGACGGGGGGGATGGGGGGGACGGGGGGGTTGATTGGATCCAGCTATTAGGACACAAGCCGTTAGAGTTCTAGAACTTCCAAGTAGTCCGTAGTCATATCGAGATTTATTATGTAGGTATGTAGGTATGTAGGTATGTAGGTATTTAGTGTTTAGAGAGATGGAGCTGGGGTTCCTCTACCGGAGCCAGGAGAAGCTTGCTTATACATACATATGTAAGTAGGGTATATTGCATACATAGATTTTGCCTCACCACTTGATTTCTTTCCAGTGATGCTGGGCTGCAGGGATCTCGAATTTCTTTTCGGAGGTTATCCGCCAGTTCTGGCCCATGCCAATAATTAATCTCAGGGGATTGACGCCCTTCTCTCTTGATTGGCAGAATCATGAAGGGTCTCCTTATTTTCGATCTCACGCATGCCACTGTCGTTTCCACCGACGAAGTCTGAATACGCTCCCTCGGCCCCTGGATACATACCCGTTCTTAAAGCTCTCTGCGAGAGGATTCAAACCCGGAAGCTCGTTTCTTCTCGGTCTTGGCTCGGGTTTTTCTTCGGTTCCGGCTAGATCCCGTCAAGTACCATACCCCTCCAGACGTGCGCAGAATCGCGACAAGAGACACACTTTCACACGTGGTTCTCTTGAAATACTCTTAAACAGGCATTGACTTCTGTGAACACGGCCATGGCATCCTCAGCCCAGCCCAAAGACCTGGAATCCGGGGACCGAGATGTTGACAATTATGAGATGGATGGAGAAGTCAACTCTTCTGAGGGTTTGCTTGCGAAACCACAGCAAGAGAATCCACTGGAGAAGAAAGCTGGAAGGGCGTTATTTTTCTTCTGGATTGCCGTTAACACTCTCGCGACTATAGCAATTGTATAGATATCCTCAGCCCCGTTCACATTGAAATATAAAAAATCTAACTTGGGTCAATTACTAGGTGTTCACCAATAAAGCTATTTTCGAGAATCCGTCGTTCAAGAACATGCAGACCTCTTTTGCTTCCTTTCACTTCGCCTGCACAACCCTTACACTGTATTTTGCATCTCGGTCCTCAATAGGGATATTCACCCCCCGGCGGGCCAAGTTTTTGGACATCTTACCCCTATCTGCGGCTATGTGCTTTAACGTCGTTCTGCCGAATTTGTCCCTTGCATATTCCTCTGTCACATTCTACCAAATTGCACGAATTCTACTTACACCATTAGTTGCATCAATCAACTTCATCTTCTACCGTATGTCATTGCCTAGAGCCGCGGCTCTTACGCTTATTCCCGTTTGTCTAGGAGTGGGGATTGTTAGCTATTACGATACCCTTCCAACTGAGGACAAGCAGGCAAAGACAACAAGCCCAATTGGCGTCGTTTTTGCGCTTTCGGGAGTGTTTGCAAGCTCGCTATACACGGTGTGGATTGGAGTATATCATAAGAAGCTATGCATGAGCAGTATGCAATTGCTCTTCAACCAGGCTCCTTGGTCAAGCGTCTTGCTTTGGGTTTTCATTCCGGTTGTGGATACTATTCCAAGGCTTGACATAGTGCCAAGGTCTCGATGGATCATGATTTGTATGTCTGGGCTTTTTGCTAGTTTGATCAACCTGTCTCAATTCTTTATTGTGGTATGTATTCATTCCTCCAGTCGTATTAACTTTGTTTAACTAACTACTTTCTCAGGCAAACGCTGGGCCGACAAGTAGTACTATTGTTGGGCATGCAAAGACATGCTCTATTGTTATGATTGGTTGGACTACCAGTAGGAGGAGTGTCTCGGACAAGAGTCTTCTAGGTAAGGGTGTCTGTTGCTTCCGTCGTTTCGTGCGACTAACAATTGTGCAGGTGTTATTATGGCAATTGGTGGGATTATTTACTACTCTATGATTATGTCCAGGTCTGGCAAAAAAGCTTAGCAGGATTGATGACACATAAGTATTTTGATTTCTGTAAATATTCTTACTATTCTGAGAAGCCCTTCTCGGCATCTAACATTTTGAATAATATACCCTGATCAAATTATTTTCCCTCTTCTTACACATATCTAGACCGCAATACTTTTACTAGCTTACTTCTTTGCTACCTTTACCTTCAACACTTGTCAATGTATATATTCTGAATATATTTTTTTTCGTTGCTGACAATTACCCTCAGCTGTTGATGCCCATTACAATGAGCTGGGGATTGTCGTGCAAAGTCATAAAACTCGGTCACAAAGGATCTCTTGTAGGAAAGTTATACATGGGAATTTATAGTGCTGGGATAAATATGAATCATACGTCACGTGAAATCATAGCATTTCAAACTGGACCGTAGTTTCTGTGAAGCTAGGCTTCTTGTGTAGCGGAAGGGAGGCTGGGCTACCTAGTCTGGTTTGGGCTACCAGGTATGTAGTCTGCTTGGCGGTACCTAGTGCCTTTGATTACCTACTGTATATTTCAGCACTAGTGGTCCCACCTCCTGAGCAATCAAATCCTATCTTATTCGTGGCTTCTTTAAAACCTCAACTTTTTATTCAGTCTCTCGCTCTAGCTATCTACCCTTCTACGGCCAAAAATAAATTTCGAACTTCAACTTCATTCCAAGTTCACAATAAAATGCCGTCCGTTTTTAGGGGACTCAGCGTCCACGCGTCGCCGACAAACTATATCTTTCGATGTCCGAGTTTCCGTCGTTGGTGGTGGACAGGCCAAGTGGGAATATAAAGATGGTGGAACATCCGGTGTTGCAGTCTAAGAGCTCCATGAGCATTGCGGGGATCTTGGGTATGATTAGGTTACGGTTAGGTTGTTAAGCTTTTCCTTTAGGATGGGCAGTTGACGGTGTGTGTGGTGAGGGGGAATATAGATAAATACATTATCGTCATCACGAAGTCGATGGTCATAGGGAAAATAAGAGGTCATAGTGTGTATAAGATACAGGCTACCGAGTTTTTGCCATTGCAAGAGCCGACTTTACATGTATGTATGGCCTGGGCAAGGCAGCGGTAATGTGAATAGGATGTTGACAGTTTTGTGCTTCAAGGACCACGATGAGGATGCCTATTTGGCATTGTTGCAAACCCACTTAAGGACCGGACCGATGTACTATTCGTACTCTTTCGACCTCACCAATTCGATGCAACGACAGTCGACAGCAGATCACAGTCTTCCCCTTTGGCAGCAGGTATAATCCCTCAGGGCCGGGGCGGTTACGTGGAAATAGGCTAATAGAGTGGATTTAAATAGGCGGACGACCGATTCTTTTGGACCAATCGGACTTTATTGACTTGCGAAGCTCGGCACCATCTATCTGTAAGGCAGACCTGGGGTAACCATGAGAAGCTTTACTGATGTAATCTCCTAGGTGGACTCTTTCATCCTCCCAGTATTCTTCGGCTTCCTTGCGATCACCACTACTCGCATCAAGAACACCCCTATGATTTTCATCCTCATTACCCGGAAGTCGAGGCACCGTGCCGGAACTAGATACTTCGCCCGAGGAGTTGACGAAAATGGGAGTGTAGCAAACTTCAATGAGACGGAGCAGATCCTCATTATCGGAGATGCTGGGGGTGGGTTGGGTGCGTCCTCACCCTGTCCCACAGCCCTGGTGAATGTTACGGCTGACCCAGTTAGGCCCGAGCAAGTGATTATGCCTTCGAGCACCTATATATCGATATTCCGACAGATATCACCGAGATCGCTAGCTCGCCCCTAACAGTGAAGATCTAACAGCAATATAGGTGGTTATGATCCTGAATCGATTCCCTCCGCCAGTGGTCTAAAAGAACAAGTCCAGGTTGTGTCATATATCCAAACTAGAGGAAGTGTCCCAGCCTTCTGGGCGGAAGTCAGCAACCTCCATTACATTCCAAAACTAGCAATTAGGGGTATTGAAAAC
>ML121558.1:159734-403849 GCA_003788615.2 Terfezia boudieri ATCC MYA-4762 | reverse complement strand
AAAGGGAGGAGTTCCACCTAGTTGGACTATAACCGCGACGAGTGTGGTGCGAGTACAGAGCCTTACTCGACAGGTTGTTAGAACAGAAAGAAGTGAGACGGATCTCGAAGTAACATAGGAAGATAGCGGGTTTGGTATCATAACTCGAAACCGGTCAACTGGACAGTCCCAAAAGTCGTTTGCATTAGTTCTACCCCCCCTTTTCCGTTCGCGAATGTATTTCGTAAGGTACCCATTTTTATTTTACGGGGCTTATGTTGGGGTGACACCAGGTTTTGTTGTATTTGTTGGAGTAACAGTTAGAGCTTAGGCGGCGTTAGTAGCATTTGTCATGGTTCTTGTGACTACGTCGCTCTTATATGTCTTGGCTGACTTACTTATAACCGGAAGATAGTTGTTTCTGGGTCCTCGATCTTTATGGTCTGCGTATTCCATCCATTAACGGGTTTTTCTCTAGTATACGTAGGACGGATCCAGGTAGTCGTTTCAATAAGAACTATATTGCACACGTACTTAAGGAATTTAGGCGATCGCGGGGCAAGAAACAAGCATGGGGACACGCCCACTTAAGACAGAACTCTCGGGGCCAGGGTCATATACGCGCCCTCTGGTGTAGACGTAACAGCCGGGTTCGTAACGCCTTATCTGAGAGTTTCACTCGCATTCTTGGACGTAAGAGTGGGAAGAGTTCGTGCCGTTCTAGATAATTAACAGCCAACTCCCAGGTGGAACGTTCGAAGAGAATCGAGTAAGGAGCATAAATTTGACCGATACACATTGCTGCGCGTGTAGGTAAGAATCAGAGTTTTGCAGATCTTAATGGCACATGAGAAGGCGTAATTGACATGCATGGCGCTTCAGAGTCAGATATATATGTGGCATCAAAAGCTCCTCTATAATCACAGTGTGGGGGATGAGATGACAGAGGGCAGGGGCGTAATGTTGATCTCTCCCCATCGATGCCGGGTTGTTTTATGATGACATCTATACCAAGAGGATATTTTTTACATATTTGGAGCCACTTGTATCTTTTGTTGGTTCATGTGTTTGTTTATTTCTTGGCTTGGGCTTTTATCTCATGCTGAACTAGTGTTGTTTTCTTTTTCTTCCTTTTCTTCTAGAACACTTTGCTTTTTCCCTAGTCATTTTGCCTTACTTTGTATTTTTACCTCTGTTTTGGGGGTTTCGTCCAGCCACCTTTCCTTTTTACATCTAGAAGCCTAGAAATTTAGAAAATGCTTGGCGAGTTTCTCTGAGTACCTAACTGCTTCGACTACCCAATTGAGAAACCCAGGTCACGAGATCTCAACGTGATCCATGCGTTTGGCTTGTGCCAACCAGACTATGCGTTTGGGATTGTATACTTGAATAGGCCCAGTTCTGTATTGAAATATTTAAGCGAAAATTTGGACCCCCAGTACGTACTCTAACCGGAAGGCGCTCAAGCAGAACACGCTAATAATTTCACTATCCTACAAAGGGAAAAGTAGTGTTTGGCTGCAGAAAGTGGTTCATGACGAGTTATCTACTATGTTCTCACACTCTTTCCAACACATCCAATGTTTGCTCCAACGCCAACGCGATCCTTTCACACTCGAAGTGCACGAGAATTCCTAAACAACCTGACACCTTCTAACATCATTACATTATCGGAAGAATAGGGCCTTGGAGGCTTGTTTTATTTCTATACAGTGTACGAGTGTCGGAATTAAGAAGGTAATCCCACCCGTCAAAGATAACGCGAGTGCTCATATTCGTTATCGTTATTGTTACTTTCTCTTAAGAAGGAACAGCAGTTTTCACGCGAAGAATAAGGAAACACTCTTTGAGCACGCTCTTTTAAGCAATGAAGATTGAGCAATATATTACTCCTTCATGCTTTCGGAAGATAAGTCACTGAATGGAAAACACACGTAACAGCTCTATTAGCTGAACCTACACGAGTCTATTATATCAATCGAATGAAGCCGACGAAGCAGGGTCCCGCTACTTTACTTGATTGTTGGATATTTTATGTTATTTCGCCCTTATGCTCTACCAACCTCAAAGTTCAGTCACATATTTCTATTATCAGAAATTATACTCTATAATGGATCTTCATAGTCTGGTTAGTTGGGGTTTTCATACACTTTAAGATACGAGCTACTTTTCATCAGTTTCGTTTATACGCGATAGCGGATGGTTATTGTAGAGCCGATTTGACTACTTAGTAATTATAGTACTGAATTGCACTCTCTTCTACAATCCACTCAGCCCCGCTCATGAATCCATCAAGCACGAGTGTTTTCCTAGTTACGAGTATACTGAACGACAGCCTTTAGTGAGGACATATAACTAGGTATAAGGTCGAAATGGCGCAGTGTGGTGTAGAGAGCATCGATACATATTGCTTTGGAATAGCATTCGCGTTGGTGTGGGGTGTGCGTTAATATGGTTGGTATGGTTGGTGCTCGCGTCGCGTATTACAATTGTTATGTTCGAGAATAATAATAAGCTCGTCATGACGAGCCCCCTTGCTACCTCTTTAAACAGCTTGATATCCAAGCTACGACTTTTCCTTTATAGGATAGGGAAATTATTAGCGTGTTCTGCTTGAGCGCCTTCCCTCTAACCCCATTTTTGTCTCAACTTAATCTGAACCGCAAACTACGTCGCGCTGATCCCTGAGCTAATAATAGCCTCCACCACGACTGCATCTTGGACTAGATATGTCTCGTGTGCCGCGTCCTATCCAATACCAATTCTATCCAATACCAAAATCTCGATCTTTCGCAAAGAAAATACTTAATTGGGATCCGGATAGAGCGAGCCCCGAGACATGTCTAGATCTGTAGGTATATAATAGAATCAAGTGCGAAAGCCTGGACCATGGTGATGGGATCGATATATCGAGGAAGGGGTGGTCGCGGGCTTGATGTGGCGAAAAGAACAATTTTATTATGAGTTAGATAAATGCACCTTCAGGTCAGAAGTGTGGCTTTTCGGAATTTCTTCTTATTAGTCTCGGAATCGCTCGGCTTTCTTGCATGACAAGAAAAAAATTGACCTGCTATGCTTGCAATTTTTGTATAATCTGCAACAAACGCTTGGTACTTGGGAAATGGTCCGTTTTCCGTTGAGAACATGGCGGGAAGTTATAGATTCTGCTAAAACATCAGTTGAGTGGGCCGCCACCGGACATCGCGTACGGCTGTTTTGGGGAAGAGGGGGTGGGGGTGGGGGTGGGGGTGGGGGGGGGCTCTTTCTACCACATTGATTAGTGGGCTGCTCGTTG
The DNA here is from genome assembly GCA_003788615.2 of Terfezia boudieri ATCC MYA-4762. Classification (NCBI taxonomy): domain Eukaryota; kingdom Fungi; phylum Ascomycota; class Pezizomycetes; order Pezizales; family Pezizaceae; genus Terfezia; species Terfezia boudieri. The sequence goes on along the minus strand of ML121558.1, from coordinate 400,575 downwards.
ACTCTCCCCACTGTAGGTAAGTTCCGGTCCGACACATGAACATGATGAGATTCTTATTAAATGACCAACTGTTAAAGAACTTCTGCGAGGGAAGTATATCTAAGGGGAGTATAGGTATATATTGGCAGCTGCATCACAATCAGGGTCCTTGTGTAGAGAGGTACTTGTACATTATATTGCGCATAGATTGCCTGTCACCCCATTGGCAACCAATAAAAAGGTACAGAGGCGCCGACCCCCCAGTAGAGGAGGCGGGTCCATACTTACCCGCATCTAGCAAAAAAAGGCGAGAGGTTTCCAAGAACCTTCTTTCTATGCAGGTGAGCTGCATGGGGTGTTTAGGGAAAGATCAGCGTCAGAGGCGCACGGGTCAGGCGGGGATAGGAAAAAATCTTGTGCATGTGTATGAAGACAATGAAAACACAATTTTGGGACTTACGCTCACAATCATCGCCACAGAGGGGTATAGCTCATTGTTTGCTAGTTATACAATTTACCTTACCCAAGCTTCCTGCTGTACAAAGTCAGAATCGGCCTTCAGGATATGTAGGTACGCCTTTGCGCAGCCAATGGTAATCTTGGTGTATGCATGGAACGAAGCATAACACGGCTGGTTCCCCTCGTGGGTTCTAAAAATAAATTGCCTTCTGCTTCTGACCCTTGGTTTCAAGGAAATAACTAGGACCTGACGCTATTAGCTCGAGTCTAGAGCATGCTTCGCTAATTGAGAACCAGGTACTGTGGAAGACTAGTCTGGGTGGAAGACTTCACTTACAGTGTCTAAATCGGGATAGCGGTTCTGTGGGGAGACCTGCAGCGAACTACAAGGGTCGGCACAAACCTCAAGCACAACACCCCAATTGAAGTCCACATACATACATGTGATCTGACATGTGCCCGGATTATGTGGGATAGCTAACATTGCACGATAGCCACGGAAAGCCTTTGACCCTAGTATGAGATTTATATATGTCTAATGCCCAAAAGTGATATAAAATGCCAACCAATGAATGCGCCACAAGCCAAGCCAAGTATGGTAAAGAGGAGGAAACAACGCCAAAGATCAAGTACCGTGCATGAAATTCAATGCAAAAAACAGGCATAGGGTAGACGGGTATAAAGAAAACTTTGTAAAAGATCTAAGGAACACTCTAAATAAAAAGGAAAATAGGAAGAAATAAGCAATCACGAAAAAGATGAATTCCCGCGATCTTAAAAGTAATTGGTTAGAATAAACCTCAATGGGAATAACGGCGTCAGCTGGGGGAAAAGCCTGCAATAATATCAGTGAAGAGAATAACTGAAACCAATTCCATGTCCCCTCAGGACACAGGGGATCTAGGAGTCCTATATGTACAAAGAGGACCACTGAGTCGACCGGCTCCAACTAGTACTCTTTCACAAAGCTTGTGAGAAATACTGAACGATGGTTTTCAGCCACTTCTTGATTCTAACATGTTCAGAACGCTCTCCATTCCTCCCTGTTGCAAGGTTAGCATGTACGCGCTAAGGCTTAAACCGAGAAGAAACTTTACTCTAAGGATATGCTTGTACAACCAAAGGCCCTCACTCCTACCCGCTGATGGATAAAAAGGGTGCCTCAAATACTGACATAAAGCATGGTAAACTTTCATGATAGTGTTTCGTAGGGCGGCGGGCAGTGTTTGCACATATGCGTCTTGAACGTAATAGTCGGGCCCATACTCGTCCCTGATCTGGTTTATCCACCCGTCCACATCGTGCCCATATCTGACCTGAGCCGACCAAAGCTCGATAACAGCCATTCTAATAAGAGACCGCGATTCACTATGCGAGAAGTCGATCATCGTAGCCACAAAGTCTGCTATTCTCCCAGCAACCCAATTGTTGCGTTCCAAGGTTGACAGGTATCTGTCTATTCTATTGTATGTATCGCCATCACAAAGGAGGTCATGAAAATCGGCCGGACAGCTAAGGTATCCTCCCGAGGTTTGGCCGGACCCTCTGTCAATCCTGAAGAACAGTGGAGGTGACCAGATTCGCATTAGGAGCTCAATATGGGAGATGCTCTGTAGTCGGCTTCTCAAGAGCTGTGCTCTATAATCTCGTGTGGTTGCTGATAGCCGTTGATTCACACATGAGATAGGTATCAATCCTGCCTGAGAGTCTTCAGAAATTAAATGGGACAGAATCTGGAGCAACAGCTCCGCGGGCATAGAGTTAAGCATGGTGTATGATATTGATGCGGTTTTCGAGGTATTCCGCTACAGTAGACAATTCTGAATGGATTCTTGGTGATGTAGGGAACGATTGGAGGCGGTATCCACGGGTATATAACTTTCTCAAGTAGGAAAGTTTACATCACAGCCTGGCAATAGAATAGAAGCGAAAGCTCTGCCATCAATCGCTGAAGCAAACAGAATCACAAATGCAGAGGGTGAATGTGAGTCTGCGTGCTGGCTATGATCCTATTCGTGTAACCAAAGAGGATCTGAACCAGGTAATTTCCAAAGTTGACTGGATTATGACTAGACGGATCCAAATAAGGCCCGAATTTATGCCACTAGCAGCTGGGTATTGAAATGGGATGATAAACAATTCTTTAGAATGGTCATAGGGAGATTTATTCCTGGTCCAGTTCCTTCTTCGATGTTATGCTGATTTGAAGCCCATTTGCAAGACTAGGCTATTGCAGTGGTGACATGAGTGGTGGCGTGAGAAAAAGGTGCCCTGACCAGTCTCCATGATCAAGCGCGCCAATGTGTCGAATTTGATAAACGATGGATGAGTCGGGGGGGCTACCCTTGAGCATCTGGGGTGCCCCAGAAATTCAAGGCGAACCAGAAGGTACGGCTGAACGTATAGCTTTCAAAGAAGTGACACTATGCCAGAGATGAGAAAGACCGTAACTAGTATAGACTACAAAGAGATTGTCAACAAGCATGCAAACGCACAAAACTTGTCACAATGCATAGAAGGAAAGAAGAGGGTGAGATGGATTGGGGGGATATGGGCAACCAAACAGAGCAGACTGGGCGAGGGAGGAGAGGGGCCTCGCGATGTTGCCAGACGCGGAGCATGGGTAAGCGAAGGAGCCAACAGAACGAAACTGCAACCAAGCCATAGCCAATTGTTAAGAATGTTTTGAGGTAAGTAGGTGCACATGTTGGTACTTAGTGCAGAAGTGTTAGTAGACCACTTTAAACACGGCCACGATGGAGCAGTGGTGTAGGCTAAGCCCCACGCTACCAGACCCATGCCAGATCATGGGATTGGGGTTCTGTGCATGCTGGATGAATATTCCGCCGGAGATATATTGGGGGAATGATGGAGGGGGTATCCCCGGAGCCTGAGTCATCCTGGAGTTGGTGATGATAATGGGTCATGAAGATGCGGTGAAGATGCAGAGTGAGGTTGTTGCATTGAGTGAGTGTAACTGCTATTTTGGGCCGCCAGGGTCGGATCAGCCGCAATAGGAATAGCACGAGGTTGTGTGCGACCTGAATTAGTGAGTGCTGGTATCTGCGCAGGCCTGTATTTTGCGTGACTCTTTCAGGGACCGAAAATAAAAGGTTTTCAAATGTTAGGAATTCTACTCACTTGTGACTATGTACAGGGAATATTTCCCGCGCTTCGCCACTGACCAGAGAATATAGTCTCGTGGTTTGATGTATGCAGTTCAGAGCACACTCCATTCGTGCGCATAAGACGCCAAGCCTAGCTACTTTTGTGCATGTCTTGGCGGAGAGGGGTTAGGGCAGCGAAAAAAGAAAAGGTTGCCATCACTTGGTACTGCGCCTACCTTCGACCAGTAGTACTTACTACCTTCGACCCCACACTACAACCTCTCCCGCTGACGGCCTCCCATACCGCACCGACCGACACTGTAGCATCTCGCAGAGCAATGGTCCTCTCCGTAGCAAGGGCGCTCTTGGGCGTCTCGATGCCTGTCCTGTCTCGGTTCTCAGCCAGTCAATTCTCTACAATTAACAGGATCATCACTCCATTCTCCATAATACGCCCAGCTCTCACCGCAACAACCTCAGCTAGCCTACAGCTGACCACTCAGGTTCGTGGGATGAAGGTGCGATCCTCAGTGAAGAAACTGTGTGATGGGTGCAAGGTAATTCGATGTCACGGTTTCTTCCAATCATCGGGCATATAGCGTGTTGCAATTCAAACCTTAACTGACCATCTTGGTTGTGAACTAGTCTGTGAGAAGGAAGGGTTACGTCTATATCATTTGTTCCAAGGTAGACACGACCCGTCCTGTTCATATACCGAATCTATAGCATTTAATTCTGACTGCATAATCTTGTCACCTTTATGAAAATTTCCCGTTCCTGTGTTTCCCTAATTTGTCTTTTGTTTAACCTTCCAATTGATAAAACACGCATGACCTTCCATTACACATAATATCGCTGACTCGTTTGCTCTTTCAGAATCAGAAACACAAGCAACGCCAAGGATGATAGTTTTATTTCATATCAGGACGGGCTCGGATCTAGAATGTGGTCGCCAGGTGCGCAAGCACCATGGACGAGTACACCAAATTTTATTATCTTATCTCATCCGAAACTTATGCCTGGGTTACGTTGCAGTGTCTCAATGCATCTTTCCTTCTTATAGGATCCCTGTACCTGCAGCACTCATCTCATCTCATCCACCAGCTATGATATATCAAACAGGAAATTTTCTAGATTGCTGGGTTGTCGCCGCGTGTAGTCTATAGTTCCGACCCAGCTGCCAGAGAGTCGGGTCAGCGCCAGGGGTAGAGTGAGCATACCCTCGCAATCTGAACACTGCTTCCAGTACATGTGAACTTACTTCTTTCAGTGCAACGCAAGACATTTGGGGCTTGCTGGTCATCTCAACACTTTATTTCCCTCAAGCCTTTATAAAGGCCTCCAATGAATTGGTAGATGCCGGCATCGGCCTACCATGTGGGCGCTCTATTGACGACCATGATATTCTATTTAGATTTCCTCAAGTATTTATTTTCGGATACTGTATGCATGAAACTCGGCTGCTGTGGGCCAATTTATTGACTAACATCTGCCCTCTCCTCATTTCAAAGCCCCAAAGATTGTTTTTTTCAGAGCTGTACTGTTTCAAGTTTTATGTGAAGGGTAAGACAATCGGGCATGAACTCTTGGATTTGAACTGTTCTTCGGCGGATTGATATAGGGTGGTTGCCTGGGCATGAAGAGCAGGAGCGGCCAAGGCTGTGACCCGATTGGGACTGTCAGCAAACTTTCTTCCTTTTTTGGAAGTAGCTTAGATTCGAGCTAGTTTGCCAGATAGTCTCGAACCTCCTCAACGTACTTAGTCCGGCGTTCACCGCCTCTCGTAGAGACAACCTACTCAACCTTCTCATGTAGACATTTATTATCTCCACTTTGCTTGAATATAAGCTCCGGTGGTATACTTGAGATAGCTAGCGATCTGTAAAGGCTTCACTTTGGGGGAGTGCACTAGATGCACTGACCACGCGATTGTCACACCCCATATAGAAGCCGGGCTAGCTATACCTCAGCCTCACTCTCATACGGACTGTTTCAAAGAATATCACAGCCTCAGACTCGCAGCTGCAGCAGCTGTATGCTCGATGAAACAGAACCTATCAACCAATATGTCTCCAAATCCTTCCTATCTTGAGTGGTAGGGCAGGTAGACCATGGCTTTCAGCGTGTCTGACATTGGTTGGCTCTCACATTGGCTTCGAATTCAAATTGTATTAGATCTTATACTCCTATCATCATTTCTTTACATATTGTGGCAGGTACATCAAGGGCTAGCTGACACGCATATGCACTTGATGACAGCTACAGCCGAGAAGCGTTCCCGATTGACCTCCAGCTTGGAGGTGCTTTGTAATTCTTGCTACTATCGCCGCTTATTCTCCTGGTGCCCGGACTGAGGGGGGCGCTAAAATATTCCAGGGAATTTTCGAAATGTAATTTTAATTTACTTCATTTCGAGAAAATCGGAGTCTGGGGCTGCGAGCTGCAGATCATCAATTGGCGAACTGCCACAATATGTGTTACGTGACACAAGTTAGGCAACAAAGCGGAATGCATCTGCCGACGGTCAACCATGATCGACCTCCTAGGTGTCTCTCATCTGCATGCAAATATGATGAATTGAGATGTCAAGGTATATTACATGGGAACTTATAATGCATGGTAGCTTTCCTGCGTCTGCATCTACTCTGCTCGATCAAAACGCACTTAATTCAATAGTTTTCTGAGTTGTTTATTGGATGTTTGCCGGAGCTTTCAACCGCGTGCAGGAGGTTGAAAGCCTTGTGCGCGTTCGCCGGAAGGGGAGCAGCTTCGGCTGTGTGGAAGAATATATTCTGAAGCAACTGAAAAAAAGAATTATACCCGCCAGCAGTATATACACTTCAATATACTCCTGCTAGATCTAACTAAACCTAGATAAAATCTAGATTCAGGAACTAGCGCTTGCACCATCCAGCTGCGAGTATCCTCTCGCAGAGCGCTCACTGGCAGGGTATCACCAGATCTCAGCCACTCCCGAAGTTGCGACAACTTGTCTCCAATGAAGGGCTCACTGACTGGGAAGGGGGGTTACAGGTGTCAATTGACTTAGCATGTGCCGTCGCCTTGTGGTGCAGGAGGCCCGGAATTTGCCCGACATATGTAGGGATGTACTGTATGTTTGATTATAGCATGTTACTGCGCCAGACGAAGTACGACAAGGACAAGCCTTAGTCTAACTCCACATGAACTGGTGGCTGATAGAGGGGGTGATTTGGTCTTCTTTTGTGTGTCCCAAGGTAGGTAGATAGCTGATATCGATTAGTATGCTTGTGTGTGCATCTATCTGGGTGAAGTAAACCAATGGAATAAATGACCTACACGAGTAGCTGATTTTTCTGGCTTGCGTGCTCGTCTGAGCCTCGCATGTAGGGTGAAATTGAAAAATCATCACGAGCTCCAACTTGCATATCGATTTTGGTTTCAGATACACAGCATGCGACATTGCAAGGCAGCAGTATCAGGACCTGTTTTGATATGATTTACTTTCTTTATTTTTTCTGTCGTACATATATGCGATATACGACATGATATGGTAAAAAGTGACAAGAAATGAGAAGGAAGGGGAAAAAAAAAAAAAAGAATTAGATGAAGATTGAAAAAAAACAAGAAGGGGGCGTTCTTTGATGACGTTCATATCATACAAGGTTTGCTGTTTCGTTCTCTGCTCTTCTGGCCATATGGTTCCCAACCAGGTTCAGCTAACAATCATCCTCTCTTTCCCTGCAGGCTGCCATCTACACAATACCCAAGACGAGGAGGTGATCGCCACTTCAGTGATCCCCATAACCAGTCACCAGCTGCACATGGCCTTCTCTCTTCCCTCTCAGCCTCGCTGTTCAAACCTTCATACGCCTTGCTACCTTTCCCCCTTTCTTCTCCTTCTCAATTTTCCTTCTCTTATCTTGGAGCTCCTTCACCTCCGCCTCACGTTTCTTGTTTCCATACACCATCTTCTCATAGAGCTTCCTCTTCTTCCTAGGCATCATGATCTTGGCCATTTCCTTCTCCTCAGCCTCCTCTCTCTCCCTCTTGGATTCCGCGGCGGTCTTCTTCCCCTTGCGAGTCTTCGGTGCCGGTGCCGGTTTCCCCAGGGCTTCAGCCTCGATCTCAGCTTGGTGCTGGCGTGCGGCGAGTTCCGTATCTGACAGGTCATCTTCGTCCTCCTCCACTACTGGGAATGTGGGTTTTGGTTTTGACTTTCCGTCCTTGGCGGGTTTGGCTTCGGACTCGGATTCCTCCTCGGATTCCTCCTCGGATTCCTCCTCCTCTCCCTCTTCGTCGGTATTGGCTGTGTCGATAGTCATGCCTTGATACCCGCTCTCATCTTCCTCAGATTCCGCTGTAGCAGTGGCCTTTTTCTCTTCTGACTTCACGCCATCTATCATCTCCTCATCTTCATCTTTATTTTTTTCTCCTTCTTCATTCTCCTCCTCTTCATTCTCCTCCTCTACATTCTCCTCCTCTTCCTCCTCCTCATCTTCTGGTAATGGCGCGGTAGGATCATAACCCCAACCCCTCTTGACCCATGGGCTCAAATGCGGTGGCAACACCTCACCCGGGCCATACCCATCAGGCCGTAATAGATTTCCTCCATTTACACAGTCCCAAACATATTGTGGCTGAACGTAGATCCTTCCAGGTACCCTTCCTCCTCGAACAACCTCAACCTCCCCTCCTGGGCCCTGCTGGGGTGGGCGGTCAACAACTTGGTGTGTGATATTTGGGTCTTTCTCGTTGTCCGTGAAGAACCCATCGCCGAGGACAGCGTCCCAGCCGATTCTTCGGCAACCGAAGGAGCGGAGGAGGAATTCAAGGGGTGAACGGGGAGTCTCACGGGAGAGGAAGAAGGTGCAGTTGGAGAAGATACCAGTGGTGGAGGAGGAGGTGATGTCGGGTTGGCGGAGGTCATCGCCGGCGGAGAGAGCTGTGGGAAAGGGGTCGAATTCTAGTTCTGTAGCGGGGACATCTTCGGCAGTTGTCGTGGTTAGAATTGTAGTTGTAATTTCCTCGGTGTCGGTGGTGGATATTGTTGCGATTTTCTCGCTGAGTGTCTTGAGTTGCTTTGATACATCCTTACCCTCTATCGCCGCCGCTGTTCCGTTGGTGGTGCCCTCGTACTCTAGTAGCTTCACCCCCTTGGTCTCCAAGCTGAAGGCCCGTAATCCTGCACCTTTTGAGTCTGCTAGAACATCAAATTTCGGTGGGTAGACTAGCCCCTCCATCGTATACAGCCTGAACATGACAAACCCCAACAACACCTGGTAAAAATCCACAAACGTCCTCATAATCCTATAATCCACATCAACCGGTGCGTTCTGCGCAAACTTATACGGCACTAGCCAGAGCACATCCTGCCCATTAACTTCCGCCTGGTAATATATCCCCTTGATACTGAGAAAGCTCTTTCTGAGCAACTGCGTGCGCATAATATAGTGTTGCCATTCATGGCAGAGTCGCTCACATTCGGCAATTGTATCTGGTGGGATGCCGTTGAAAGATGGGAGGTTTGCGAAGGTGTGCAGCATGGAGAGGGCATCATCGAGGTCACGGAGGGCGTCGGTGAAGGTCGGGTACCGCTCTTTAATAATGTGGTCGAGGGAAAGTTGTGGCTCGTGGAGCGCCTGGAGACGTTTGGCGGAGCTGTAGTCCCCGCGCCCGATGTGCCGTTTGAGCTTTTTGGCGAAGATTTTGTGGTCCCGGAATTTTTGGAGGACGGGCTCATGGAGGAGGTATTGAATGTCGCGAGCCTGGAGGGAGTGGTTAGGTACCATCGCCATCGCATTGCCAGGGTGATCAGGGGATAGAGGAGAGGCAAGCAAGGCGAGCTCAAGGTACATACATAGTAAAACACTGTAGAATGCGTCGCGCTCTTGCTAACTTTCTTCCTATTCCTAGGTTCTCTCGGGTAGATTCCTAGATATCAACTCATTCTTCAGTAGCTTTTCTACTCTCACAACACATATCACACCTTGGGGAGGAGGACAAGGAGGAGGAGGAGGAAGAAGAGGAGTCATACCCTTGAAGATACACAGCCTCCTAAAATTTGCAAGCGAGATCTGGAGTTTCTTGACTGCTTGCGTTCGGGTGAGGTAGTTTTTAGCCGCGCCAGAGGTTCCTGATCGGCATTCCAAACAATTAGGCAATGGCACATTATAAGAGAGGATATAGTTGGATGGCAGTTATATACCCTTCTTCTTGATCTTCGCCATTGTGAATTGATGGGGTGCGTGTGGTGATGGTGTTGGGCTGCGAGAGAAATAATTGAAATGTTCGTCAAATTTTCAAGTTGGGAGTCCTGCTAAAGTTGAAATCTTGGCGACGCTAGTGGTAACGATGGCACCTAGCTCAGGGTAACGATCACCATTTCTGAGAACCAGGCGGCCGAGTACGTAGGATGACGGACGCAGACTGTAAGAAATTAGGCTGGATTTTTTCTATTATACAAATGGGCAACAAAGGTGACAGATTAACCTGAGCTATAGAAACAATAGTTGATACGTACATGCTCAACAGGTTCAGGGTAATGATCCTAATTTCAGACAGCCAGGACCCAAATACTCAGAGGTTAGGGGAAAATAATAATAATAACAGTAGCTTAGGGAATTGAACCAGGCCTTTTCTATTATATCTCACATCCGTCCCCATCCTTGTCTAAAATTTAGCATCTACGCACTCCCAAAAACAACTTGAACCCTCTGCGAACTCCCTGCTACATGCACCCTCACGCGCACACAGAAGCACACAATTTTAGTGATACGAAGCTAGGAACAATGGAAAATATTCAATGAGCAATGGGGATTTTTTATGTCGGCTTCAACGCCCGCAGGCGTGCCTGTACACCAATGACCTACAATCCAACATGTTAGTATATGGACACATTGGGAACGTATTTTCTAGGAGCTACCCACATCAATCGCCTGCTTAACCTCCAATAACAGCCTCGCCTCCCTCAGCCAATCCCTCGCCAAAGCCTTCGCCCACCCAGTCAACTGATTCATCTCCCTAGCCGCATTATCCAGATCCCCCTCCTCCAAGAATGTCTCCGTCCGGGTCAAAATACTCTCAACATCCTCACCAATCGCCAGCCCGCTCTTCTTGAACAACAACTTGCTCAGCAACCAACTCGCCGCGTGGCCTGCAACTCCCGCATCCTCTGGAAGCAAAGCAGCCTTTCGAACTTCCTCTCTGACGCTGCGGAAGCGGTCAGTGAGTTGTGCATGGGAGGAAACACCCCGTTGATAGGCCTTGGGGTTGATAGACGCGATAGCAGCGCAGACAACCTCGTCATTCTCCGCAACCTCCTTCAAGGCAGCGAGTTCACGAATGAACGGTCGTGGCTGTAACGGGTCCTCAACAACATTTCTCACAGCCTCAACCGCAACATGGAGCTGTTGAGTCTTGAAGTTATTCTCAACCACATCTGCCCATTTCGAAGTCACGGCCTCCAACTCCTTGATGGTCTCAGCTAGTTCCTTGAGTTTGCCAAGACGTCCGTCACGTTCCTCCTCAACTCGATCCTTGATTTCCTTTATGAAGCGTCGCTTCATCTCAATTGCCTGTTCCAGGAGCTCATTCTGTGTGCGTTGTTCAGAAACCCGTGCCGTACGGTCCAACTCCGTGTTAAGTCTCTCACGGTAGGTATCAGCAATGTTCTCCTTGATACGCTCCAGCTCTTCCTGGTAATGTCGGCTAATCTGTTCCGCCTCCTGGTCTACACGTGACAAGATTCCCTGTGCAGCCTTAGCGAATTCAAGCTCCTGCTCGTGTAGTTTCTGGGCAACAATGTCCTGGGTCTCTTTCTTTAAGCCGAAAAGAACCCCGTTAAGACGTTCGAGCTCAGTCCTAGCCTTGGAGACTGCTGAATCAAAGGCATTATCGTCCTTGGGATCGTTGACCAAGAAAATTATTGAGTTTACTATCTTCGCAAGGTCCTTAATCGCGGGGTCCGCATCTTGGCTAACCTCAAGTGGGGCTATTTCCCTTACGGGGACAGGCTCAGCCTTCACAGGCGCCCTTTCGAAGGCAGTCTTCTGTGCAGCCTCCACCTTTGCAGGTCCACTGGACGCCGGAATCGGCTTCTCATCAATAGTCTTGGGCTTGATAGGCTCATTTGGAATCACCTTTGCTTGCACCTCCTTCTCTTCCACTGGCTTGAGGTTTGGTAACGGTGGACCCGTGCTCTTGATATGTGGACCTACAGCACCCAGATCACTAGTCTTGGGGCGGGTATCCTCAGGCTCGTAGATCTTCCATGTAGCACCACTCCTCTGGGGTATCGTAATCCGAACATCTTCCCTCTTTGGTCCAACTCTCGCCAGAGCGTTGGGAAAACGCTTCCGGAATTCCCTGTCTTCAAAGTAGAGAACGGCCTCCTCACCGAATGGGATGTATTCAGTAAAGAAGTCGTGGAAATTGTCGGATTTCAGAGAGTAGTAGACACCTCCGGCGAAAGATAAACCAGTCAGGGTGGTGAACAATAGCAGGGCATTCCGAAGACGGTGCTTCTTCTTTGGTACGACTGGTTCCCGGGAGTGTGATGAGAGTGGTGATGGAGGTGGGGTTGGTACTTGGCCACCTGCTGCTGGTTCTTTCCGAATATATGGCACGGTTGGCCATGGTGGACCTGCGGCTGGCACCTGGGTAGCTTCCGTCTTAGGGGTAGGTGGTACGCTCACTCCCGGCGCAGCTGGGGCAGCTGGACTAGCACCCCCGGGGATCAGGGGAGGGGTGGGGTTCGGAATGGTAGCTTTTGTGTTGACATTTTTGGGCGTAGACTTGTTCGCATAACATTTCTGTATACACGACCAGTATCAGTCAGTCGATACCTTGCCATTCCGGTTATTCCCGTATCCCACAATTGCAGGAGCATGACCTACTCTTTGTAATAGAGCGATTTTTCTTTGCCTTGCTGCAAGACTGTATGAAGGGCGTAAACCAATTGCACCGGCAGCGAGCGTGGGAGTCGATACTGGAAGGCGCAACATCAGTAGCCTCTACGCTTCTCAGTCACTGGCGGGGTGGTGGCGCGAGGAGGGAACGGGGGCTGGTGGGATGTTGCAGGTGTTGCAGCTATCTTTACTGGGTTCCCGTCTGGGCGGTGAAAATATCCGCCAAGGCAATATGTCGGAATATGAACTCCGTCATGTATGCAGGCGAATGAATATCCATCCACAGCCTCACACCCACGTACGTATGTAAATTCTATTACAACTGCCCGTCCATCAAACCGGCCTCACGACAGCAGCAGGGACGAGAATGACACAGCAAAGTCAAACTGGAACAGAGTACTAGTTACTGGCACGGGGAAAAAGGTTAACATGAACAGACAGCAAGCCGGAGGACAAGTCCAATGTCCACTGCTGCAAGAAATGTAAACAGTACATAAAAACTGGAAATAAACCAAGTGCTGGAAATACACTCCCTCAATCCCACACTCCGCAGTCCCAAGCCAAATTCGTGCCCCACGCATTAGATGAACTTGACGATCCTTGTCATTACTACATTCATATCACGCCCCACTTCTATCTCCGGCCCCGCCCAGACCTAACTCTCATTACGACAGATGGTATGAATTGGGTGGGCACCAAATCCTGTCATAGATATCACCAGATCATGTTCTTTCCCCTAAACCCCACTCTCGTCACTTTATTCGCCGTTTAACAATTGCATCCTTGTTGAGTCTCATTTGTTCTGTTCAAGTTGACACCCCTTGGCCCAGCTCCTTGAGCACCCCTAATGCCCCGTGGTCCCTGTTGGTCTAGTGGCAACTTCTTTGCAATGGCCGTAAAAAGTTCCTTAACATTCTCGGCGGTTTTGGCAGAGGTCTCAAAGAAAAGCAATCCGGCTTCTCGGGCATATGCCTCGGCATCGGCGGTTTCAATGGCTCTTCGTGATGTCTGCTTAGGACCATCCGCTGCTAAGTCCAACTTGTTCCCAGCCAAAGCAATAACAATGTTCTCATTTGCCTGTCTTTGTAGCTCCTTTACCCATGCCTTTGCTTTATCCAGAGAGGCCTACGCTGCTGAGTTAGAACTGATCATATGGCGTTTGCCATAAAGGAGAGGTTACGAACTGGTGCGGTTATGTCGTACACCACGACAGCACAATTCGCATTTCTGTAGTACATTGGTGCTAGTGACTTGTAACGTTCTTGCCCCGCAGTATCCCTGGATGTTGCTTCTGGTCAGCGGAAAAAGTTGTGGCAATCCATGCAGTTCAGAATATGCACCAACCAGATCTCGAATTTGACCGTTGTCGCGTCATCGAGGGCAATGGTTTGCGTTAAGAATGCTGCTCCTATGGTACTCTCTCGATAGTCGTCAAATTGGTCCTGATGGGTCCTCAGTTAGAACCTACTCGCAGTGTAATGACCACTAGGTGTTGATGAGGCTTACTTTTACGAATCGGAGAACCAAAGAACTCTAATCACCTCCTCAACCCGTTAGCAGTCTGACCGTCTGACTGTCCGACCGGAGATCTTCAAGTCTTGCAACAAACCGACCTTTCCGACAGCAGATTCACCTAGAGAGAGAAGGTCAGCATGCATCGCTCGAGCTTACCCAGGCACTGGGAGGAAGGAGGATGCAGTGTACCTACCTAATAAAACCAGTTTGAACTGAGCGAAGCGGGTAGATGTAGAACCGCGAGTAGCCATGTGGCGTAAAGTATAGCTGGGTCGAAGGTTTCTGTTAGATATGCGTTGATATAGCCGATAGTGCTTTCGGTCTTAGATTTGAACTATTCAGGGACTGGATGAGTTTGTCGGGTTGTTGAGGAAAGAAAGAGAGCTGGGGTTGGTTGAAGTTAGGGTTGGTTTCTCTCAGATGTCGGCAAGTGCAACAACTATGTAAGTGCGGATACTTGCATCGAGATAAAAGCCCACATCACACAGCTTCTGAAGTTTGCTGGGGGACGGCGGTAGCGTAAACGTCATGGTCATAATGTTTTATATACACACATATGTCAGATGATCATGAATATCTCGCTGGTCAACGGTACGGAGTCACCCGAGTACGTACTGTATGTATGTATGCGCCGATCGCCTACATACTTTATACATACTGTACATATATGCGCACCCATCAGGAATTTGCATTTCGTTGAGTTATCAAAGTTAGTCAAATGCATATTATCATGAAATTAACAAAACGTCGCTTAACTAAATAAATTTAATTAAAATAAAACTCTTTAAACGTTTGTCCTGCATATTTATATTTATATGATATATGTATCATGCACTTATGCACTTATGCAGGGCTCAGCCTCCCTTACCCGCTGAGCTGCAGCTTGGCAAATAATGCAATAAGCTATGAGCTCCATAAACACAACCACCATTTTACTGTATACTTGTATAATACTACCAGACCTTCGAAAGCCCTTCCGCTGCGAAAAAAAGCCAACAACCAACACAACCCCCCCCCATCTTCCCCTTCCCAATCCTACGAAAACATTTCCTAATCTTCAGTTCCAGTCACATCCAGCACCCTGAAGCTATGACCTCCGTCGTCCCCATCTCCCCCGGACGGGGACTCGGCCAAAACTTCAGTTCGTCCACCCGGCTGCCCTTCTAAGCTACCTACTAACCTCGCCCCAAACCCACAGTCCTCGGCTGCTCAATCTACGATGTCCTCGCCGAAATCCGTGCCAACCACACTCTCTACCCCTCCACCTCCCTAATCTACGACCCCACCACCCCTCTCTCCTCGAACCTCATCCTCAACCTGGACATGAACGGTCTTCGCCTCCGCTTCGATGGAGCAGACCAGCGTCTCCGTCTTATCGAAGTAACATCCTTTCACAAAGCCCGCCTCTCATACAACGGCGCCGAGCTCGTCCGGGGGGGACAGAGTCCCGCGTTCAGATTCATATACAATAAACTCTTTGGACCTACATACCCCGGAGAATATCTTGCCACGCAAGGAGTATATATCCTCTCATACCCAGGGATATCATTTTCATTTCCCGTGGATAAAGAACAGTGGAAGGAGGATGTCGATTTTGTATCACAACTCTCTGCCGCGAATGCACAGCCCGCAGTAGCCATGGCCATCTTCCACGGGTCATCGTGGGCGGAGGTCCGCAACCAGCTCTTCACAAAGCCTCCCGTGAACCCTCGAAACCCAAACGTTACCTCTGCCTCCGCTAAACAATCCCCTGCCAACGATGAAATCGAACTCGTCCGAGTGTACCACAGCACTGGAAATATCGAGCTTGTTCGTCGACATAACCCCGCTTTCTGTATCACATTACAAAGCACCACGCCTCAAGACCTCGTCACAGAACTGGGGCCCCCGAGCACCATCTACTATAAAAATGACCACCGCCTCTCCATCCACCGCACCCAAGGAGGTATCTCTGGTGCGGATGAGAGCGAATTCGAGAGCGATCTCCTAACACAAAGTGATAATGGCGAGAGTGAAGAAGACGATGACTCTGATTCTGGTTCAACAGACTATTTCTACAATTACTACGGTCATGGATTCGATGTATGCATCTCGACAAACGCTGGGCATGTAGCTAGCAAAGTTATCCTCCACGGAAACGTCCCGGGATCATATGAGTTTAACCGGTGGCGCAGGTCTCGCTGGGAGATTGTCTATGGCGAGGATAACGGGCTATCCACATCTGGTAGTGGCACGACAACTTGTGGTAGCGTTGGACCAGGGATCGGTGTGGATGAAGTTGGGTCTTCGGGAGAGTACTACTTTGGCGGACAACCCGTTAATGGGGCAGCTAGAACAGCTTCTCCTACTACTACCTCACCTCCCTTGAATTCCGAAATGTCCTTTGATGAGATTTATGAGAAGCTTAAGGAGAGGTTTGGAGCAACACAGAGACCGATGTTGCTGAACCGAGGGAGTGACAGTCCCAGTAGTAGTGTGGAACTATTAGGGGGCTGGGATGAGGGGGATGCAGGATTGAGAGCTGAAGGATCAGCGGAAGAGGCATTTGGGAATACGGAGCTGTATGGGTTCCCAGGATTGATTTTTGAGGTTCTGAGGAACAAGGCCGTTAGTAGTTTGACGGTGTTTTAGACCGGGTTTACCATCGCTAAACTTCTTGATTTTGGATTGATGCTCTTTTGTTTGGGGTTGATACCAACTTTTGTATTTTTACCTGGGGCGTTGTTTTCGGACTTTTCTATTAAGTTGAGTATTTGGGAGGGTGAAGTCCCCCAGTAGTAGAATTAGATTTTAGAATAATACGAATTCAGGGTAACGAAACAATATTAATTCTACCAGATTAAAGTACCGACTACTTTGAATGGACAGTCGCTATGTACTTCTTTGTACAGATTTGTGCCGTATTGTCGCAACCAATTATGCTCAATATCACGTGATAATGATTGTAAGAGAATAAAATTGAAGAGTAATTGTCTAACGGGTCATACCAAATCGTAGAGGCAATATGAAAATTCATGAGATCAGGGTAAAATAATTAAGACATGAAGCACCATTTCAGAAAACGACATTTCCTAAAGACAATAAAAACAAAATGGATCCCAGCAGAAAGTCCAACCCAACCACGTAAGTAATTAGAGTAGGGGGAATAAAACGACGAGAAAACCAGAGGACTACATAGGGGCCCAGAAACTGTTTAACGAAAAAATGTTGCTCAAAAACTCCACCCATGCCCCCGAAAACCATGAGTTAGGCATCCAAGCGGGCGGTCTGAGCCGCTAAATTATACCGCCATAGGTTCTTTCTCACTCTTTGGTTTCTTTAGAGAAGGAGTCTTCTCCTTCTCCTTCTTTGTGTCCTTCTTGGCAGCATCTGCCATCAATTGCTCAAAAACCCCTTCGGCAAACTCGTCGTCGGGATCGCGTTCGGCCTGTTTGCACCTCACCGTCAGCAACTTTGCCATAATTGGGAAATCATTTGCATGGCAATATACATTTCTGAACACAGTCCCAACCATCATCAAAGCATGTGCCCTCTCTACTCGTTTGTTCACCGGCACGGCCTTATCGTTTAAAACCTTGTCACAAACGTCCCTCAACACACTTTGAATCTCGAACCTGCTACCCCTCCAAGCTGCCATCAAGATTTTCCCGGTGACCTTTTTCTCCAATTCGGCCTTCTTCTCATCAGTCCAATCATCTCCTCCCTTCTCCTCAGCCTTGGCCATCTCTTCCAGGGTCATCTGTGCATCGATGGCGGAGGAAATAGTGCCCCATGTCTCCTTGACTAGGGTACCACGGTCCTTCATTCGGGAGAAAAAGCCACCAAAGCCAAAATACTTCTGGGATTTTATGAAAGAAGCTGCTTTCATAATGTAGATCTGACCAATAGCTAAAAATGAAAATATTAGTGTCTATCCATATCTTGCCTCGTACCCAGACTGAATTATCTGAACGCTTCGAAATAAGTCGAGCCTGGGAACGAAGATCACCTTAAGCTGAGATTGGATAAATACCATGTAAAATCTCGATACCAAACGATTCCATCTTCAAATTCTCAACCTCGTACTATCCGTTGACTATGGTTAGCACTAGCCTATTCGCGTCTTCAAAAGTATGTTAATGATTACAGGTTATTGTACCTTCGTTTTCTCGTTAAAAGCATGTGTAACATCAGGACCCTTGTCCGTCTCCGTCCATACACAGATTCTATCGATCAACTTTTGAGCCAAGGTGCTGATCCTTTCCTCTCTAACCTTCCTCCTCTCCAGTTCGTACTGTGCTAGCTCTTCCTTCTGCTCTTTAGACAAACCCTTCCTCTTCTCCTTCTTTCTAAGATCACGCTCTTCCTGAGTCATTCCCTCGGCAGCCATGCGTGTGTCCTCATCACTCTTTTCAGTTAACATAGGCCGGGCAGGGACACGGAGCTTATTACCGCTTGGCGTAGAAGCACCAGACCGTGGCGGCGTAGAAATAGGTTTCTCTGTGTATGGTGGAGCAGTCCTCGGAGTCTTAAAGTTGGCATCATCGGGTAGTGGGGTAGTCTTCGGAGTCTTAGAATTAGCATCGTCGGATGGTGTACTAGTCCTCGGAGCCTTAAAATCGGAATCGCCGGGGCCGCCGGACGCCGGGGGGTGATATGGCGGGGAAGGGCCAGGTGAGCCAGAGAGACCAGGTGAACCAGACGAACTACTGGCAGCAGCTCCGTCTTTCTCAACAGTTTCCCCGCCATCATCGATATCAAGATCCTTCATGGTAATCTCCATGGTTTTTGTCAAGTCCCTCATCAGGGAGATTTCACCAATCCTAGAAGCATGGTTAGAAAAGGATTACAAAGGTGGATGAGATGTTTCCCCACAGATCTACAAACGCCTCTCCACCAAAAATCATGCCGAAGAACTCCGCAGGGTCCTCTTCAGAGCTGTCGTCAGCAAAACCTAAACAAAACGAGTGAATCGAGATAGGCCTCACCGAAACCACTGTCTGGGACTGCCCTTTCCTTCCCATACTTGTCATATTGTTTCCGTAGATCCTCATTGCTCAACACCTGGTAGGCTTCACTGATCTTCCCGCCCGACATACGATTAGTTCAGAAGCCCGCAACGCATAAGGCTGATACTCACTGCTTGGAACTTGACGTGTGCAGACTCATCTCCAGGATTCTTATCGGGATGTAGGCGTATCGCAAGCTTTCGGTAAGCTTTCTTTATTTCGAGCTCAGTAGCTGTGGGGCTGACTTGGAGCGCATCATAGTATTCTGTCTCTTTCACCATGGTACGTAAGGTTTCACTAGAGAAGCGAATTATCCGCTCTGAATGCGACAGATTTAATCAATAAATACGCAATACACAACAGAAACTGAGTGACGAGAGAGAAAATGTGTTGTTGAAACCGGAAACTAGAATTGTTGTTTCAAGGCGGTCAAAACTGATTGGAGGGGTGGCGTGTAATGTGAACGTTAGGCAGTGTGGCGCAGCTTGAAGGTTGCAACCCTATGAAGTACCGCAGATCTACATGCACCAGTGTTCGGGTGAATTTTACAAATTGTTTTAGGTCTTCCTTTAATATTTTTGGTCATATATAGATTCCGGTTGCCTCCACGCGGCTATGCATCCATATCATTTTAGAATCAAACAAAAAGCCCCATTTCGCTCACGTGATATAAAAGTACTCGAATCATTTACCTAATTCCAGCCGCTGCCATCCTCTTGAAGCATGCTTCATATGCATCGTGAACCTCAGGCACTTCGTAGTTGTACTCCTTCAGCTTGTTCACCAACTTTGTTACATCCAGCTTGCAGTTCGACCTTCCGGCCTTGATGACCTTGCTCTGCTCTTCAAGAGTGAAATTCTTCCATTCAAAGGAAGGCCTGACATGTTTCTTGAACAAAGTGAGGACCTCGTTGTGAGAAATGGCCCCGGGGTTGGTGAAATTGTAAACTCCAGTATCGCTGTGCTCCGCAAGGAGGATACTTGCCGGAAGCAGGTCGGTCAGAATTGTATTAGACTACTGTCATATTAGCATGGAGACTTATGAGTTCCTTCAGAAGATTCTTACATTTGGAATATCGACGACTCGCTCATAGGCTGAGATTTTGGTGACAAAGTTTCTGGAATACATGTCAGTGGTACGGTCACTGAAAGAAAGGCATGCTAAACATACCTTGGGTGCAAATCATCGGAGACTGGCATTCTCAAGCGGAGAATCAATACATTAGAGTAGAATTTCATCATCTAATAAACGTTAGCCCTGAACCACTCCCGCTCCTAAGCCATAATCTTTGAGACATACTGCCTCAACCTTTGCCTTTGTGAAGGAATAGAAGGAACCATCGAAGTTGGCCTCATCCTCCTCTATGAAACCCTTGCCCCCAATTGGGTGTTCCTCGTCATACTGAGACTGGAAATTAGTTGACCACATATCTTAATGGTATAGTGATTACTACCTGGTAAATGCAGCCAGTTGCAAACACAGTACAATGAATTCCAAATTGGAAACAGCAATCGGTCAGGTTAAGAGTACCAATGACGTTGCTTCTCATAGTGGCCTCCTTGTTGTCTTCACACCTATCCTAATGTTAGTGAATACCCGTTGGATGTTTGCGAAAAATTCGCAGCAACTTTTACCAATCAACGTTTGGCCTTCCAGTACATCCCGCTGCGTTCAAAACGTGGGTGGGTTTGATCTCCTGAAGAGTCCTGCTACTCTTAGCTTTAAGAGCTGTGAGATATCATCAATTGAGATATGAACCTTATCACAGCTTCTCGGTCCTCCATGCCTATTGAGGGAACATGATTAGTGGAAGGAATTCAGCGTGAAGTAAAATTCTTGTGGGGACACTCACGGACGGTGGTAGTATATGCTTCCTTGCCCTGCTTCTCAAGAAGCTCCTTAAGATGGCCAGCGACCCACCCTGCGCAATATTAGTATCGACTCCACGCGAAGGAATTGGTACTTGTAAAGCTACCATTGCCTCCCCATATTAAAAACCTATTTGCTGGGACGTTCAGGACCATTCTGAGTTAACGATATTGCGATCGATTGTTCTCCAATTTGAGAGTTGAGAGCTAAGGAAAAAGTGATGGATAAGGGGCTCAGATGGTAGCCAGCGGGAATCCGTGGTACTTAAGCACTTGTCTTCTAGCTCTCTCACTGTTCCCCGGTGGTAGCTAGGAGTGCATGCAGCATTTACGCCACTCTCCCCAATATAGCTTAGAACCGCATCAGTATCACCAATGAGTTAATCCCAACGAAGAGACTCGGAATTCTTGGTATAGGGCTAGTCCTGACCAATCGACTACATAATTACATGAAATACCCTAATTAGTCTGGTTGGGAAATACACAACTCCGTAACTCAACCTACGTAAGAAACTGATACACGAACCAGGAACCAAACATCCAGAACAACTCCACAAGAGTAATATAGAGGTGGCCTGCCTCTCCTCCGTGGCTCAGCCCATTGACAGTCGAGGGTAGGGTGATGGTACGGATTTTCATAGGATCTACCTTTGCTATATCATGAAAAAATGGCACTTTTCCCCCTAAACTGTGTCAGCAAGAGAGCGAGAAACTTCTTATCATAGGCATGGGAACGTGGAATGAAATGAGGACAAAAAAAAAGGCAATGTTGGTGGTCTTTTAAGATATGTGGATCTAATGCTGTATGCAGCAGGCGTAAAAGGTCATTCAGTATACATTAAATCAAGGGAAATTGGCACAAATATCCAGGATTGTTAAATACCCAAGTGGGGGATTTTCAAGATGATGGTTTAGGAAGCTCTGCGCCGATACTTAACACAATAACAATTCTGCTGAAAGCTAAGAGAGTCTCCAACGATTGATGAATAAGGAATTTCGGCTAGGCAATTCGCAGAGAGATACGGATATTTTCGGTCGGGTATAGGAGATTCATGATGAGGACCTTACAGACCTATGGGCCCCAGACGGGAGGAGTGATAAAGTGGGCTTAGTGGATCCATCATATAAACAGAAGGATATGTTTGGCAAATATATACAGAAGTTTATTTGTGCTGCTCTCTTTCCCGGTCCATACACACCTCCAAAAACACATCCGAATACCTGTTTCAAGGAGGCCCGTCCTTCGCCCGCCACGATATCGAGCTCCTCTGCGCCAGTCCGCTCAGTCAAAAGTTTCTTTTTCCCTACCCTGAGGTAACTTGATCGCTGCAGTGACAAGTTTTATGGGTCGGCGTGCACATTGAAGGGTTACTGAGGTTGTGTCAGCAGAAGTGCAGAAGTGCAGGTAGGACAGATCCCACTAGTAGTTCACACTGAAGACACTGATGAATGTTGTGATATAGTTAGGAGGATACTAGAAAGTGTAAAGAGCCAAATACCAATAGGTCAGGTGAAGCATAAGTGCCCACCATGGCACCTTCAGCTGGAACATGGGTGACTGGCTTTCCCCTGAATTATCTGGCCTTGGCCCAGCAACTTTTATTATTCGATATGGTCACTTTATCTTTCGAAATAGCGTACAAAAGGTTTTCAACGAGCTTCACCAGATAGCGAGGGTGGTCTGGTTACGCTGCTCGCTAGAGTTAGCTTGGACATTCAGTTACCCGTGGGATAGTGTACCTTGCTACAGCCTCTAACTGCCATAATGCGCCCAACAGTTGAATTTAATCAGATGTTTAGATGGAACCAAGAGAAGAGTGTATTCTCGCTCGTGGCGTCATGGAATGGCATACATGGAGGCATACATGGAGGGAATATTGTCTGTATGTAGAACAAGAGATGGATTTGGGGGAATAAAATTCGAGTTGTATCGAGACGGCCGCGACAAGCTCAAGCGGTGGTGGGTTACCGACTCTGACAGCTTTAAATCCCGGACTGGTTCAACTTATTTCAAGATATATGAATGCGTGGTTCCCCACGCATTGTATAATCGAGCTGAGATGAGAGCCAGCACGTACGTATGTACCTCTAGGTACGTACCGCATTGGTCTGGTGCATCACTTGACTTTTCAGCAGCATAACGCTGACCGATAATTAATGGCAGGGTAGGACGCCCGGTCCGCAAGCAGAGAGTCTATACATAGCTAAGTATTAGTTATTTTAGAATCAATTTCGAGATTATAACCGGTATCTAATTAAGATTAACATTTTGCAGGCACTTCATTTGAGAATTGAACGCTATTGTACGGAAAGATTGGTATCGTGCCCCAAGAGCAATTGAGGCAAAAGGTACTCGCTAAGTCTGGTTACCATTATCCCCTCTAAACAATGTAAGGTGCATGTGTGTTCTTCCCAATACAGAGACCGATCCCGGCTGAGAGCCGGTTATAATTACAAATACTCCTTCAGAGAGTCTGTCGCCCAAGATGCTCAAGATGCAGAAGCAAGCCGTCGCGGCGCAGTCCTGTGGATATGGAGGCTCAGGAACCACCGGGCTCCCGCAGCCTCATGCACCGTTGCGGATCAACACTTTTCTGCTCTTAGCTCACCCGGCCTCGGGCCGAGGAGCCGGCAGCGCTACTAAAGATGGTGTTATCTCGACTAGTAGTAGAGCCCAGTGGGATTCTTGTGTCGTGCCATCCCAGTCTAGTAGGTATAAAATAGCCTTGAGCTCTGTGGAGATACTTGGTGGTGGGATACGTTCTCTTCATTCATGCGAACCCGAGAATCGACTTTACAAGATGACGGTTATTGAAGAGGTGCCTGCAAAGCCCCCCCCTTGTGTAGCCCACATTATACTCCTGGAAAGCGAGAGCTGATTCAGTTGCATACAGCCACAGCCTTTTGTACCGGTGAAGAACCACCTCGGGGAGGGGCCTCACTATGAACAATCTACTGGTGTTCTGCGATGGGTCGACATCATCCGCAAAGAAATTCACACCGTCAATGTAGTCGAGGGTTTCAAATCCCACAAGGTAGTGCAATTCGAGGACCCAATTGGGTATGTATCTGCACTATAGGCCGGAGGTAATATCATCACTTTGCTCAACGACCTCTAGTGTTACTGCCGATATAGAAGGAACGGACGATGAATATATCGTTGGGGCAAAGAGAGGTTTTGCCATTGTCAACAAGAAGACTAGCGACTTCAAATATATCAAGAAATTCTGGGGTGATCTTGCGAAGGAGGAAAGGTGCTGTACAATCCCCACCTGCGCCTGATGGTCAACTGGTTAACTTTGCCAACAGAATGAGGTACCACTCATCATGAACCTGCGTGCACTCCAATGAAGGATCCAAGTTTTGTTAATTCCAACCTTTTAGAGCAAATGACGGGGCTGTTGACAGCCGGGGTCGCTTCTGGGTGGGTACTATGAACGAGTAAGTTGAAAACGATGCCCTAATTGTTATGGGGGATGAGTTGACAGTTTCATCTAGTTTCCACATGGGAAAGCCACAACCTGAGGGTAAATATGACACCTCCCTGGTGCATTTTGAGGGACCGGGAGTGTTAAATTTGTTGTGAACCAGGTGTCCTATTCCGCCTAGACCCAGATCTTACTCTGCATGAAATACTTCATGGCGTATCGATCCCCAATGGAATCGGCTGTAAAGTTCCTCATTCTGGGTCGATCATCTCTGATACAACTCTGACACTGTATTGGCTGCGACAGGGAGCCCGGATGACAAGACCATGTATTTCACAGACTCGCCAACTAGGAGCATATTTGCCTACGACTTTGATCCTGAAACCGGTTCCATGTCGAACAAGAGGGTTCTCTGGAAGCTCACTGACGAAACTGGCTCTGTTCCCGATGGGCTTACTGTGGACGCTGAGGGCTATCTGTGGATCGCAATCCACGAAGGCAGCCGCGTCATCAGGGTTTCCCCTGAAGGGAAAGAGGTGAGCCAGATCACCATGAAGGCATGGAAGATAACATGCCCCGTATTTGGTGGGCCTGACTTGGATGAGCTCTTCATCACGACGGCCGGCGCGGAAGATGGCGACCCACACATGCCAGCAGGCGCAGGGGACCATGGCAGCGTGTTCCGAGTCAAGACAGTTGCAAAGGGCATGCCTGCGAACAGGTTCATACTCCGCGCGAAATAGATTAGATTCGGGATATACTTGGCAATATTTTTCTGGAATAGTTTCAACTATCTCGCGAATATCATGTTATTTCAAAGACGGTTTAGCGTGTCGCATGGAAATCGCTAGGGGCTGAGTGGGAAACAAATGTTGGCTGTAGCAAACAAACAAATAGAGATGTAGACCGAGGATCATTTGGCCCTCAAGATTAAACGCAGCGCTCTCATTTCCTGGAGATGAAGTTGCAACATCAAGTGGCTTTACCATCCGAGTTACATCGCCGCCCCAGGGGTGCAAAATGTTGCTCCACGTGCCTCTGCCGAGTCGCCAATCTCAACCATGTCGGTGGTACCATGCTCCTTTGTACCTAGGTACCACACCGGTACATGCAACCCACCGCCGAAGCACAACCCGCTCCGTAATATATTCCATCCAAAGACCTCTCTCCCCTCATTGATATTGATGCCATCCGCCTGCTGCAATCCTGTGGAGATCAAAAACGCAATACCGCTCCCTGGCCCCTGGCCCCGCAGCAGCCATTCATCTCGCCATATGGGTGGCAGCCTTTTATGACTCTCCAGGTTCAGGAACCGGAGATGGTACACTTGGGGATAACAGGCAAGGGTGGCTGGGGACAGCAATTCATTTCGGGTAAAAGTGTCTTTGATTTTCCTGTCCCTCACCTAAATTTCCCTCTGGGTGGTGTGCTCCCAATAAACTGAAGGGTCGGAAATTTCTCACGCTTGCTGGCCCTCCTGCCCACAGTGTTGCTGCGCTCTGACGTTTATGCAGCTGTGATGCCTGGTTACCAGCTTTTTGGATCACCACCGAGATACCGGATTGTGGGATAGGTCAAACAAGTCTTTCCGCATAACCCTGCGTGACCCGATTTCAGACGAACCCGCTCAACCCTCTTCAGGCATAGGCCGGGACCCTCGGAAGAAACAACAGGGACTCGAAACAATACGCCGCAGTGGGATCATTTCCATGGGTTGACCGCCCGTGCTAGACAGGGGTACAGCTACAAATTTAGGTGTATGACAGCGGGAGTCCTGAAGCGCAGGACGAGCTGGCGGAGACAACGCGGCGCAACTCAGCTTCGCCTGTATCGTGGGCTGGGCCGCCCACGATACATCCGTACGTTGACGTTGGTTGGGTGATGATATCACATGAGTTGAAGTGTATGCATGCAGAAACGGGGCCGTTTATTATGTGCATGCCAACCAGGCCTGTCTGCGCACAACATTAACTTATTCGGGACCCCAGGCTCCCACTAGGACTCTAAGTCGACCCCATGTCCCTTGAAACTGGAAATACTACTGACCTAGGCGGGCTAGGGGGTAGCACATGGTCGTAGATTCGTTTTCGCGTGGCGTTGCTTTTTCTCCCAGAATGATGGTTGGCTAGAGTCGGAAAAATGAAAAAAACAAAATTCGATATCGCTGAGAGCAACATTTCCGTGCCTCTGGAAACAAGCCACACTGCAATTGGCGTCTTCCACTCGTCAGGGCCCCCACAGCCCCGGACAGCACAGTGGTGCGAGTTGTCTGATTCTGACGGTCATCTCATCCCACGGCCTTGGTCACTTGCTAGCCCTGGGCCCAGTCATTAGCTGCTCGCCCTCAGGATCTCGTGGTTGTTGGGCTCTGAAGATTATCGCGGGATGCCTCTAGGCTAGCTGCCTTTCGCTTCATCCTAGTGCCCGGTACCCCGGGCACAGAAGACCACTCTTTGTTTCCACATGTATCATAGCGTACCCATCAGAAAGGCATAGGGTGCGAGCTGGGAGTGCTTCCCCTGCTCTACCCTTGGCGGCAGAATTTCGTGCGGAAATTCGATTCGTTTCTGTTTCCCTGCTCTTTGGTTGGTGGGCTCGGTGCATGTTCGCTTATTGTTTCATTCGGAATGGGATACATGGTGGGAATGCCAAACCATGGCATGCTATTTCCTTCTAGATACCCAGGTTTTATTTTTATTTTTTTTGGTTCCCAGATGCTCAGGACGGTGAGTGGTACAGGAGGAATGTCGGGTCATATTCTGGATTTTACCAGAAGGTCACGCAATTCAATTTCCAGCTTAATCAAAGTGGTTGGGGTCCCGTCTATACAGCGTCAGGAAGGTAAGAAGCGGCAAAGGGAAAAAGAAATCACATACAACGTAGGCAATACTCGGCAGTTCCAGGTCTTTGCTCATAGGCTTCGTGTACCTTAGGGTTAAGGTCTACGAGGCACCAGGGTGGTTCTTAGGGACGGGGCAGCATGTCGCACGAGCTCAAAGCTCCATTCCTGGGACGCTCACCCTCCAACAGCTCTTTGGTGCACGTACTCAGCCCGGTCCGTTTCCGCAACACACCCCAGTGTCAAAATAGCTCTCATAGACTAGGGCATGTCACGAGTGGCCAGCGTTCATACAAAGATTTATCCTGTCCTCCAACACCTACCTACCTATTCATTTTCGCCGCTACAACCCACCTGGCATCCCTTTCACCCTCGGTATATGCAATATTGTTTGCATTGCAGTGAATACTACACTCTGAAAAGTAGTTTATTCAAACTTCACAGAGCTTAACCCTCTAACATCAAAGGTATTCTGTCACAGTTGAGATTTGATGCCCTTGCGACCTAGGAGGGCTTAATTTACACTCTATTGGTTATTCAGAGTGGCTCCTAGGTTTTAACATTGGCGTTGGTGTCAAGCTTTCCACTCTATCCTCCTCTTCGTCTTCGGTCGCCAAACCACTCGGGGCACCGTGAAGAGGGGGACCATCAATGTGCTATCTTGCGGAACTTCCAGACTTCAAGGAGAAAATCCTCCATGTCTCGAACGACTTCACGATCTTCCTCGAGTTCTACTGATGACTCGGACCATGAAAGTGCGGGGGGCCCTTACTACTCCTCACAAGTAAACGACGGAGGGGGACCGGCAGCCATAAATTCCGCATCAATGATGAGCCCAGATTCACGGCTGGATGTGAATAATATTCTCAATCCAACACCAAGAACACTTGAAGCCCCTCGCCGTAAGAGTGCGGCTCATTTTGAGTCTCCGCGCTCCGCTTCGATGGCAAACCTGCAGAATACAGCCCGATCATTACCCCCCTCTCCGATAGAATCATCAGACCCGTCGGATGCATCAAGATATCGAAGCAGCACCTTATCTCGACAACTAGCTCAGCCAGGGACTCGTCTAAGCCGTCCTTCAAGTTTGGGAAATGTAACCCCTCAACAGCACCCCTATGGGTATTCCTCACGAAGTTTCTCGACGTACTCGGCAGAGAACATACCACCAGGTTCTTACCCACAGCTACCCTCATCAGCCGCACAATCTAACTATTCGTTCCTTTCAGGGCAAGTATCCCACCAGTATCCCCTCCAACAGCCTCAGCAACAGTCTCAACAATCTTACCAGTCTCAACAGTCAGTCTCAACTTCTGTTAGTCCTACTTCTCCTTACTCCTATGTCCCCGGCCAATCAACATCTGGAGGACAGACCGGAATATATAGCAACCAACAGTATGGCTCCAACCAGCAGCCACTTGGAAGCCCCTATAGCATTGCCAGCCATTCCCAACATGGCCATTTCCCAATGATGGCTCTTGCAACGGCGCATGGCTCAATACCAGTTTCAGTCGATACAACGGCAGCATCAAAGAGTGCAGATGAGAAACGAAAACGTAACGCAGGCGCATCTGCAAGGTTTAGGCAGCGGCGGAAAGAGAGAGAGAGAGAAATGACACAGAGAATAACAGATTTGGAACAGCGTCTCAAAAAAGCAGAGGAAGAAAGGGATTATTATCGAGATATGTGTATGCGAAACCAGTCAGGAAGAAATCAGCCAGCCCCAGTCCCACCACCACCACCGCCGCCGCCAGCCCAATCACAGCATTCAAACCCGCATTCTCACCAATATTCACATCACGCCCCTCCGCGGCTAGGTCACCCACCCTCTCAGCCAATGACATTGGACCCTCCCGTTTATGGGCATCGTGGAAGCCACCCCCCGCCTCCACCGACGCCGCCATTCCCTAGAATTGGATCCGATGTAGGCTCTGGGTATAGAGAGGGAGGATCAAGTATGACCGGGGCTGGATATCAAGCTTCAGCTCCAGGAGTATACCAACACCACCAGCAACAGCCAGCGCCACCCCAACGACGTGACAGTATGACACCAAATTTGAACACCAATTTACAGAGGCGAGAAGGGGATAGATATGAGCAAGAACTTGGGCGGCATCATTAAACATAAACGGATTGGATACTTTAGGCGTGATTTGGTTGTCTTGGAAGGTTGCTTGGAATTAGAGTTGGAATTACGATGTCATTCACTGGAGCCCCATATATCATTCATCTATTTGTTCAAAGTTTCGCGAATCGTCATATATCCCTTTATAGTGTCTACTTCAGAGAGACCTTTGATATCAATATGGTTGAGCAGTGGGAGTTGGTCTTCAAGACTATTGCAGTTGTTCAGATATGCAAGAACTTCCAAATTCATGGGTTTTTTTCTACGTTTCCTTTTTTTTTCTCTTCATATTTCCTTATTTCCTTTTTCAATTTCCTCTGTCGACATTTCCTATGTAATTCATTATATATCCTATCATCTCTGTAATATTCATATTTCCTTAAGATTATTTCTTTTGTCCATTTCCTTTTGTCACATGGGAGCGGCTGTCTGTTTACGTTTGGTGCATTTCTTTTCTCATCTAAACGGCTCGGGTTTTTGTTATCGTTTCGTTTGTCTCAATTGAGAAATTCGATGCGTGTATATGCTCATTTTATTATTTTATATTTATTTGTGGGGCTGCGGCTTTCACAGAGTACGGGCTTGATCTGGGTGGTATACTGCATTACGCATGGGTTTTTGTATCTAGGATTCCGGGGTCGAACACAAATAAAATGGATGACCAGCTTTAAGAGCTTCGGGGCTAGCGAGCACGAAAAGGGCAACTTCTGAGTGGGGAACAAAATATAAAGTTGCCAAATTTTGATACCCATCAGGCTTCTATCTTGACTTGCGTTCTAGGTTTAGGATGAAGTCCCACTCGGCCTTGCCCACCGGACTCACGCTCAATCTACTCATTTTAATGAGAGGCATGTTGGCGAGTTCCCCCCCCGGGCCCCCATGAGACTTCAATTCATGGAGGCTGACCAAGCGAGTGAACTTGTGGACAAATCTCACTTTCACAAGATACCATTTTGGGTTGGACGGGTCCGACTTGGGATCGAAATATGGCTCTTTTGGATTAAAGGCCGTTTCTAGCTCTGCAGTTAGCGAACGCGACATTGACATGCCAGCCACGGGGGTTAATGTTGTACCGTCGATGCTGGCGCCCTCGGCTATCTCCATTATTCCGGCAATACCAGGTTCCTATAATCATCAACAGCCCCATCCCTGTGAGTTAGCAGTGGAAAGGGTAGGACGAAAGGGCTGCGAGGATATATTAAAACGAGCTGTTCATTCTGGGCATTCTTGCCTTCTTGTTGGTTGCAGTAGTATTTTTGTTATTTATTATGGGCACATGAACGTACGTACCTTGCAATTGCTGTGATAAAAGAACGCCAAGTCACCCATCTTCATTGCCCTGAGATTATTACGCGCCGCATAATTCCTCACGCCATCCCACCCTGCAGGCTCCTTGCACGCTGCCAGATCATCAATACTGAACTTTACGTCCTTGCCCTTTTCGATGCGGGATTCGGGCTCGGCCTTGAGCAGCCAGTAGGAGGGGCTGAATCCGGATGATGGAGGGGAGTCAGAGGTACTTGCGCTATCACCAAGGCTGGGGACAGCGAGTTGTACATGTACATCAGTCTGTGCTGTCGCTCCCGTAACGGGGCTGGGATGGGTTGCCGTTTCTGCAGTGGAGGTGGTGAAAGCTCCTCCTGTGGCTGTAACTGCCCTTTTTGCCTGCTTTTTCGAGGCCTTGGGATGCGTTGCGGGCTTTGGATCTGCCGATCTCGACGTTGAGGGCGTTTTCGATGATGAGCTGACAGCTCTGGACGGCGGCGCTCCCGCTTTTGATTGCTGTATCGGATTTCCTAGATCTTGCTTTTGCTGCACTCTCGCTGAGCGACGCCTTTTCTGCGCTGGTAGTTCAGGCGACGCATCGTTCAGTGCATTCGATTGTGACGCAGTGGTTTTTAAGGGGGCTGGTGTAGCGAGGCCACGCTTCTTCGCTGGCATTGCACCTGTTCTATCTCTGCTTTCACGGCGGCGGGGGATCTTCACTGATGTGTGCGCCTCAATTAATCGTCAACATGTATGTGTACACGCGAGAGCACGGCGGCGCATGGGACAGTAGGCACAAGCACAAGAACAAGTACAACTTGAGGGACGTGAACTTTGTGGGGTTGGGCGGGGGGGAGGGGGGATGGGGAGGGATAGCGGGGTTTGGGAGGAGATAACGACAGCAGCGGCTGCGTAAGAAGGGGGGAAGAGGAGTATGTATGTGTAGGGGGGGGGTTTATTGTATTCGATATTCGATCAATTGAGGAGGCTGTCGACAGATGTGCCCAACGTTACCGCAGACACGCGCAATCCAGCTATCGATGCCAGGTCCACTGGCAGGGGGAGA
The DNA here is from genome assembly GCA_003788615.2 of Terfezia boudieri ATCC MYA-4762. Lineage (NCBI taxonomy): Eukaryota > Fungi > Ascomycota > Pezizomycetes > Pezizales > Pezizaceae > Terfezia > Terfezia boudieri. The sequence goes on along the minus strand of ML121558.1, from coordinate 369,046 downwards.
CGCGCCGGGCAGGCCAGGTAGTGGCCCCTCAGTAGTAAGGCTGGCTGGCGGCTGGCGGGCGGTGTGTGTGGGGGGTGGGTTTAGGGGGGGGTGTAAATACCACAAGCAACATGCAGAAAATCTTAGAGGCCAGTTCGTGCAAAATTAATCTACTCTACTTGCAACGGCGGTACCCAATCAGAGCGGCGCGCTCTTTGTGGAGCGCTGATCAACAGCGCTGTCCTTTTTTTTCTGCGGCCCCCGGCTGGCCTGTCACGTGAGGCCAGCATGCTGTGTGGGAGCTGCCTGAGGGCTGCGGCTTCTCGCGCTTCCCACAGTATTCCCGCCCACCTGACCCGACGGTGCAGAATTGAAGAGCCAGCAGCTGCGTCACGCTTGCGATTCAGCGCTGCCCTTCGCCCGCAGCCACTCACTGCGCAAAGCTTAAACACGCCCGTGGCCCCTCCCATAATCAAACGATCGCGATCAGGTGCTCATGTGCTTACCACGAGCAACGCTGTCTCCCATTTTTCCTTCTCACCTCTCCCCCCTCCCCCCTCCCCCCTCCACACACACACACCACACACACACAACCCAAACCCAAACCCCAGACTACCCCCCCCACAACCCAGATGTGTTTCCAAGCGAACGTGAAGACGCTAAGCTAACCAAACTACAGGGAGAATCCCAAAATTCACCGTACCCATCTGACCTGAATCAGTGGCACGGATAACACGGCGGCCATGGCAGTGGGTTTAACACTGCGCACGCACCCACGAGATGGCCAGGCCGGAATACCACCCTGAGTGGGAGGCCACGGATTGGCTTAGCTCCATGCATCATGCATGCTGCAAAGACTTATAATGTGAAGGTGATTGATGCGTTGTAGAGCATTGTTGAGCATTGTTGGCAGTGTGGCTCTCGTGTTTCTGATTCGGAACCGAGCTCATTGCTCATTGCAGCCGGGTGAAGATTTCGCTTCACACGCCACGCCGAGTCACGGGAGCTTTTTCGGGGAATTGGTGCTGGGAGGGGGAGGATAGCCATTGGATGAGTTGTTGGATGAAGATCACACTTGCAACCCCGGTGCCGTGCACACCGATCTAACCTTTTCGCTTTTTCCCGCCCCAGGGGAGCTCGATGACATGATGTGTGAGATAACGTGTGATGATATGAGTATGTTTAGCCGGATCAACCTCATCCCCGGTATTGCTTATGGATCTAACGTCTACTGTATACTTTGGGAGAAGCAGGTCATTACGATCATGATGCGGATTGAGATACGGTAATCGCGGAGTTGGCTATACCTGTCTCAGGACGTACAGACCAGCCTCGTAGCAAATAGCTAGTTAACCGCGGGTTTGAGCCAGACTGTTGACCTTTCGCAGTTGGTAATTGCAATCTATGTACGGAGTATGAGGCTTTACATGGATGGTGGTGGAGTTGACGTGGAATTAGGAACAGAGTACGAGGCCAACAAGGCTCATCGACGTGTGAACGATTAACCGAATTAGGATTCAAGTAATAGTTAATTGTATTATTATAGAGTAGAGTAAAGGAGAAAGAGGGTGCTTGAAGGGGGGTGCTTGCATATGCATGTCGAAGGTAATTGTCCGACGCGCACCCCCTTCAGCATCAGGCCCGCTCAGAATCAGGCATCAAGCCTGTGAGCAGGCCTGCTCAGCATCAGGCCCGCTTAGCATCAGGCCCGCTCAGCACAACATCGGAGAGTGCATACTGTACTCCGTAACGTTTTGAGCTGCAAGAGAACTAACTAATCTCTCCATGGTCCATCATCTCGGCATCATCATGAGCTCTCGAGTTAACTAACATAATAAATATCATTAATATGTTTCCAAAAGTTATCGAGTTGTTGGTCTTATACCCCCAACTCTCTGCATATGGACGCGCGTACGGAGTATATATGTACATAAATTGCATTTCATTGAGGAATTTTCGTGTGAACATGACTTTGGATGTTTTTGCAATCAGGATGCTCATATTGTATGGTGTCTGCCTATATTTGTTTCTCTGTTGGCCAAACAAAAATTAGTTCTTTCTTGTTCTTCCCGCAACTGTGACGAATTAGGTTATCAGATAGATGTCCGTATTCCAACCATCAGGCCTACAGCCCCGCATCCTCACTCCCGTGTTGGCCTGATGCAGTCAACAGCCAACGGCCCAACGGTATTTATTATTGTTTCTCCCGCTGCCTCACCACTGGCCAACCACACTCTATAGCTTCAAACGAACCGGTGTTTTATCGAAGTTGTTTCTTCGAGTCGTCGCAGAACAGACCTGATACCTACCCAATCATGGAGATATTCCTTACAAACCTCCCCCCCAAATGCAACGAGCCGAGGCTGAAGAATGTACTGCGTGCCCCCCTCAAGGAGCTCGGTATCCGAGCCTTCGATGTCCACGTTTTCAGGAAGGGAGGAATCGGGACCCTCACAGTATCAGAAGAGGAGTTCGGCCTGAAAATTCTAACAAAGTATGGCTCCTCGCCAAATTTCAGAATGCGGAATCGTGTTCCAAATAATGCTATACGGGTTAGTGGCAAACCTATTGTGTTTTCCCCCAGCAGAAATACCCCGGACAAGCATTCAATCAAGGCATTGAGAGAGAGTCACCGCAAGATCATCCAGGAGGAGGCAAGGCAGGATACCCTACAGGATGCATCAGATGAAAGAATGAAGAAGTTTGATGTCCAAGGTGTGGAGTGTGGGCTATGGCAAATGTGGGAAGACAAGATTCCAGTTTTCAACTCGTACTACAAGCTGGAGAAAGACGGACAAATTGTCTTTGGCAGAGATGGAGTACGAGTTATGATCTACGAAACACCGGAACCCGACGACTTGGAGCCCCAGAAAAGCTACATGATATTGATTCCATACTTCACGATGGAGGCGATTACTGTGGGGACTTATGGGCTGCCACAAGTCACGTTCACCCTGAGTATGGCTCCAAGGTTTTACTCGATTGAATCTGGAGGTTTGCTGGGAGCACTTTCTCTAGTTGGAGGCCCTCAGCTGCAAGAATCAAGGACGAGGAAATCCTCCATTGATGCGTATCACTCAGTATTTGCAGCCTTTTGTTTTGTATATCGCTTCCCACTACGAAGCGCGCAGGCTATGTACGATCTTCAATCGTTAGGCAAGCACAAAGGCGTTCCTCCAATCGAATCCATCAATACTAGTTACTCCTCCGGCTTCGAGAATTTCCTGAAATCGTTTATGAAACTCCTCTCCGAAGTTCCGTCCTTTCCGTTCCCTGTGGCTTTTCAACTCACAGCGCTATTTGCAAATGGCACTATGCCCCCCGACATCCTCTACGCACTCCTCCCTAACATCAAAATGTTGATGAGTAGGGATGAAAGTGTTGAAAAGAAGAATACCGCTAGCATCCTTCAACAGTTCACCCGCGAACTACCATATCAAAATCCAGTAGACAGGCAGACAGCATTCTCAGAGAAGCGGCTACAAAGTGACCTTAGAGAGTGTGAAAACAGATTCAAGCGTCAAGAGGCCGTGCGCAGAAAGGACCATCGCCTCCCACTGAGGAATGCACGGGAAGAGGATGGGAAGTTGGCATTTGTGCACCACGCTGTAATAACACCGGCGGGGTGCTATTTTGATGGCCCGAAACCGGAAACCCAGAACCGAGTGCTCCGTAAGTATGCAGACAAGCAAGGTCACTTCCTCAGGGTGACATTTGCAGAAGAGGATGGCGACACACTTACTTACGAAAGGGATGTGGACCAAAAACTTATCTACTGTCGATTCAAGGAATATATGATCACGACTATAGACGGGCAGGGGGGTAAGCTCCTCATTGGAGGACGAGTCTTCAGTTTCCTTGGATTCTCCGGGGCATCGTTGCGGAACCATACCTGCTGGTTCATGGCGCCGTTCGAACATGAAGGAGAGTATATTGACGCCCCTGCTCTTATTGCAAAGTTAGGAGATTTTAGCCACATAACTACTCCCGGGAAGTGCGCTGCTCGTATTGGTCAGGCCTTTTCGAACACCTACAAGTCTGTAGAGGTGCCCCAAGCGTCGGAGAAAAGAATAGATGATGTGGAAAGAAATGCTCGGTGTTTCAGTGATGGGTGTGGCACGATCAGTATTGAAATGATAGACAGGATTTGGCAAAATGATCGTTCGATTGCTCGGGGTCTTGCATTTGTTTTCCAAATTCGTTTCGCAGGTATGTAGGAGTTCCGAGGGATAGAAGGCGCCTTAGCTGATTCATATGTTAGGTGCAAAGGGTGTCGTGTCTCTGGATACTACACTACAGGGGGATGTCTTATGTTTGAGACCATCAATGGTTAAATTTGAGGGCTCTGATTCTCGCCATATCGAGATTTGCAGCTCCGCACAAAAGCCGTTGCCAATGTTTCTCAATCGCCCGCTGATCAAAATCCTCGAAGATCTTGGTGTGGATGATAGAACCTTCCTGGCGCTTCAAGCAGATGAAGTCAAGAAGCTTCGTGACGCATCACACACTCCTGCACTTGCTGCCAATTTTATGGAACGACGCAGTATAGGAATCAAGTCACTGAAGCTCCCCTGGCTCATTAAAGCATTGTATAATTTAGGCCTATCTTTTCAGGGGGATGCTTTCCTGGGACAGGCTTTTGAGCTTGCATTGCTCACCGCTTTGCGTGACATTAAGTATCGTGCAAGAATTCAGATTCCAAAAGGGTTTACTGTGATGGGAATCATGGACGAGTACGGTGTGCTTGAGGAAGGGGAAGTATTTTGTCACATAGATGACGATGGGAAGCGGTCTATACTTACTGGGGAGATTGTCATAACAAGAGCTCCAGCAATGCATCCAGGAGATGTCCAGGTTTGCAGGGCAGTGATGGTTCCCGATGGGTGTCCTCTTTATGGCCTTAGGAACTGTGTCGTCTTTTCACAAAAGGGCGATCGAGACTTACCAAGTCAACTTAGTGGCGGGGACCTTGATGGGGATCTATACAATCTCATCTTTGACGCAAGATTTAGGCCTAAACGAATATACACTGCCGCAGATTACCCTAGAGTCAAGGGGAAAGAGCTTGGAAGACCTGTCAATACAGAAGATATGGTTGACTTTTTGATTGATTTCATGCAGAACGACCGACTTGGGTTAATCAGTACCAGGCATTTAATCATAGCAGATCAGCAGAAGGAGGGAACACTCCACCCAGATTGTATCAAATTGGCGCAGATGCATTCGACTGCAGTGGATTTCCCGAAGACTGGTGTCAAGGTAGAGATGGCCCAGTTACCCAAGTGTGGTCGTACACGACCCGACTTTATGGCACCCGGGCCACATCTTCTTATTGAAAAGGTCACTGAATACTCCGAAGAGCGAGACCCTCGTGACGACGAAAATAACGATGATGAATATGGAAATGCGCCAACGCGCTATTATGAATCAGAGAAGATTCTAGGGAAACTTTACCGGACAATCGACGAGCGCAAATTCAAGAGTGAGATCAAAGAGGAGTCAAGCCAAAAGTTAAACCTTATTCTTGACGTATGGGATTATATTGTGGGATTCGTTAGGAACGAAGAAAATCCAATTAATTTGCCATGGCAGGAATATGCAGAGTTTGCAGAGAATCTGAAGATGGAATACGAGGATGATGTACAAGCTATGATGAGGGATTACTCAGTGACACCAACTGCTGAGCCTTTGAAGGAGGTCGAGGTATTCATTGGGTGTATCGTGGGCAAGGGAAAGCAGAACAGAAGGGAGAAGGATAATTCCGTTCAGATGAAGGAAGGGTTTGATAGGGTGGTGGACAAGGTATTTGATTGTATCAGGGGCTCAACTGATGAGTCCTCTATTGGTGGTCCATGGGAGGCCCTGGCTAGGGGAACGGCGTGTTTGTGGACATGCGTAAATCCAAGACAGTCAGTATCGAGGATACGTGGGGAGGAGGCATTGCAGAGTTTTGGCTGGATTGCGGCTAGTGCAACGCTTCAGGAGGTCAATACGATACAGAAGAGGAGGAAGCAGGCTATGCCGGAGAGGAGGGGGAACAGGAATGGGCCAGCATCGGGTAGGCGCTTGGGAGCCTTGAGGAGTTAAAGTGTGGTGCGAGTTTCGAGTTGGGCTTTGGAATTTGGCTTTTATATTTTTGCACATTGGTTACCTGTGGCTTATCTTCCGTGTTGGCTGTTTAATATCACATCCACGATCATTTACCGTAGCTAGGCTGAGTTTGGATTCTATGAGCTGGGCAATGGCAATGGTGTATAAGGTGCTTCGGCAAACTTCCTTTTTTAGTCTCTCGCTTTTTATTGCACACGGCGGGCATTCAATCGCAAGACGGATGAGGGGCAATATTATCGAAAAAAATTTAGAAAAAAAGAGGTGCCGAGTATATGCCTAATCAAAACCAACGTACAGACAGCACTCTATATATACATGTGACATGTCAATGTTTTTTGTGATGCCTATAAGACGTAGCACTCCACCGTTTGGACTACAGGCTTACCCTGACTTCACAAGCACTAAACACCTAATGGTCAAACCTATTATCATTCATCGAATTCTCCGTCCTGAAAATTGTCTTTGGCAGTTTCCCCCCTGTCAACGCAGCCGCAGCCTCCAAGATCAATTCACTCTCCTTCGCACTCATACCACCAAGGTTTGCCATTGTCGGCCCTCTTGCCCTCAGCGCCAACATCTCGCTAACCGTCAAGGGGAAGGTCTTGTCCAGCAATATCTCATCAAACTCCGCATCGATAGCCATATCAAGCTGCTTATCCGTCAAGAGGAAACTCGATGCATTGAGGTACAGGTTATGAAGTTGTTCTCTCCGCGCCTCAAGTTTTGCTGCAATATGTTTTTTGAGCTTCGTTCTTGACCCCTTTAGTCTCCCCCTGCGGTCTGGGTCTTGGAACCCCTCGGCATTTTTTATTGTACTCAAGACAGATGGTAACGTGAGTCGAACATCCTCGCGTTCTTTGCGGTTAAGCAGTTCCTGGCGTTCCGCCGCTCGCTTCTCAAGGACTCGGGCACGCTTATCGTCAAATGCCTTTTTTTTCTCCGCCAGCTCGATGATACCTTCGCGGAAGTTCTGCCGGCGCCGAGCAGCCATCTTGGCTTTCCATTCAATGTACGCTGCGTCTTCGGGTTTGTGTGTGGGGGCGGCTTTGGGCTTTGTGGGCTCGGGGGTCACCAGGGCGAGGTACTCCTCTGAGGTCTTGTCGGGGCCGACGCTCGGGAAAATGGTTTTTGGTGGGGGGAGTTTGCCTTTGACGATGGGCTTCCAGAGTGGGGGGGTTCGTGGCGGCTGGGGGATTTCGATGAATTTAGGGGATTCAGGAGCGACTTTTTGTGGGGTGGGGGTGGTGGAGAAGGCGCGCTGGAGGGCCAGAGAGGAGGTGGGCAGCCGTGGTGGCATGGTGGTGGGTGGTGGTGGAGGGATCTCCGGGGGTTTAGTGGTCGGAATAAACTTCGGATACTTAGTAAGCAATTGGTCATGTGATAGAATAGCATAGAGCATGTAGGTAAATATTTCTATGATATCAGCACATAAGGCCCATTCTAAAGAAATACCTCCGCTTTTTAACATTTCCCAAAAGTCCATCATAGTCAACTATGTTCCAGAAACACCTCCTTCCTACCCGGACCTCCCGTCTACAGTGCGGGTTTTGAATTCATGGAGGGGGGCTTAGCTTATTAGAAGCGACAATCAATTGCCGGGCGAATGAATTAGATAGAAACAGTCTGAGAAAAACAAGCTCTCTGGAGACAAGCTTTATATTGTAGTTGTAGTTTTGCATATAAGAAGAGGGGGGATTTTCTATCTTGGAGTTACGTAATCGTTCGTTGTTGGCAGTACCTACTCCTATTGATATCTCTCATACGGCAGCAAGATTAGTCTGGTTGGCACAACGGCAAGATGGTGCGAGATGCGTATATCTGTAGAATCTGGGAAGACAGCGCCAAAAGTTCGTATATCGATGAGTGAATGTGACACCATACTCTCGCAAATGAGTGAGCGTATACAGTGGAGATCTGTAGTTTTAGAAGGCTGGATTCAGTCCCCCAGTAGGTATACCTATAGTAAAGTACATAAATTGAGATTAAACCTTTTCCTTTGCCAAGCCTGTCTATTGCCTTATTCAGATCATGAGAACACCACTTATGGATAGTCTGGTTGGCGGAGAAGACTGAACTCATGCCACCAGAGGTTGCAGCATTTCAGCTCAGTCCTAATTAATCACCGCCAGCTTCTAGAAAACTGAGTGCGGAGGCCCTTTTCACCCTCATCCCGCATATATTGGTACGGTTAGCTTTAGCCGTATTGAGAAACAGCAAGATACGAGTATCAACCCAGTCTGCCAGGTGGGGGATTTGATTGGAGCAGGAAGTTTCTGAGAGAAAACATTTCACCCTGTATCTAAGAGACGAACATCGGTGGTTGTATGCAAAGGAACGTCAAAAGAAAGGACAAGGCTGTTTACCGCTAGAGGTCGCCGAAACCCATGCGGCCGAAGTGATCGACTGTTGAGGTCGTCACTGGTGCCAACCAGACAGTTATCGTCACTAACCAGACTATCGTCACTGGGCTCTTAGGATGAGCCGACTAGGTAAGGTCACGGCATAGCAATACGGACGGACGACGGCGGGCTACCAGACGAAGGGCCATAGCTTGCGCGTTAACATTGCCCGGACATTAACGCGGGACAAATTGTCCTCAGCTCCCTGTAATCGTCCATCCCCTTAAAGATTTTTTTCAGTTAGTTGCGATCTGTATGCATCTGCATGACACTCTGGGGAGGGGTCAAACATGTTATAAGCAAACACTGGCCTACCGGTATGGCATTAATGCATCTAGAGGACATGTACAGCAGGTCGGTAGCTTGGAAGAAGCTGCGATTAATAAATGTGATGTATGGTGAGAGAAAAAGTTGAGAGAAAAAGTATCTCTTGCATCCGAAGGGCGAGATAACGGGGCAGTTTCATAGGCCTGTGGGAAGGTAATGATAGTGCAAATTCTTAGAGGTGAGGTGGGGAGGCTCAATCGGAGGAAGTATAAGGTACTTCCTAGCCCTCCACACCGCTTGCTAAGCCTCGGGAACCTAAGAGAACGGCGAAGTGATAAGGTGAAAACTCAGGCATTAAACCTTTCGCTTCGTACAGTAGTAGTACGACTCGATAAATACCTTAACCTTCCCCTCTTCTCACCTACCACTTCACTTCGTCACTCTCTCACCCTTGCACAACTCTCTTGTCATCATATCAGTGTATGCACCTCCCTCCTCTCCTCTGCCCAACGGGACCTTGCATCCTAATCAGTTGCTGATAACAAGAGACAGAAAAATGTCGTATCAAGACAAAGACTACAAGACCACTCTGGAATGGCTCAGTGCCTTGGACGTGGACCACCGTCCATCGCAGAACTACCGCAGGACGTCCATCATCTGTACCATTGGTTGGTGGCCAGCTGTCTGTGATGGAGAGAGTACGACTATTGACATCAGGAATCTAGGGCCCAAGACCAACTCCGTGGAGATGATTAACAAGCTCCGAAAATGTACGTTCTTTTCCATTTTGAGTACGAGAGGTCAAGGCTTACATTCCTTCAGGTGGTCTTAACATCGTCCGAATGAACTTCTCTCACGGCTCATATGAGGTAAATTTTCACATTCTTGAAAGAAAAAAAAGGGCATTTGTCTCCACAGTTACCATTACCCAACAATTATTCAGTTCGTTGGCGGGGATGTGGTGATTTTGTAGTGGGGGTAAGATTAGTGGGGGTTGCAGTGCAATGTTTTACTAACGGAAAATTTCCCCGGATTTAGTACCACCAGAGTGTTATCAACCACGCGAAGGAGGCCGAGAGGCAGAACCCTGGACGGCCTCTTGCGATTGCCCTAGACACGGTAATTAACCCTATTAGCCCTAATCACGAGGCGTGAGTGCTGACCAATGCCTGCGTCATATATAGAAAGGGCCTGAGATCCGTACAGGAAACACTGTGGGAGATGCGGATATTCCAATCAATGCTGGTGCTGAGATCATCATCACAACTGACGACAAATATGTTACAAGTTGCGATGACAAAATCATGTAGGTTTCCTGCGTTTTTGTCTAGGATTTCATGCACTAAATATCGCCTTTAGGTATGTTGACTACAAGAACATCACCAAGGTGATTGAGCCAGGCCGTATCATCTACGTCGACGATGGTGTCCTCTCATTTATTGTCCTTCAGATCTTGGATGATAAGAACATCAGGTGCAAGTGTCTCAACAACGGAAAGATTTCTTCCAAGAAGGGTGTCAACCTTCCTGGTACTGATGTCGACCTTCCCGCGCTCTCCGAGAAGGACAAGGCCGATCTCAGGTTTGGAGTCAAGAACGGTGTTGACATGATCTTTGCTTCATTTATCCGCCGTGGATCCGATATCACCGCAATCCGTGAGGTTCTCGGTGAGGAAGGGAGTCAGATTCAGATTATTGCCAAGATTGAGAACCAGCAGGGTGTAAACAACTTTGATGAGATTCTCAAGGAGACCGACGGTGTCATGGTTGCCCGCGGTGACCTTGGTATCGAGATTCCTCCAGCTCAGGTGTTTGTTGCCCAGAAGATGATGATTGCCAAGTGCAACCTTGCTGGCAAACCAGTCGTCTGTGCTACACAGATGCTTGAGTCCATGACATACAACCCCCGCCCAACTCGTGCTGAGGTTTCTGATGTCGGAAATGCTGTCCTCGACGGCGCTGACTGTGTCATGTTGTCTGGAGAGACTGCTAAGGGATTATACCCTGAGGCTGCTGTCACCATGATGCACGAGACCTGCTTGTTGGCTGAGACTGCCATCCCATACCAACCATTGTTCAGCGAGCTTAGACAGTTGACTTCCAGGCCAACTTCTACAACTGAAACCTGTGCTATCGCAGCTGTTAGTGCCAGCTTCGAGCAGAAGGCGAACGCTATTATCGTATTGAGTACTAGGTGAGGATTTCTCTACTACCCGCTTTCCTTATAAATAGCTAACATAGACTTCTAGTGGTTCCACCGCTCGCCTCGTCTCCAAGTACCGCCCTACTTGCCCAGTCCTCATGGTGACCCGAAACCCCAAGGCCGCCAGATACTCACACTTATACCGTGGTATCTACCCATTCTTGTTCCCGGAGCCGAAGCCTGATTTCACGAAGGAAAACTGGCAAGTTGATGTTGACAGGAGATTGAGATGGGGAATGGAGCGTGCTGAGGAGCTCGGAATCTTGCGGAAGGGTGATACTATTATCGCTGTCCAAGGGTGGAGAGGTGGTTTGGGTCACACTAACACGTAAGCTCATGCCCTTCCTATGTTATCACTTGAAAGTTTGAACTTTGGTGCTAACATACTCTTCAGTCTCCGTATCCTCCAGTTCGAGGATAAAGCTGAGTAAATGGGTTGGAGTGTTTGGAGAGGAGAAAGTGATATTTGGATGGAACTGGAGCCGAAAATTTCTTTCTATCATTGGGAGGATTATAGATACACCATAAAAAGTGTGGGACTCAAATGGAGAGCTTTTATGGGCTTAAGGCAGTAGGGAATAAAGGCTGCCAGATTGTTGAATAGTGAAGGGAAATAATTCACATCTCATACTCTTTTTACGTATCTTCATGAGATGTGAGTGATAAAGTACAGGGTATACTGAGTTCCTCCTTTCATAACCTCCGCCTTCTCACCCACCTCTACTCCCCAGTTTGTCCTCAAAAATGCCCTCCAATACATCCATCTCCTCTCTCAACTCCTACCGTGGCACAATACCCAATCTTCACATACCCCTTAAGATCCTTTCCATGCCCAAAACACAAACTTCCCGGTATTATCAACAACTTCTCCTTCTCCATCAACTTCTCACAAAACTTGACAGCTTCTCCCATATTCGGATTGAAAAACTGTATAAACGCCGTCGTACTCCCCTGAGGCTCTATTTACCTCGCCGACCTAGCCGGAAAGATAGCCGTAATATACTCCCTCAATATACTGGCGTTGGTATTCACCAACTCTAGATTACTCTCAATAATCCTTCCTACAATGGTTGGTTCGGGGCGAGAGTGGCAATCGTAGCAATCGTGGCAATCGTGGCAATCGTGTCAATCGTGGCAATCGTGTCAATCGTGTCGTCGAGGGGCGATGGAGATAGTTGATAGTTGTTAGTCTGGTTGGCACCCAGACTAGATAGTTGTGTAATCACGCGCTTTGATGCAGGTCTCGATTACATGGGGGAGGCGGGTGGCGATCCAGCCGAGGCGGATGCTAGCGAGGGAGAAGGCTTAGCCGGAAGAGATGCCACCTTGGTGATGGGTGGTGGGGGAGAAGATGGGGCGGTAGAGGATGGGGGTGGGGCGGTAGAGGATGGGGGGGGGGCGGTAGAGGATGAGGGTGGGGCTGGAGGAGGAAGCGATAGTGTACGAGGGAGTGGATCATAATAAGCTTCGTCCCCCAATTCCCATCCGCATCAGGATTCCTAATCAACCTCCTCATCAACTCACCCAAGCGCGGGTTCTCCTCCGTCTCAATATCCATCTTCCACAGATCAACCTCTGCCCCTAAACTCTCCTCCACGGCATACAGAGCTTGATATGTGGGATACACACATATGACATGATCCCCTTTTCCCAGAGAGAGGGTTGGGTGGGCGGAGGTGGGATGGTAGTGGTGGTAGTAGTAGTGGAAGGGGCAGGAGAGGGATTGTAGGTACTGGTGGCTGATGCTGTCGCAGCAGGTTTCGGAGATGTTTGTATTTGGCGGAAATTTTGTATTTGTACATCCACTGGTTGGTTGGGGGGGGGGGGGGGGAGGAGGGGGGGGGGGGGGGTGGAAGAGGGGGGAGGGGAATTAGCTGCTAGCACTTTGGATGCTCTCAGGTAATTCTGCTTTACAGTTGCCAAAAAGGATGGCTCAATTGCAAAGGACGAGAGTAATTGCAAGTGTAATACAACCTATGTGTCAGGTATGTCGAAGGAAACAAAGTCGCAAGACGAGAAAATGGCTTCACTTTTTTGTGATAGCTGTTTCCGAATAGCTGTTTCTTTATATCCGTCCCACAGCTTTGGTTATGGGTATAGAGAAAAAGCTCGACCCGCGACGCATCAGGTTAACTGTAAGTCGGGTACATATTGCAATTAATATTAATTAATGTTGGCAGCCCGAAGCAGTTGTATATAATCCTCCCCCCCCCCCAAGCCGCCGCCCGTAAATATATCCAGCCCCCCCAAGGGCCCCTTTGCCTCTTGGATATTTCGTGTGGAAGACACTTATCTGATTTTGATGGGGTGGGTACTTCATATATGGGCTTATTCTAGGTACAGTACATACATACATACTGTTGTTTCAAACTACTCAATCATCTGTCGGAACCTTTTTTTTTTTTGGAAAATTTTCTTTTTGCCTGACCTTCAGAAGATAAAGTAGATCTAACTCAGTGGTTTTTTTTTTTTTTTTTTTTTTTTTTTTTTTTTTTTTTTTGTGCATTTTTTTTTGGTATACCGCCGCATATTATATCGAACTAAAGAGGTATAACAAATACAACAAAAAAAACAAAGGGGCCAACCAAAGCTAAGTACCTAGGTAGGAGACTTTGTCTTGAGTTAAAATACTTAACCCTCAGCGAACGCTGCTACACTTAAAGCGGCGTGACATGTCACCAGTTTGTTGGCTGAAAGAGGAATAACAAAAAAAAAGTCGTGTTCAGGGTAATTAGCCACCGGTAATCGCAGTTACCTGCTACATAGGTCGTATGATAGTGTAAAAAGCTCTCTCTCTCTCTCTCTCTCTCTCTCTACGTACATGAGGCCTTGATCTACCCCGCGCAAAGTACTTACCAACCCTTGAAAAGAAGCTACCGGGGTATCAGGTTCAATACATAGTCCATTCCCTTTTCCCAATCGAGAGCCTCATCCCAATCAGGACCCCACCAAACAGGGAACCCAACCCACCCCACACACAACCAATTGCAGCGGCAGCGGCAAAACCTCAATATTGAAGATTCATTTGTTAAACATTTCATGCATACCCGTTCTGCTGTGAGACCCATGCCCACACCATAATAACGTATAATCTAATTACGCAATTGTTGCAGTGATCAATTGTCAATTTGATATTAATATTATGGCGCTTACTTGTATGAGTGTGAATTACTCGCAGGATACAAACACAAAAGAATAAAAAAAACCCCATAAATGTTCAAGTGACAAGTAGCTGATACTAATATCCCGAGATATTCGGGTCCCAAAATTCGCAACAATAATAGACTCGCTCGCTTGCAACCACCCAACACCCGCGACCCAACGCAATAATACCATGTCATCTCATGCCAATTCCCACATGTCCAGTCATCCGGTTGCAAAACCCCCACTCAATCAACTGAAGCCATTTACCACGAATGATGTCCCCCATCAATAATCAAATCACTCCCCGTCATATAACTACTCGCATCACTCAACAAAAACACTGCGGCGCCTCTATATTCCTGCGGCCTCGACAATCTCCCCAACATATTCTGCCCGGGCCACTGCTCGGGCCGGCTAGGATCCTCCTCAAATAGTACCGTGACCATTGGGGTTACGATATAACCTGGTGAGATTGTGTTGACTCTAATTCCGTGCGGGCCCCATTCCGCGGCGAGGTTGCGGGCAAGCTGGACCACGGCTGCTTTGGAGGCGTTGTAGGCGGAGCAGTAGAGTCCCTACAACAGAGAGGCGAGTTAGCATGTAATTGATTATAATTTTTTTTTTTTTTTCCTTACCTTATTAGCTATCGTCGCACTCATACTTCCAATCAATGCAATACTCCCCCCATTCCCAAACTTCACCATCTGCTTCGCAACCGCCTGCGCACATAAAAACGCCCCAGTAACATTAATCCCCAGCACCTCATCAAAGTCACTCGACTTATGCTCAAACGCGCTAATGACCCTATTGATCCCCGCCGCAGCCACAAGCCCATCCATTCTCCCGTGCTTGTTTGCAATCGCTTCGACGATTTCCCCTAACCCAGCGGGGTCCCGGACGTCGACTTTGCGGTAGTCGAGGAGGACCCCGAGTTCCTTTTCACCGCGCTCTTTGAGGCGGTAATAGTCCTTTGGGAGGCCATCGGTAGACACTCGGTCGAGACAATAGACTGCGTAAGGAAAAAGATAAAACATGTTAGCTATATATATACCTTCCCGTCATTCATTTAGAGTAATGCATGAAGAAGAATACGTACTATGCGCCCCTGCCTCCATCAACGCCTCACTCTGCTGAATCCCCACCCCGCCCACCCCGCCTGAGATAAGCACCACCTTCTCTTCCAAACAAAACTCTGACAGTCTCCTTCCCGAGGCGAACGAAGCATGTCTTCCTGAGATATCTGGGCTCTTGACAGCAGGTGTAGAATCCAGTCCCAGCGAGTCGAATTTCCTGATTAGTGCTGGATATGAAGCTGAGAAGCACCTATATCCACCCATGGCCATCGTAGGAGCAAAACTCCTACATGCTGAGATAGGGTGGCAGTTGGCCTTGAGAGCCTGGGCAGCGAATCGTGGTAGGGCCGTCCTGAATAGCGGATGCATGGAGTCTCGTACTTATGTGTAGATTTCTGGAGTCAAAAACCTATATATGTATAGGTAACCGGCTCGTTAAGACCAAAAAGCTTCGCCGGTTTGGGGTCGAAGTATGAGTATGAAAAAAAAAAAAAAAAAAAAAATTGCTGTACAGAGAAAACAAAATACCAGCGAGATACACCCAACCTATATACCCTCAACTGTTCAATCCACTCCAGAGCTCCAGCCTGCAGCTCCTACACCTTGGAAAGCCATTCGGTAGCTTTTTACCATTTGGTAGCTTTTCCCTACCGGCCATGCACGGCATCTGCGCCCACTGCAGCCCAGCGGGGTACACACTTTAGCAATCTTACAACCTGCCCAATACCAACATGTTTAGGTTCCTTTCCGCTTCGCCATATGACTGGCTTTAAGTTTCGACGTGCCCGCATTAGCTGCATAGTGCTGCTTTGGCGGGCACAACATCCCCTCGGAGGTGCATAGGTTGTAATTAGAATGTTAGATCCGAATGTTGGCTTGCTCGGTATGGTTCCTGGATGACGTTCAGGATCGGTTTTCACGTGAGTAGACCGCCACAGTGACAGCCAATTGAGGTGTAATTGCCATAGCTCACCTCCGAAAAACACCACAAGCTTGAGAGAGAGGTTGGCACAACTGAAATCGGATCTAAGACCCAGGGGCTCCTTGCTGTGAGCTACCAAGGCTCATATATCTCTTCCATTGCTGATGAAATGGTTGTTACATCAACTGCGGTATCGATTAGCACATCTGTGGCGCCGCCACCTTGAGCTTTTGCATCAACTTCACACTAGACTGGAGTTTCTCTTAACATAGCAGCACACTATTTGTTGCAACCAAAATGTTCATGTGAAGAGTTTCACTCGAGGAGCCCTCTATTGATATGTACACTACTTTCATACAAGTAGATGCACCATAAGATGCCCTCGCAAAAGTCATACACTCGAAATGAAAATAAACCAACCCTCCCTTATAAGTTATATTTGGAAAGAACGCCAGAAACAAAACCCGGAAGCCCGTGAAAACTTTTTAAGCAGCACTAGTCTTTTCGAATGGAAGAGGGGTGTAGCGGAGGTATGGCTTGACGATGCGGAAGTTGGGGAAGAGCTCCTTGGCCAGCTCGTTGCTGACGGCTGGGTGAACGATAACATCATCACCTGGTACCCAGTTGATTGGGGTGGTGATACTAAACAAATAGTTAGCATCTCTGCTCGTGGATAATCTAAGTCATTAGTTCAACATACCGGTTCTTGTCACCAGTCTGCAGAGAGTCGACAACCCTCAAGACCTCAGCAGTGTTCCTTCCAGTGGAGGCTGGGTAGGTCATAATGAGGCGGATGGTCTTTTTGGGGTCGATGATGAAGACGGATCGGATGGTGAAAGCGATTCCCTTAGAGTCGACGTTGGTGGTGTCTTGGTAGTCCAACATGTCATAGAGGTAGGCAATCTTCCTGTCCTTGTCACCAATGATTGGGAAGGTCAAGTTGGCACCGGAAATCTCGTTGATGTCCTTGATCCAGCCACTGTGGGAGCCGATGGTGTTGGCAGAAAGACCAATGAGCTTGACGCCACGCTTTGTGAACTCAGGCTCGAGCAGAGCAAAAGCTCCGAGCTCGGTGGTGCAGACGGGAGTGTAGTCTAGAGAGAGAATATTATTCAGTAACAATAATGGCCAGTATGGCCGATATGAGAAGGGCGAATATGACTAACCCTCTGGGTGAGAGAAGAGAATAACCCAGTTGTCATCAATGAAGTCGTGGAACCTGATCTTTCCAATGGTGGTCTCAGCCTCGAAGTCTGGAGCAATGCTTCCAAGACGGAGACTACAGGAAACAAAACTCGAGTCAGTTCGAGCTCAGAATACATATGGCTCGTAAGGTAGACTTACGGGGCAGGGCGTTCTTTGGTGGCCATTGTATTTGATTTGTGGGTATGAAAATGAAACCGGCTTAAAATGAATTGTGATTGGTGTAGAGGTATAAGGTGATGAGGGGGAGGCGAGATGAGCAGAAGGGAATTCAAGCTATATACTCAGTTTCAAGATATAGGTGAGCCGTGAAGAGGGGTATCCATAGCGGCAGTATTTGGGGATATGATTTGTCATCTATATTTTTTGCCCCGCTATCCACCAAGCTTACCAGCACGGAGAGGCTAGGTGTAATGAGCTCATTAGGAGCAATTCTCATTGGCCAAGTGCCTCCATGTGAGAGAGTACGTAGCTCCGAATCCGGGGGGGGGCAGCAGCAGTAGAGGATTCATGAGGTGGGCTTTGCAGGCGGCCAATAGGCAATTCGCAGTTATTTGACTCTGCCTCTGCAACGGTGAAACACAAACGCAGTCGATCTCAGCTCGTCATAGATTTTGCAGCGTATAATAAAACACAATGAGGTTGAGAACAGCGAGCACGCCTTCGCCCGTGTAACCTGTCTGTCTCAATGGGACGGACACTCCAACTCTTATTGGACAGCCACCATCCCTGCATCCGCCGATTGTTTTCTCTCTTAAGTACCCAGCATTTGTAGAAATCGAAGAATTGTACTCACCTTTCTTCGTTTTGAGACTGCCCAGCAAGTGAAAATCCGAACCCACCCAACCAGACTAAACCTCTATAGTGGCAGCTACACCCAGCCTGGGATGCAATATGGTATTTCCAATATATGCCCATGCGTGCAATTGAAATATGTACATCCGGGCCCCTACGTCGAGAAAGCCAATTAGTGGCTATATATTTTAGATTATTCAGTATACAATCCTCAATAGTGACTCCAAACGCCAAAACCCAGTATTGAACCTTATACCATATTGCAAAATTGCTTCAAGACAGCTTCACGGAAGTATTGCCCTCCATTCTACATCCTCTTCTCGTACTTTACCTCCAAGCAATTGCGTAGGATGTGCAACTCGCTCGGCATTACGCCCATAATAGCTCTTGATTTGGCCCTGCCCCTGCCCCTGCCCTTCCGCTGGCCCAACATCTTGGCTCCTCTCCCCCAACTCCCGCCCTTGCCTATCGTCCCGCTCATACTGGCCTTGATATCCCTGTATCTGATCAACTCGACCCTGCCCCTCTGGCACCCCATAGTCATAGCCAAGGCCCAAACCTCCCACCCCATCCTGGTATTGCTGCGCTTGATTCCACAGCTCTTGTTCCTCCAGTTGCTGATTATCTCGCTCTCTCTGCCTCTCTTGCTCTTCATACTCCTGCTGCTGTCCAAACTCAATCACTCGCTTAATCATAGCCATCCTATCCGCAAAGCTATTTGCCAAGTCGTACAGGCTCTCCCCCGCACCTGCCCCTGTAGCCGCACTCAGGTTTCCCCTTTTGCTTGGGTCGGGTATACTTGTTCCCTCAATTGTGAGCATTAGGCCCTCTTGTTGCTGGTCCGTCTGTCCCTGTAAACCCACCAGGCCATTCCCTCCTGCTCCACCTCCACCACCGGTGCCACCGCCGCTTCCACTCCCACCAGCCCCGAGACCCTGCCCAGTAACACTCGATACACTCCCCATTCCGCCTGCAGAAAACTCATCCCCAACTAGCCACTGAGGTGCCTTCCCCACCTGGATATTCGTTAATTGCCACTCCGGCGCTAGTGAATATGCTCTCTCCACATGTGTAAGGTCCTGGCTTATCTGGACTATGATCGGCCTAATATTCTGTGGCCATCCTATTGCAACTACGTCATCTGTCTCTCCTTCAGCTGTATCCTTCGGTAGTGGCTTCCCCCTTCTTCGTCGACTCCACTTGTGGCCTTGGTCCTCAGAGGGTTGCTGTGATTTTTCCTCCTGCAGCTGCGGAGCTGCACGACTACCCAAAGCTATATCCAATGGGGTATCGACATCATCCTCGAAAATGTAGTGCACCTTAGGGTGGAAGTGTTCCTGACTCGTCGAGTCCTCGATTAACGTGAATATAGGGAGGAAGCTGGGATGCGCTTGTTGTGACTGCTGGCGGAGCATTGGGGTTGCTGCATGGTCGTAGTATGGCTCCTGATCGGGGTGCGATGGGGTGGGGTTGGGGATGGCGTTGGGTCTGGGTTTTGAGTCGGAGGTATGATTTGGGGGAGGCGCGTGGTGTGGGGAGCCCGAGTATGTGGGTATTGGAGGATGAGAGTGTGAGGGTGTACGGGAGTGTTGGAAAGTCAGGGTGGGAGAGGTGCTGAGCCCGGGTGGTGCAAAGGGTGGTGTTTGATGGGTGGGCGTGTGTGCGGGCGGCGACGGTGTGGCGTGTGGTTGGAACTGGTACTGCTGGGTAAATGGCAGGTGGCGGGGGTGCCCATGCGGGGAGGACATCGCTATCGTGATTACTTACCGGGAGGTTGGTAGGATTCAATATCTCGTCAAGCTGTGGTTCTGATGTCGAAATATACCGTGATGTACTTCGGGTGGCACAGCATAAGCATAAGCAGAGAGTCTTGTATGAGGCCTTGGCGAGATCGAAGCTACAGGTTCAATCTTCACGAATGAAGCAGGCGAAAATAAAGGATTATTCATAAAATTCCATAATTCATGAAGACAGTTCCAGGTCCCAGCATGCCCTCGAATGCTCTCCACGTTCTCGAAAAGCAGCCGAAGTTTCATCTTAACGCCCAATTCCCCCTCCTTTAAACCAAACCCACCATCCGCCTCCAACGCCTCTCCTCATTTATAGTCCTCAAGACATCTGCACCTTACTAAAATCCATTTCCGGGTGCATCTTCTTGAAATTCTCAAACATATCCAGCTTCTTCTGCTCATCACTCGTGGGCTTGCCCATCTCCTTCATTCTCTGATCATACATCATCTTCTCGACCATGCCCCTCGTCTCCCCGTCTAAATCACTCAACTTGCTATTCTCTGGTTGGATCTTTGTCACATCGATCTTGGGAGCAGTGGTCACAATGTGCGCCCACCATTCCATCTTGTTGACTTTTTCGAGATGTAGCTCCACGGATTGCTGGTCTTCGAGGGTCCAGGTGGATTCGTCAACTTGGATGGCTTTGGGAAGGTCGCCCTGGGGAATTTAAGTTAGCACATGCCGTTGATTTAGAGTGCTTAAGGTGTATGTGAGTGCATGAGGGCGGGGTTAGAATGTATGGTGCCTACATCAATAATTGGCTCCTTCCCTTTCACTCCGACTTTCAGCCGCAACTTCTTGATATCCACCACCAGATCCCGGGCCCTTGAGCCCTTGGGCACAGGCACGGAAATGTCTACATCTCCGATAGTCTGGCGCCATCTGTATGGAAGGGCAGCTTGCTCGGCAGCTTCCTTCTCGCGGGCGGCTGCTTCAGCAACTGGATCGGGGTCATGGTTTGAATCGGACATTTTGTTTCTGGGTGGAGGCGGATATTGTGTAGGGTTGGGTTCTTTCTTTACTTTCGTTTGGGTCTTGAAACGCAGTACGGAACATGCGTGCAGCCGGATCTTTGGGCCAAGAAACGAAGCTCCACCTCTGTATGCAGCAGTATGCAGAAGTATGCAGCAGTATGCAGACAGCTTCCCACTCCGGAAGTCCGCAGCCTCCCCCAAATCAATGTTTCTTCCACATATGCTCGCAACATAACCAATAAACACAGTCCCGTAATCTCACCACCAAGTAATTCACTATGGGTTCCGCCGCCTCCAAAGCCGCCCGCATCGCCTCCAACTCCACCGCAGCCCGCCGCTACCCCACAACCCCAAAAGACCTCCCACACACCCAACCCACACCCTCCGACGTCTCCCATATCAGAGAATCCTCCATCCCCGGCCCCACCGTGCACCCTCCTCCGAGCACCTCGGATGGTCGAGACGCCGGTAACCCCTACTCCCCTCCACAATAATAGCCCTACACTAACCCCTCCTTCAATAGCTATCAACTTCGACTCTATGGATCCCGACTTCCGGTCCATGCTCCACACTGTCGGCGTCGTCGACTCCGCCTCTGCCATGTCCATTCGCACACTCGTCCACTCGGCCCCCAACCCAGCGCACTACATACTTTCCCAGCGAGCGGAGTTGAGCAGCAGTCATGATGAGGAAGCTAGGAACCCGCAGTTGAGGGATGAGAGAAGGTGGGTGGATACAGGGGTAATTAGGAGGATTGTGGCGTTGAGGGATGAGTTGGGCTGGGAGGAGGGGAGGATTGAGAGGGAGTTGGGGTTGAAGGAGGGGGTGGTGGGGAGGTTGGGAAGGAGGATTGGGGCACCGTAGGCACCTGAGTGGGAGGCAGAGTGGCGGGGATAAGCGCAGGGGCGATGCCTTGGTAGCTACCAAGGTGCCTGCACGAATATGGAGAACGTTACGTGTACATGTAAAAGCAGTGTATATTACCTAACAAATCAGCAGAAAGGTTATGGCATGAATGATATGAAAAGTGGTATTTAATACTATATTTATAATACTCCACCAACGCTTGATGCTCTGACAGACACAAGCAGCAGCCAGTATTGAGCTCACGTTGATATGAAGATATGAAGCTATGGTTACGGTGTGATGTCGGGTTCAGGGTAACGTGGTTATTTTCGAAGGTTGACATTTCCACTACTGTCATTTCGATCAGAAACTCATCAGAGACCGCCATTTTAATCGAAAATCGTCATCGCGGAAGACTAACGTTTCAATCAGAAGGTGCCATCTAAAAAACTGTCATCAATCAAGGGTTGTCATTTCGATGATCAATATTTCAAGAGAAAGGCTCATGTATACATTCATCGAAATGGGAGGTTTATGATATAGAGGATATGCCAGAAAACCCTAATCTGGAATAATATATGGTCATAAAAAGCATGTATACCAGAAGATGCATAACATAGCAATACCCAACAATCGAGGAAAACAAAAAGTCACCCTCCATATATCAAACAGAAAGCACATCCACCGCAGCTATACCCAAAAATATACAGCATATTACTCAATATTTATACAACCCACACCCACCAAATGTCCCTTCCATATCCCACCTCACAACCTCGCCCTCTCTCTCCCTCCCCTCTTCCTCCGACCCGCCCCTTCCCCAACCATCACAGTTTCCCCCCCCTCCCCCACCACAACCCCACTCTGCTTAAACAGCATCTCCCCAAGCTCCCCCACCAGCCCCACTACCCTCTTACTAACCGTCTTCCCATCCCTTCTATTCTTTCCCTCTCTCCTCGACCGTGCAATATTCTCCACGAAATCCCATAAACGGCCTTCGGGGATTATCGCACCAGTAGAGGGATCCCTCGAGGGCTGCCATTCGGGATTCAGGCGATATAGCGGGCCAGTCGGTTGTGGCGGGGTTGTTGCTAAAGCGGAGGAGGTAGTGCTGGCGGGAGTGAATTTTCCCGGCAGAGGTGGTGGTGTATTATCGGGTTTCTTTACAAGAATAATTCCCTCTTCTTCAAACCTCAAGAATGCATTGGCGATTGTCTGCTTATTCACTGCCTCGAAATAACTTAAATCACCCTGGTGATAGAGTGTTTTCCCCAATAGCTGCGCCATTGCCTGGGTAGCTTTCGAAGGAACCCATAATGTCCCTTTGGCCTTTTCAGCACTAGCAGCAATACTAGCAACACCAGCTGTTGTGCCTATGGGCGGAGTTAATCCTATCAATGCCACGCCAGCAAGCCAACTTCCTTCAATAAACGGCCAAATGAGGAAACAATAAAAGTCGAAATTCTCTCTTCCAGAATCTCTTTCCAAGGGGGACAGTTGTACAGCGGTGATTTTGCTGAGATCTTCGTCACTTCGGTCGATGGTGATGACACCGTCAGACTCGAGGCCAGTGAGGGTGCGTTGCAGATTGGCTTTGATGCCTTCGGATGGAAAGACGAATTCCCCGCGGAAGAGCTAGAGGAGGTTAATATGGGTTCCATGCTGAACGGGGATACGGTATGACTTACTGAAGAGAGGAAGTCGACTTGTTCAAAGAGGACGCCATATGGGACAATTTGGAGTGCAGGACCACCGCCTTGCTTTATGCGGGTATACATCGCCGCAGCTACTATCGCCTCAGAGATGAACAAATGAATGACCATATTTCTGTAAAACGATAGCTGAAACCTGTAAACCGCGCTTCTGTCAATAACAGACCTCAATCTCCCGAAGGAGTAGTTCTCAACATTCACCCACCTATCCACTGCATAAAATGTCTCCTCCGCCAACCCCTCCACTCTTCCTACTAACTCCCCCAAAACTTCCAATCCCCTCTCAACTACTGTCTCCGTCCCAATCCTCCCAAAATCTGCCACCCTGCCCCCTTTAGCCGTAATTCTCTCACTCAGCCACTCTATCCTCCGCACCAATTCCCTCATACCCACTCCTCTCCCTCGCAGAGTCAATAATATCGTCCCAATCAAACTAGTGGGCATTACCACAGACACAGCATTGATATCTGCCAACACTTTGTATCCAAGCGTCCGCAGTAGCTTTACCCTCCCAGGCCCACCTTCACCCATATCCATTCTGGGGGGTAATTTCGACATCTGGGTGTTGATAAACTCTCGCAGACTCCACGGTCTGCCAAACCGCACATCTACCCTCCCCATCTTGAGTGAAAGCACTTTACTTGAATTGAGAAAGTCAATCAAGTTCTCTCTCCGTTTAGGGAGACCAAGGAGCTCATTGACATAGGCTTCTGTTTCGATAACCTTGTCGTACTGTGTTGATACTGGGATGACATAGCTATCCTCCACACGACCACTGAGCATAGAATCCAAGATAAAGCTCAAGATACCAAATTTCGGGGGGAGGAGCTTTCCGGTGCGGGATCGCCCACCCTCAATGAAGCACTCAAAGTTGAAACCTTGGCTTAGGAGAGCATCAACATAGGCTTGTACCGTTGCCCCGTAAAGACTGTCTCTGCTAAACGACCTTCGGATATAAAACGCCCCAGCATTCTGTAGAAATTGACCCACAACGGGAAAGTTGAGATTATCCCCTGCTACGACCGTGGGAAGGACAATTCCCAGCCGGTAGCAGATTAGTTGCAGGGAGACATAATCTATATGACTCCTATGGCAAGGTAGGAAAATCAAAGATTGCTTCTTCGAAGCAGCGAGCTGAGCAATATGCCTCAGGCGGAGGACTTCTTCGGTAGACACATGGACCCCTTGATGGTAGGTTCGCGCGAGAACTTGCATTGCGAGGAAATAGGCTGCCTATATCGTAGAGGAAAGATAAGCTACAATTGGGGGAAAGCCCGCCCCCCGGAATGGTCAGGACGTCAGACCAGATCTTTCGGTTTCCTACAAACTTAATCCGAGAATGAGGAAGCAGGGTTAGGGAGAAAAGGGCAATCCTGTGGACGGACATACTCTAATGAACTTTTTGTTCTCCATCTTACATATCATGCCGTCAATGTCCCTCGATACCACTTCCTCCAAGCTTGCAAGAAGCTCTGCCTGCCTTCGATTCTTCCTCTTGAGTAATTCTTCCTCCTTTTCTTGCTCCCCCTTGATCTTCTCTATGCCACCGGATAACATTCCCTCTTTGAAATCCATTTCCACTCGCTTCTGTGCTAAATCTAATATCCGAGCCCGGAGGAATGGGGATTTCATAATCTGGTTCTTCATATTTTCAGTAAAGCCGCTATAGAACACCGGTTGCCCTATAGGATTATCATAGGCGCGCCAGCCAGAGCCAGAGTAATGCCGGGAAATTTCCCGGAGGAATTCAAAAGGGGCATCACGGAACTGTGAGGAGCTGGTCAGTGGCTTGTCCCAGAGATCGACGGGGGAAGGGTGGGCATACATGTACGAAAGCGGGAGAGAGCTTCCTTGACGAGACATCTGCACTCTCGATGAACGGGTCATTAGTGAAATCTACCGTCTCTGCTGCTGCATCTGGAGTTGAGGCTGAGTGAGCCTTCGGGCCTAGAGCTCCTGGTGCTCCTGGTATCGGAGCAGGCTGTTCTGGGACCAGTGGGGGGTGGATGGTCACATTGTCCGTGAGGATGTCCATGTCAGGCGCCGAGGGCTTGCCCCGGTGCATCAAGTCAGAGTCTGCCATTCCACTGGGTATTATTTCGTTGTCTTTCTTCTTGTGCTGCTGCTTCTTCTGCTGCTTCTTCTGCTGCTTCTTCTGCTTCTTCTGCTGCTGCTGCTTCTGCTGCTGTTGCTGAGCTGATTCTTCCTTAATTCAGCTCCCGAAAGCTACTGTGCGGAATGGAATTGGACGTCGGATCCAGTCGACCTCGGCCACCCAATAATGCACAACAGCTGTTTGGTGTCTCAGTATCCCGTACATATTTATGCACCGCATCACCAACGCACTTTACCCCATTGTTGAGGCTGCAACGGTCAAGCTTTCTGGCGGGCCGCATGCATTCTACGAGACCCCACAGCGAATAACGTGCCTTGAAAACACCGCACACATAAACAAAATGCGGGTACTCTCCAACCAACTCTGCTGTGCGCTCTTGCCATCCTGTCAGCAGAAATCTCCGCTAAACCGCGTTCTTCGCTAGTCACGCCTCTGGACGCTGTACGGCGCCTGAATAAAGAAAAAGAGCCGAACAGCCAGAATGGCCCAGAGTAATGGCTTGGCCCCCGCGTCGTCCCAGCAGCAACAGCACCACGTGCAGCGCTATTCGCCGTACCACAGCTTCAACCTGGTCAAACAGCCCCCCTCGGAAGAGCGAGCCAGCCAGAAGTACACCACAGACATGGACAAGAATGATATCAAAGCCATAGAGAATGCAAGGCAGCGGTACTCGCAGCTGACGCACACGCTCAACAGTTTCCAGCATACGCTGATGCACTCGGAGCAGCTGCCTCCATGGTATCTACCATTACATCAACCTGTTGCATACTCTAGCTAACCTCCACACACAGGCCCAGTCAACAGTCCCAATTCGCCGTTCTCTCCTCCAACCTCGAATCGATCTCCAAAACTCTCTCACAGCACTTTCCAACTGTACCTTCACCCAGCCAACAGGGAAATGCCGGCCCCTACCGACCTCCCACAGCACCCTCCTCCTCACAACCTAACCTCCAACAAGATACCCTAATCGCCTACCCAAACCCTCTCTTTCCCTCCCGTGACAACGAGACCCTCATCGGGATGCTCTTCCGGAAAA
The DNA here is from genome assembly GCA_003788615.2 of Terfezia boudieri ATCC MYA-4762. Taxonomy (NCBI): domain Eukaryota; kingdom Fungi; phylum Ascomycota; class Pezizomycetes; order Pezizales; family Pezizaceae; genus Terfezia; species Terfezia boudieri. The sequence continues at coordinate 342,476 of ML121558.1, read as the reverse complement.
AGCCCCAGCCCTACGTCGCAGATTGGATGGACGCCGGGCGAGCCGCTGCGAAGCACGATTCCACCACTACCAAAACTGCCCCCACGGCCACCGCGACCGCGACCGCCACCGCCACCCCTACCACCCCTTGGCTCAGCGACTCGGATACACACACACTATGGAACTCTGCAAGTGACATACTGCAGGAGCTCAGCGATGAGCGAGACTGGGACGATGCATACACGATGGAGGAGCGGAACGAGGGCATTGAGAATGTGGATGTAGGATTGAGGCCAGAGATGATGGAGATTGGCACCTTAGATGAGAAAGGAAAGAAGAAGCTCACCGTCGGTGGGGCGCCTGCAGCAGGCCCTGGGGCTGAAGGAGGATTGAAGTTGGAGCAGTTCTTTAGGTTTTGGAGCACAGGGATGATTCCACATGTCCCGGGTCAGGTGTCGGGACAGATGCAGGGCATGGGACGGTAGAAGCCATATCTTCCCCACCACGTTTGTTTCGTTTTTTATTTCGGCTAGGACTGGCGTTTCTGGTTGAGAATACATTCTTTGATGGTACTAAAATTTATTTATCTACTCTTGGATATCAGGGTAACGCGAGCGAGAGCTTGGTTGCGTAAGGCACACTCCGAAATAGGACACAGCTTGCGCAATGTACCAACCAGAAACGCTGGATCAACCCCACATCTTAGCACTCAAGGAGAAATCATACAAGCTGATACGATCAGGTACGTTAAGTAGGCACAATCCTTAGTGAGTGCTGTTGAGAAATTTTGAATGTTTTTAATTATTAAATATTTTCACTAGGATTTAAACCTTTTTTCGAAGATCACGAGCTCGTGTGACGATCTTTTCTCGGTAGTTTGGTCTGGTACCAAACAACCACACTAGTTACCAACTTGCCTGATTAGGCAGGTTTGCACAAGACCTATCTTGTCAAAATTTAAGTAATCATCGACGCTATCAATTAGCATTCTAGAAATTGTATTTACCAAGATTATAAAACCTATGTACTTGAGTTTCTGGGGTTTATATAAAGGGAATGGCGATATAGGAGTGCTTAGTAGATGGTTACGTCCTTGCGTGCTTTGAAGATTGGACGAGAGCGTATGCACGACACACTTTGGTAAGTGTAACTTAGATACATCAACGGTTACCATCACCCCAACTACCAACCACGGCCTTCTAGCAGCCGTTTTGCAACTGTCTGATTCAACGAGATTTTCGTAACTGAGGGGAGTTGGCTTATAGTTACTTATGTACCTTCACGCAAGTTACCCTGAACTGGATTTTTAGGGTTATATACGTACATGTTTGGAAGAGAAGTTATCATAAGTATTTGAGTGATATTTTTGTCGATTTGTTGCAAATGGGTAGGCGCGCTGGTGGACAGTAGATCTAATGAGGTTTTTACACCCGAGTGTAAAGTAATGAACCCAGTTAACAAGAAAAAAAAAAAAAAAACGTAGAAAAGAAAATATGGGGGAAAAGAAATTAAGTACAAAAGATATATTTACACCGGCGCCTTTTCCTATACACTCCCTTCCCAGCCATGTTCAACCTACCCCACTCCCATCCCCTCACGAAACCCTACACAACAACTGGCCCCCCATCAATCTCTGCACGGCCTCTCTCGCCTCCATAATGCCCCTATCCGTACTCATAACCAGCACCTCCCCCGGCCCCAATCCCTTTATATACTCCGTATCCCTCCCCATAACCAACTCCTTTAACCCCGTTACTCCCATAAACACCCTCTTGGTCGGCTTACTCACCATCTGCAATCTACTCATCACCGGTTGATTATCGTAGTACTTCAACCCGAGCCAGAGTCTGCGTGTAGCGATGTTTGCTTGGGTCGTGGGGGTGTAGGTCTCGTCGGGGCCTTCGGTGTTCCCCCGGGTGACGCTGGAGATTAGCCCTGAGGATTGCAGAAGTAAGGAGATGAGTAGGAGCTGCCGCGTCGAGGGGATGGAGGTTTGGTCGAGCCGGGCGCGTGTGGTGTTTTGGAGGTGGGAGCAGACGTGGGAGAGGAGTACGAGGGACATTGGTGGGATGTCTGTGGGGACGCAGGGGGTGGGAGTCAGTGAATTGGGTTGTGGTGAGGATAGTGGTGATGATGGTGGGGTTTGGGGAGGGAGGGGATGCACCGGAGGTGGGGAAACCTAAGCTTATTAAGCTTATTCCCGAAATTGCCGTTTAGAAATTGGAATATACAATTGCACTTGCGCGGGGAACGGCCGATGATATAGGCTCGTATAACCGATGACTTCCAACGCTTGTGGGGCGGCTGACAGCAAAGTCGGAATCCACAACTCGGCAAAGAGACAATCTTGAAATCTTGGCATACCCAAACTTGGCAGTCACGTGAACGGTATGCCTGAAACGAAATGGGTAAACAAATGCATATGACATTTCAAGTTGGCCAAAACATGGAAACATAAACAATGTAACCTATCTCAGTGCAAGAAAAAAATTCCTATTTTAAATCCAAAATGCACACCTGTTCTCTGCCCCATATGGATGCCCTAATATTCCTAATTTAAACAAACCTGAAGCTATGTGAAGTTGCGAAGCTGCGAAAAAAGATATCATCGTATCCCAAAGAACAACACCCTATTCCCCCCCTCCAAGTTGCTGCTCAGTCAGGATACTCTGAACTCCGCCGATTAAACGGGCTGAACGAAAATCACTCACTGTCCCAGAACCCTATGAATAGATGTAAGAAGCCCGAGCACATAGAAAGCCTTAAGGATGACTATCACAGAAATAAGTTCCGGATATTCTAAGGAACAGTAGGCAAAAAGAATCCCACGTATACAAAGAACATAGGAAAAAAAAATGAAAAAAAGAATATCGCTTTCCAAAAAGGCCACGCAAACGACAGAAATCAACAAAATAAAATATTCTCAAACCCATTCAATCAACATCTTCAAGCCCCGGCCCAACCTTAACACTAGCTTCCTCCTCCTCACTCACTAATATTCCAATAAGGCAACCCCCAAGCATCCCTTCCACATTGACCCAACTGTGTGTTTTCATGAACAAGCTGGTACCATCCTTACCAGCGGCCCTCAGCAACTCCCCTTCTCCACCTGGATGAAACGGTATATATGCTGTGATATTATAAACCTTCCCTTCCAAGGCCATCCACACCATCTCTTGCTTCTCCACGTCTCCCGTCGTCACACCACCTTTCTCCTTACTTCTGGGTTTTCGTGGCCTGCCATATTTCTCTAACATGCTCGGAGTAACACGTAGTAATCCAGGGGCCACGTCTGGTCCGCGAAGCACTTCTGATGGGGCTGTCCGGCATAATCGTGCCCAATCAAGTGGGGAGTGCCCTGGTTCAAGAATGACTTTCCTATTTGGTTTTGTCGGCGGTGCATTGTGTGTTGGTGGAACTACCAGTCCTCCTGATCCTAAACTTGACACCCCTCCATTTGCCGCTTGTGCTGTACCTCCGGCAGTGCCTGGCAAGAACGTCGCTCGCTGCGAAGCAGTTCCTCGAGCCATAGCTGCTGGAGAAGGCCTTGGTGCAGAAGGAGCAATTACGCTAGGCTGGCTTCTTGGATTGCGACCGCGTATTTGAGGTAATGGTGGTGGGGCCATGGAAATTCCTGACGACGTATTTCGGTTAAACTTATTACTAGAGACTAAATCTTGGTTAAAATTTGAAGAGGTGGTCTTTGTTCTCTGGGCAGAATTTATAGCAGGGAAAGCAGGAGGGGTATCGTCATCTTCTTCATCGACAGACAATGATATTGAGGGAACAATGCCATTGACTAGTTTTGTCGGCCTCGCCTTTGGGGTTGTGTCTGGGGATTCTTCTGTTGAAGAAACTCTCATCTGAGGTACATCTGAAATTGCAGGGACTGAAGCTGCCGAAAGCGATGTTGAATTTGTCGAAAGTGGAAACGATGATCCCTGCTGCAGCAACGGCAATGCGGGAGATACCACAGGTGCCGTTCTTGCTCCCAATACTCTTAAGAATCCTTGTCCACCCCCACCACTTCCTCTACTCCTCCCACTACCACTAAGTCCTAAACCGGCGCACAAAAATGCCCACACTAATGATGGAAATGAACTCGGTCGTTGTGACGCAGCAGCGGCACCGGCTGCAGAAGCTGGACTAGGCGTTGAAGTGTCCACTTGATCATGGGAAGTTGCCCCAGGTAGTTGCAGGTATGCGAAGAAGGTCGCACATGCGACAAGTATGGAAATTCCAACTAACATGTCGTCCGTGTGTATATTTGTGTCTAGGTATTGTGAGAATTCTAGGTATGTTTATTATAACTAAACTCGATAATTGTCGTACGCCTTGTGTTTATTGATATCACCAACGCACACCATAGGATATAAACGTTGTAAATGTATGTGGCGGATTGGAGATTGCAGCTCCCCCCGCAGGTATTTTCCTTCTCTAATTAGATAGCCTTTAACGTCCGCAGATGATCCCAGGAGTGTATTATTGGTGTAGCAAATCCGAAGGAGTGACTTCCTTACTGATTATGTCGTATTTCTTCTTTGATTCTCCATACGACACCTACACCGACCAGTAACCAGCAGCCAGCAGGTATGGGGGTGTACGGGTGCCTTTTCACACCTTCCCACAGTGCGGCCAATATGCCTTTTTTGGTGCGCCGCGGGATGAGCCCAAAGCCAATTTCCTTAATCACCTGCACTATTCGAATTGTTTATGTTCGTTCTGGTGAATTTTGCTGGAACCTCCTTAGGCTATCTGTCGGTGTCCTTTCCGTTTTCCTCCTTAATTAATGGCCACTAGTGCCGAAGTTTCCCTCACACAGGCAACGTCTGGCCAGCTGTGGTACGGGTATGCCAATACTTAAGGTGATACTTCTTGTCGGATATCGTTCGTGTTCGTGTTGAAAGTGGGCAAGTTAAGGTTTCGGTGAAGCGCCCACTTTCCAGAACACCAGTCAGGTCAAAACAGCTCCCTTCCCACTATTGGGTATTGGTTGCGATGCACCCCGGGTTGCTGTGCAGTCTTAATTAAACAAATGCCGAGAGTGATAAGATTTACCTATCTGTGATTGCTAAGGGCTGTAAGAGTATGAGTGCAGCGTGCGAGTATGGCGTCGGCGGAACTTGTGTTGGAAGGAGGGCAAGGACGACCAAGGAAGGTACCTAAAGGTTGGAAATATGGGAGTCAATCGAGATACCCGCTACCGGGAAGCAAGGCTGAGGAAGTCGCAATGCCAGAGAGACGTTGTGGAGGGGTTCGGAATGTAGGCAGCCTGGTTGTTTTGGATGATGATGGGCAGGTGAAGGTTATGGTCGCACACCAAGCTTGCTGCAACGTTTGCTGGGGGGAGTCTATTCGAGTGTATAGGCCTGAAGTACAGGGGAAGGTACTTGCCACGAGACAAGAGAACCAGGCAGAAATTGAAAAAACAGGGCCGGAATTGTCAGGATTCAGCCTGGGCCAATCAAGGCACGATCATCTCGCCCGGGGGACCAGGAAACAGGGGACACTATGGGGTGCCGGACAGACGAATCTCTGGGATAAGCACCACAAAACTTTGGTCAAGTCAACTATTTTATTCCTCCGTATCTATTACACATCTCTACAGGCAGAAACAAAAAGAACAACTGTGACCATCCCCCCGACAAGCCGTGACAGGGGGCTGCGGGGAAAAATATCCATATCCGACTCCACCATGTGGTTGCTTCTAGCCATGATACAGATACTTCTCTCATAGCATAAACATCGTCCTCCACATTCATTGCGAACAAGTTATTGGGACCTTTCCCGAGAGAGGACAGAAAAGGATGAAGAAATGGTAAACGTCATAAACAACTGCGCAAAACGATGCTAGGATCATTGGAACAAAGTTTGGGCACATACATGTGACCCCTCCCTTCTAACGTCCTCTCACATATCATTTTTAGTTCCCCACCACCAAGAAAAATTCCCACCTCTCAACTAGCCCACTTCATCCCTCCCCCGTAGTAGCTAGCTCACCTCCTCTAATTTCAATGCGCATAACATGACCACATCTCCAACGATTCCGGCCAGTTTCTTTCGTATCCCGTGCCAATATTCTCCTTTGGAGTTGAGCTAATGGCCTCGCCTGATGCTCTCCCTCTCCTTTGAGTTGCGTCCCCACGTGTCGACTTGTAATATTCCGTTAATTTATCGGAGTAGCTCTTCGTAACAGTTGCATGTATATCCGCTGACTGTTGCACAGTCCAACTTTCTGGACTGAATACGGTTGGGGCTTGGGAGTGACCAACCGAGCACTGCTTGCCAATATTAGGTTGAGGCACATCGGTACTAGAAAATGTACGCCTGGCCGGGTGAGAATCTCCACCCCCACATGGTGCATTCAACTTGCATTCAACATAGTCTTCCCAATATCCTCTAATCTTTCTACCGCGCTGTCCACCCACCATGTAGTTCATTTTCCATGGCTCCGCATCCCCAGTAGGCGAGGTATCCGTGCTGTTGATGTTTGAAGTCGGCTTAACCATTTGCATCCCCTCATGCGCACATCTAACATTGGTTTCCACCAATTGCGCCCCTTTCGCCCTTGTTCCAAATTTGAGCTCGGGGGAATTTTCGCAGAGCTTTGTTCTCACTTCCAACGGCCTTTTACAGTCAGTCTTGGATTGAGCACCGTCAATAATCCCCGCATCAAGCTCAACACGACCTTCATCTCCAGTCACAATAGAATCTATAAATAGAAAGGGTCAGAGAAATCAGGTCCCGGAGGAATATTTATGCAGCTTACCTTGAAGATTCTTCTGCATGATACATCCTTCCATAATGGTATGGGTGGATTTACCGGTGGGGCCTGCGGGGTTTATCTCCTGAGTAAACGCACTCTCGTCATAGCCACAAAACTCAATCATTTCCCTAGCTTTGTTTTCCAAAGTTCTTTCTTCCGCGGACTCGGATTTGAGTATTTCTATCTCAAGAATCTGAATTCGTTTGAGTGTCCGATGGTAAGCACCCAACATCAGTTCCCCTTCATGTTCAAATTGGAGCTTCATCTCTTTGAGATGATCTGTTCTGCCTTTCACTCCGACTTTATATTCGGAGGAATTTTGGTTGCTTAACTGAGCATGTTTGAGGTTGTGAGACGAAGGAGTATCCAAAAAGAAATTGGAAGGGGTTGTGCTACCAACGCGATGGTTGCTTGTCATAGGTGGCAGGTAATCGCCAGTGCTATAGTCGTTTCTAATTGTTTCCATAGTGTCAATAGTCTCCTGAAGAAAAGGTTGCGACTCTGTCCTGGCATTTTGATGATTTGTTACAGAAGTGTATCTTCGCTCTCCCAAGATGTCCTTCATACTGCTGTGATCACCGGAAATCGACCTTAGCCTTACCGATATGGGGTGATTGTCAAGGCCATCTCTAGTAGCTTGGTATATAAAGCCTTGTGACTGTGCCGCATCCAACATTGCTTCCATTCTTCCCTGGATTATCACCTCAGTTGGATCCACTTCCTTTTCTGCTTTTGTTTGCAGAGGCACAAATTCAACTTCATCGTCCAATTCGAAGCCATACTCATCCAGGTCCTCGGCCTCAATGTCGCTTGGGTGCTGGAAATGGCATTCATCTTCTGAGAGGGGGACTGCTGTTAGGTTTCCAACAACGCTAGTCCCTTGAACCTTATCCATCCATTGGCCTTTAATGGTTGCGAATTCTATACTATCTAGGTTCTTCCATTGCCCACTATCCGGCAATGCACCATCTTCCCACATAGGAGAGCGAGGTGAAAAGATAATAGGATCGGAACCTGAGGCCAAATGAACTTTCCAGGCATCATAGATAGGTGGATGCGAGTGCATTGAAACGCTGGAAGGACTCGTCACTTGTTTTCCCGAATCAGTTGAAGAAGTTCTAGAGCTCAGAGGTGGTGTCGAGTCTTGCCCTGAGTCCTCAACAGATCCATTGGTCGCAATCGTTGAGATGTTAGTCCTCAATGACAGCGGGCTTTGGGTTTCCCTATCTCTCAATGAGGATCTTGGAGTAACTGGATCCGAGAGAGTGAAAAGAGATGGGGATGAAGGATTCACATAGGAGACTAATGTTGGTGTAGGGGGTATATGGGGTACTATGGCAGGCTTGCTGTACTCTAGGTCTCCATACGCTTTCGGCGTCCCACGAGAGAAGTCCGCAAGACTGAGGTTAGGTGAGACAGCGGTTGAGAAAGCCTGGTTTCCGCATTGCTCTCGTGAACAATTTGAATCGTCTTGCTGTATCATTCCTGGTAGCTCAGTGAGTACTTCAATGGTCTGCTGCTGGGGCATGACCACACGCATGGGCTTAGGAGCCCAGTAGGTTTGTGGGCTAGTCGAGCCATCCTCAGGAAAAGTCTCAAGTTGGCCATCGTCGGAGTGACCGCCACCTGCATCCTGCAAAGATCCCCAGTCATCGGGGTATGCTTTATACTGGGCTAATAAGTATCGTCCAACTTGCTGTTGACGCAATGATTGACAGAAGCTCGCCCATTCTTCTTGGACAGTATCGAAAGTATCGCTCTCATGCTGGACCTCTTTATAGGACACACTAGAACGCCAGTCGTCGATGTCGAAGACACCCCCAACCACTTCTTGAAAGCCTAGAAGCTCGTCCCCTATCACACCGGCCATTGCCATTCTAACCCTGAGTTTAGATAACTTCTCCGTCAATTCAGCGCCAGGTTCTCTTCCTACGAGCTCTGTATAGAAGACCTCCAACTTCCTCGCTGAAGTGTTATCAAGCTTGAAAACTGCCTCATTTTTCTTAAAGTCAATAGCAGCTAGCCTGACTTCAATCCGCATATCGATGTTTGAGATGTGACTTCCTGGGGGTATGAGCTCGACTGGTATGGCAGTTATGGTGCGGGTGAATAGGAGAGCATAGGCCTGCAAACTCCTTCGGACCCAATCCTGGAGCTGAGCTGGAGATGGGGGGTAGTGATGATATCCAGTAGCTTCCCTCACAAGAAAGGATACCAAAACGACACAATGTTCAGAACATTCCACTTTGGTCTGGAAGGGAATCAAGTTGAAGCCATGGTCGTCTTCTGGACATTCCCTCCCTGCACGGCCTGAGACTGCCTCTGCACAATCTTCTGGCCGTCCCTGCCAGATAACTTCTACACACTCTTCTGGACTGAGGTAGAAAAGAGGGCAGGAGCTGTCATAAACGTTTTCGATGTCCATGATATCCTCCATCGTGTGAGACAAGACCAAAGGGGGTGTAGGGGAGGTTTGCGTATCCGCTATGTGCGAGCAGTGTAAAGGAAAGTGGCCTAGACTCTCGAGGAAGAAGACTGCGAACAGCAGTAGGAGAAGGCCGAAAAAGTGAGGGATAGGATATCCAAATGAAGTGAAAGGGTTGGGAGAAGGAATGAGAGGAAGAGATGAGTCGGAAGCCGCTTGTAAGAGATAGTAGTTGGGGGGGGGGTGCGGGCCTGAGTAGTGGGGGGTTGTGTACGGGTTGTGTACGGGTTGCTCTTGCTGCACTTACGCTCTATACAGAGATAAGGAGTCTCCCACGTAGAGGTGGAGTGAAGCTGCTCTACCAAACTACGTATGTCCTATTCACTATCATGATGGACATGCTGCCTTATCGATAACCCGCACCCCACCCGAGGAAGGGGCCATGGCCAAAGAGCCGAGCCCGAGAACTCGCTCGGAGGAAACCAACCCAGTTGCAGACAATACCAGAAAAAGCGAGTAGCATCTCGAGGCGAGAATAGTCTCGAGAAAGGAGTATTCGGGCCAGAGAGGACAAAAAAAGAGAGAGAGAGACACGGATTCAAAAAGACGAGGGATGAGGGCGGAGGACTAAAGTAGAAAACTCGAACAAGCCGGTGAGAAATGCTTGAATCACTCCACCATAACCTCGGCGTCCTATTGCGACCCAGCCCTAGTTCCAACTTCATGATGTGCAGCGCAAGATGACGCCCCTCTGGTGGGTCCACAATAGCCCGGGAGAATACCCGTATATTGTGCGCATGCAGGGAGAAAGCATATATTTTGGTCAGCGGTACGATCATTCCTGGAATCTGTGAGTCCAGGAACCCATCTGGCTCGGACAATTGACTCTCCCCCCATATGAATACCCAACCTCAAGGCAAACAGCGCGGGCCACGGTTGATCGAGATGGGGGATATAGAGCCCCATTCTCACGATTAGTACCACAAACATGCCAGGAACTGATGACCACAACTTGAACCGTCCAGACAAGGATGGTACAATCGCAGAATTGCAGTGCCAACTGTATAAAATGTTTTTTTAAAGGACGTCGTCCGACTTCTCAGCTGAGGCTCACGTGGTGTTCCTTGATTATTACCATAACCGGTAAAGCTCCAAAATCAAGTAAAACTAATAAAATTAGCTCTATACCATGAGGTGGTATACAACAATCTTGTGCGTGTTCATTTGATGAGTCTGCTTTTTTGCAATTGTATTTGACCTGACCTCGCGCTGTGGTAAGTTCTATGTTAGATCTGTTGTGCAGATGTAAGAGAATGCCAAGAGACACTACCGGTAGTTAGCATCAAGTACTGTACGTACGCTAGGTACCGGTAGGGTAGTCTGGTCGGTACAACACCCCTCTGTCTTCCTATTATGCAGCTCTATTGACATGCGCCGCCTACCGTAAACATCTTGTGACTTTATGTTAGCCATCCCATTGTTATATAGGGTATTTATGTCGCTGGCATATCCTATGTAAAATGCAGCAGGTTGCCTAGAATGACTTCATCAACTCCACGCAATATCAACATGCCTCACCAGCCCCATCAACCCAGACGACCCCGTCATGAAAAAGACAATGAACAAGGCAATGAAAATCATTCTGAGACCTACATCCAGCCAGCAGCTCTGGCAAATAACCCATTCATGCCCATGTTCACTATATTCAGAGACGAGCTCGACGAGCACCACGACCGCCGCGAACGGGTGATCAAAGCCTCAAGGGACATCACTGCTCTTAGCAAGAAAATGTAGAATAGCTTAAGCTTCATGCCACATTCACATTGCGTCCTACAGCTAACATATCCATGTAGGATATTCACTATGCAAAGGTTCGACTAAGCGATTGGCTCCCAAAGACAAAGCAATTCCATGTCAGGATACGTAATAGCTCATGGCATAATATATAGATCTCGCTCTCTCTACGGCCCCCAACCCCTCTTCATTGAGAAAGACACCGCCCAACGCACCTCCCAAATTCACGCCCTCTTCACCTCAATCCTCCCCGACCTCACCTCCGGCACCCTCAACTCCCACCGCTACGCACGGAACATCTCCGGCGGGATCCAAGAATACCTCGAAGCCATCTCCTTCCACCACTACCTCATCACGGGACGCCTCCTCACCATCACCCAAGCCCAAGCCTCCCTCCCCGAAGGCATCAACCTCACAATCGAAGACTACTTTGGTGGGATTTTTGATCTAGTAGGTGAGGTTATGAGGCTGGCTATTACTATTATTGCTACTACCCCGCTGGATAAGGAGGGTGGCGGGGTCAAGACGCCCAAGATTCTGGGTGATTTAAGAGTGATGAGGGCGTTTTTTGATAGCTTGGATACGAGGGGTGGGGGGTTGGGGAAGGAGGTGGAGAAGAAGATGGGGGTGATGAGGACATGTGTGGAGAAAGTGGAGGGAGCAGTGTATGGAATGTTGGTGAGGGGGAGCGAGAGGCCGGCGGGTTGGGTGCCGGATGGGTCGGGTATGGGAAGTGGAGGTAGGGGGGAGGATGAATATGACGACGCATAGAAGACTTTTGGTGGCGGGATATCCGTGGCGGGACAACTTGCGACAAGGAATATGAACCCACTCTTTTTGATTAAGCTGCAATAACAAAAGAAGGTTTGGTAAAATACACCCACACAGGGGGGGAATACAGGCCGGTGGTTACTCCGGGTTTCTAATTATTTTCCGTTATGAAGATGTCGGAAATGCTTGGGAAAGCAAATAGACAGCAGAATGCCCAGCTCCACACAGAGGTCGCGAGTAATGTGAATTACCCAAAAGTCAACTGAGGAAGCGGGCGCTGCTTCTCACTCGAGCTTATTGGGAAAGTAAAGATAGTAAGCAAACTCGTAAGCTCACCTAATAGAGCGTACTCCTGCAAGAAGACGTAAATGCGAGCCCTAAAAGTATTGTATTCTGCTCAAATGAAAAAAAACTTAAAAGATTGCTTAAACTTGTTCCCGCGCTTCATCTGTGTTGCTTAACTTAGTTGAACTTAAAACAGCAGCATAGTAAAACACTCCTTAATGGGAACAAAGGAACCTCGAACATTCCATTGCTCTTGGAGTTACCCTGAGCCACGTAATACTCTAAACGTTTCCATAGCGGCGACGGCTCTTTGCGGTAGAGTAAAGCCAGAGTTGAAACCTCTGGAGAAACAGAATTGACCCGTCGATGATAGCTTCGACTATAGGGTAATCCCCAGACTAGGGTAACCCACCCAACTCCTCTTAGTATCGCTTGCAGACGCTCTTGTCCCTACGCCTCTGTTTCGTCAATTAGCTTATTTGGGGAGGGCGGGATGAAGAAATGCTTTGTACTAATACTGTAGTCTGGTTAATATGCTTGAGGTTCTCGGGCTATCTAGCTTAGCATGTGAGCCGAGTTGCTACTCCGTACGGGCTCGGGTCTTGGCGGCGATGGGGGTTGGGGGTTGTTTGTTTTGATAATGCAATCGTCAACAAAGGGCTCCCGTGTATTACAGTCAAGTAGCCAGACTTACAGTGAGGCATATACATATATATACGGGACAGTAGAACAAACAGTACCTAGAGCAGGAGTACCTATCATGGACATTCGGTTCCAATTCTCCAGTGTGGCCCCCCGCCCCTCGGAAACAAAACAAACAAAGGGAAATTCTGCGCTCCCCCGGCCAGTAGCCGACCCCACCCGCACCAATACAAAATACAACAAAAAATTAACGATACACAAAACACGACACACGACACACAAAACACACTCTCTTCTCTCCTCCTTCTGCCCTAAGAAACTAATCCTGGCCCGCCGTTTAGAGAAACAATTGTTATGCTTTTGCAGCATCATCCCGATTGTCTGGCTTCGTCAACTTAACGCTCTTCTCATCACTCTAAGGCGTTAATAGGCTCCTGGTACCCCCATTGCTGAATCTCCCTCATCGCCTGGGCATCAGCAGAACATCCCACCCTCCCAAACAACCAATCGGCAGGCCGGTGAGCGGAGAGTATGGCTTACGATTTTGAAGGCGATACGACCGGCTTCACTAACGAGCACTTCACCTCGTTCCCCCCCCAGACGTCGTTTGAACGCGACCGTCTGCGTCTGCAACGCGAACTGGACCGTGACTTGGACCATCCCTCATTCTCTTCCACATCTGTCTCAGGGCTCGAGAACGCCGGGCGTCCATTTATTGACGACGACACAAACACTTTCGATATTGAGAACGACGCCAGAGCAACGTCTACACGAAAAGTCAACTTCAACGCAGGCATGCTCCAGTCGAGCCCGCAGATCAACTCTAGGATACTGGCTGCGGAGTTTGCTGATTTTTCCATGGCCAACGATTTTACGGAAGAGTCTGTCGAGATTGGGCGTGCTAGGGAGAAGAACCTGAGCTCTCAGGATTACGCCAGGGCACCATTTTCGACAAGAGGTGCATCAGCTAGGACGACAGCATCAAAAAGGCTGAGTGAGGCGTATGCTACTGCCGGACGAGAAATGGCCTCCCCGATACCGAAACAGTCACGCCAGAATAGCATTAGGTCTGACACCTCGGAGGTTGTCCTCCCTCTCAACAAGAACGTCGTCTCCATGCCTACGAACAAAAATAAAGATCACCAGAAAAACAGGCTGATGGAGGAAGACACCTTTGACTTGTCTAAGCCTGTACCCAAGAAGTCGGCTAGGCAAATCAGTGTGAGCAGCACTGGAAGCAAGCCACGAAAGACCACCGAGCAGGTCACCAGCGGAGCAGCACGCAGCAGTGTAGCCTCTCGAGTAAACCGGGTTGAGGATGGCGCATCTAGTGTTGCAAGCCTGGACGATATCATCCCACAAAAGACGCGAAAGATGTCGAAGTCTGTGGGGGTTAGCACTCTCGGTGGGACACGCGGGCCTTCTCTTAGAACTGCCATGAGGGCTGCCGAGGCAAAGGATGCTACAAACTTTAGACGGAAATCGTCTACTGCACCTGCTGCAGCCTCTACTGCTGCTGGAGGTGAGGTACCCAGGACCTTCAAGTCCACTGCAGCTTTTATCAAAGAGCTTGGTCTCGATGGACACAGTCTGAATGCTTTGCAAGATCCTCCAACATACGATGAAACCGTGGACCTAACCAACCAAAATAACACAAATGAGCAATCATTCCTTCTTCCAAACCTTGCTGGTATCTCAGAGTTGATCAACACAGAGGCTACGAGAATCTACAACAACACTGCTTCTGCTCGCAAGAGAAACCCTCATGGACAGCCACCTTCACATAAGCCGCTTGAGTCTATCCCAGTGCCTCAGGATAATAGAGCTATCCTGATGGCCATGCAGCTCCTTCAGGACAAGATGGCTGCTCTTGAGGAGCAGAACTCTGTCACCGAGAAGCGGTGTGAAGACTTGAAAGAACAACTCAGGAGGGTTCGCCATAAGTATGAGAAGGAATACCAACGTGCTAGGGTTGCAGAGGACGAGCTTGTCAGAACAAAGAAATCGGGACCTGCCACCGCAGTTGGCTCCGCAAATGCGGACACAGAGGCCCTTCGAGAAAATGCTGAGGATAAAGAGCGGTCGAAGATTGCGTTTATGGTTGAGAAAATGAGTAAGTCGAAATGCTCTCTTGTATTCTAAAATTCACCTTGTTGGGGGTCGTATAGCCGGCTGGGTCGACTCGGTATATCCTGGGATTTTTTGTTTGTAAACACGAGCTAATGTTTTCTTTGTGTAGAGTTAGAGAACACCATCACTTCATACAAGACTCAAATCGACGAAATTTCCCACAGATTTGAGATTACAAAAATAGCTCTCAAGAACATGCAGGACGAACGCAATTCCGCAGTCAATTCTGCTGCCGCTGCTATCGCCTCCCAAAGACACCTTCAGGAGGAGAATGAAAAATTCCGTGATCAGCTCGATGCGATGCGCGTTGAGAAGGTGGAGTATGAGCAGAAAGTGAACTTCGAACGGGAGGCATGGAAGGCAAAGGAGCAGATTTTGAGGAAGCGTGCTGACAAGGCGCGTGAAGCTGAAGGCATCGCCAGAGAGGCGATTAATGGTCTTCAAAAAAGATTGAATGAAATTGAGAAGAGGAATGACACTCAGGATAGCGAAGTGGCTGAATTAGTCAAGAGGGAACTCGAGAGGTTGAAGCCCGAGTTGCTCGCTCAATCTGGGGCTGCCCCAGAATCATTGTCCAAGAGGAGGTCTATTGCAACTACTTGGACTACTACACACTCGGCACCTGCAACTGTTACCATCGCTGCACCTGCCCACAGGGAGACTATCACTAATAACATCAGTATGCCATCAGTGAAGAAGACCACGCAGCAGATTCCAGACGAGGAGGGTACCAAGGGTGCATCCTCACCTGACGATGCCAACGAGACAGCGTACACTGTCGACGGTAATTATATCCGCCGTATTGCTGACGAGATTGACCAAGAGCGACGCCGTAGGAAGGAAGCAGAGAAACGCGCTGCCGCTACTAGTGCTGAAATGGAGAGGATTAGAGAAATTGTGGGCAACAAGACGACTTCGAGCGTCAAGAAGAAGACTGGAGCTTCAGTTACCTCCAAGAGATACCCAGAATCTGCGGTCTCTGGTCGTGAGCAGACAATTACAATCAACACTCAGAGGCTCTTACCTCGCCCTCTCTCTGCCCCTCCGACTTCTGTGATCTATATAAGTGAGGCTGAAACAGCACACAAGGTGTCTGGCGGCCACAGCGGTAATTCAAATCCGAACAAGAGGAGGATTAAGAAAGTCGTTTACTACGAGGAAGGTGACACATCTCAAGTTTCCACCTCAAAGGATAGAGCAGCGAATATTGAGCAGCGCAGGTCGGCAGCCCCAGCTGGTATGGCCGCTCGAGCTCCCGCCCAATCTTCCTCGGTGAAGACTGGGCCTCAAGATTTTGACGCATTTCTAAATACTGCTCGCAAGCACAATAGCACGAGCAACAACAAACATACTTATGAGTTCGACTTTGACAAGCAGGAGGGTACTCTTCCTCCACCTCCTGTCATCCCAGACCATATAAAATCTGTGATAGATGTGGAAGCAGAGCATGACCCACTGTCTTGCACAGTTTGTGTCCGCCGCGAAATGCAATCACTACAAGAGGAGAGTAGGATTATGGCACGCACTCATGGGGTTGAGCCTGCTGCAGGACAGGAGCATATTGAAGGGTATCAAGAACTTAGCACCCTTAGGCCATCGAAGCCTGCTGGGAAGCAGTTGAGCAATGTCGTCCGTGGGTTGCAGGATGAATTTGTTCATTTGAAGATGTAAGTTTTGACGGTGCCTGCATTTCGGCAATTGTACATACTGACAATGTTTCACAGGGCATATCAAGAAAGGGCAGAGGAGTTTCTCTCGCTTGATCCTACGAAGGGAAAGAGGAGAAGAAAGGAAATCACCCGTGAGATCAACGATATGGTTGCGGAAATGGACTGGAAATGCGATATGATCTACGCGCTGTACGATGTTGCCGAGGAGTTCGTTAGCACCCGGCCTCACCAGGTTAATGGTACTAAATCCTCCAGTAGCGCCCCGAAAGGCAAGGTCACTGCACACTCAATCAACTCCATGGGTGGTGTGGACTCGGGGGCGGAACATGTTTTTGAGTATACAATCCCGAAGCGTAATGGTAAGTTGGTGGAGGTGGAAGATGCAGACGACTCTGACGAGTATCGAGGGCATATGGGAAATATGTTTGGCGTGAATATGGGGAGGGGTGGGGACAATGAGGTTTCGTTGCTGGATGAGACGAGTGAGGTGGAGGAGAATATGAATATGCAGATTGCGAGGCATTTGAAAAGGCAGGGGAAGGAGGTTGATAGGCAGTCGGGTAGGAAACAGGAGAGGGTCGTGAAGGATAGTTATGATGAGGGAGAGGAGACTTTTAGGATTTGAAAGGGGATTGGGTTGGGATAGAGGGGGAAAAGGGGATATGGGTGGGATCTTAGGGTGGGGAAGGGAGTATGGTTGGGGATGAGGGTAATTGGGATGAGGGTAATTGGGATGAATGCATATGGGGATATAGGAGGATTAATTTTCGGTTTGTTTTTTTCTGGGCTGTGTCTTACTACTACGTGTGATAAACTTGGGTCATCGTTTTTTGCTTTTACCTTTTTTTTTTTTTTTTTGCTTGCGCTTGCATTATCGGGTGTGGGCTTGCTCGATGGCTGGGATGATTGAAGTGGAGGTTGTACCATATATATCAATTGCTGGCATCGGGGTTGGTTATGAGTTTCTTTTTCTTTTTTTGATTGTATTTTTATTTCAAATGAGCTGCTCAATGGTACCTGGAGGTCGTTGCACCTTTGGAATGTTAATCCAAGAAGCAAAAAACCGATAATTTGTAAGTGAGTAGTTAGAGATCTCTACGAAGCTGCGTTTATGGGGGAAGGCAGGTATATTTATGGTAACCATATGTGAGTTTAATACATATCCGCCACTCCAACCCCCACCCCTCCTCGCCTATAGTACGCCGCCACCAAAAATGCCGCATCCAGCGCCTGATTCATATTCAGCCTTGGATCGCAATACGTCTCGTACTTCCTATTCAGCTCATTCTCCTCCAACCTCTCACTCCCACCCACACACTCCGTGACGTTCTCGCCCGTGAGCTCTAGGTGCATTCCACAAAGCCTACTCCCGTGATCTTTATGAATCCGCAGACAGTCTCTTAGCTCGGATATGATATCTGCGAATCTGCGGGTTTTGAGAGAGTATGGCGGGGGGGAGGTGAAGGTGTTTCCGTGCATGGGATCGCATTGCCAGACAGGGATGTGGCCCGAAGCTTGTACGGCTTCAATGTGTTCAGAGAGTTTTTGCGTGACGAGGGAGGCGCCGTAGCGGGTTATGAGGGTAACTTTCCCGATGGCTTTGGTTGGGTTGATGGTGTCGAGGAGTTGGACGAGCTCGGCGCCGGAGATGGTCGGGCCGATTTTGATCCCGATGGGGTTCTGGATCCCGCGGAAGTACTCGACATGCGCGCCGTCAAGCTGCCGCGTACGGTCGCCGATCCACAGGAAGTGCGCGGAGGTGTTGAAGTATTTGGGGATGGAGTCTGTGGGGTCGGGGAGAAGCCGCGTGAGGGATTGTTCGTACTCAAGGAGGAGGCCCTCGTGCGAGGTATAGAAGTCGGCGGTGTTGATGCTGGGGGAGGTGTCGGCGCCGATGGTGTGCATGAAAGAGAGGGCTTCGGTGATGGAATTGACGATTAATTGGTACTCTAGGCGGATGTGGTCAGATTGTACGTGCGAGAGGGTCCAGCTGAAAGGGTGGTGGAGGTCAGCGAAGCCGGAGGAGAGCTGGGCGCGGAGGTAATTTAGGGTTGCGGCAGAGTGGAAGTAAGAGCTGTGGTGTGTGTATAAAGGGGTTGGATGTTAGTATAGGGAAATTCTATATAGATGGAAAGGCAGAGTGGGTAATTATTTGGGGTGGAGGAAAGACGTACCTCACCAACCTCCCTGGATCCGGCTCCCTCTCATGCGGCAAATATCCATTAATATTGTCCCCTCTAAAACTCTGAATCTCCTTCCCATTCACCACCTCCGTCAAGCTACTTCTCGGCTTTGCAAACTGGCCAGCCATTCTCGCGATCCTCACCACAGGAATCCTCGCTCCCCAGACGAGCACAAGTGACATTTGTAAGAGCACTTTAATCTTTCCATCGATAGGCTCTGCGGAGCAGTAGTCGAATAGCTCTGCACAATCCCCGCCTTGCAGAAGGAATTTATTCCCCAGCGCTACCTCCTTGAGCTCGGCCCGGAGCTTCATGATTTCGTGGGGGGTGACTAGGGGTGGAAGGGACTCGAGTTTCTTGAGGGAGTCTTCAACGGCGAGTTGGTTGGAGTAGACGACGGATTGTTTCATGGGTTTGGATTGCCAGGCTGTTACCGTCATCATCATCATCATCATCATCATCATCATCATATTAGTTTTCAAGCTATAACAAAAAATCATGGGGAGAAATGGACTCCTTACAAGAGGGCAACCACTCCCCTTCCACCATAGGAGGTATGGTAACTTCCTTCATATTGCTCTTTAGCCCGTCGTTCTCTGGCAAGTGTGCGGAACGAAGGGCAGCGGCGCGTTTGGCTCCTTCGCTGAGGGGCAGCTGGACTATGGGGTTTGCCATTGATGCTCTATGGAGTAAGTTGTGTATATTGAAGCGTGAGAGACCGGATGTACTTTGCAGTGAAGTCCGGTTATAAGAAAACCCCGTTATAAGAAACCCCCGTTATAACCGTTATAAGAGAAACCCTCGTTATAAGAAACCTCGTGTTATAAGAAACAGTGCTCCGGTCCGGCCAGAATTTGTATGAGAAAATACGAAACCCTCGTTTCTTAAGTATTTGCTTTAGTTTCTTATAAACGAGTTGAGCCGCAGATTTTACCCCGCAGCAACAACCTCTACGAGGACGATTCCGCATGTGGAAGGAAGTACGTTAAGGTTTGTTGACTTCGGTTGCTGATTACCTATATGGTTATAGCACATGTTGTTTGAAGTATCGGCTATATATAAAAAGGAGCCTCTTACGGATATGGGGGGAGGGGGGAATACAGTACTGTCCCATTAATAATTGAGCCGCTATACTGTATTACCTACCTAGAGTCGTGCATTAGCGACCTACTGTAGCGATCTGCCCCTTACATTACATTACGGTATGTACTGTACTTGATCTACGACGTCCTCGGTAACCGATGATCGGTTTGAGCATTCATTATCCCGGACTGGTTGGATACAAGGGGAAGACTTGAAGTCTACTCACCACGGCCACCTTCCAGAGTTGAATGGTTCTAGTTTCCCATCTTCCATCCCCTATTCAAATTACTCTAGCCAATCTTCGTCGTATAGAGATCGACCCCGAAGCCCTCGACAAATCCTGGGAGGATTCAGATATATCTAGTAATGTTGAAACCATGGTGAGGCTTAAAGAAGAAGAAGAACTCAAAGATATTATTGGGATATCGGATACCCCTTTGAACCCTACCTGCCTGTTTATATACCCGGAGCTGAGATGGCCTATGTACATCTTCTCAAACCTGAAAAGTTTAGTGGGAAAAAGAACAGAGGATCCCTCTAATATGACAGGGGATCGACGAGAACAGATAGATAGAGGAAATCAGAATTCGAGTCTTTCCAGGACCGCTACTGAAAGAGTATACACTCAGATAAAATTCAACTCACAATCCATTGTGAGGGAATCTTATGCAGTGATCTAACAATTATCATCCCACTACCTCATGCCAAGCTTCCCATTTGGGCTAATCTAACTTTTAGTAAATCTTTATACTCTCCTACAAACAAGTCCTCTATACCCAAGCCAACAATGCCACCAAAGGAGATTCAAACTCGCCAGGCATGGAGTCAAAAGGAGCGGGTGACATCCGCAATCAAGGTACACATAGCTATCAGGAGATCAAGTAGTGGTTCAGTACAAAATACACACCTAAGACTATCAGGCAAATCTCAGATAAGCAAGATCCTTAGTCTCAAGTGCCCACGAGCGGCATCTGCCAGCGGATCTACACAGTTGAACAAAATTCAGCCAACAGCAAAACGAGTTCACAGTGGGAAATGGAATGAGTTGGATTGTGCCTTATATGAATGGCATCAAATGTTGGAGTGAAGGAATGTATCAGTTAGTAGACATATGATTCAAATGAAGGCAGCTGAGTGTTGGCAGAAAATACCTGCATATCGAGAACAACAAATCCCTAAGTTTTCTACTGGTTGGTTAGGTGGAAGGACGGTTTGGAATATAAAAAGTGGTATTGAATGGAGAGGATGCATCTGCTAATGTGGATGTTAAGACGGCAGTGATAATGAAAGCATTGCAGGACAAGTTGATGGGGTTTGCGGAGAAGGATGTATACAAAATATGGACGAAACAGCACTCGGTCACCAGATCATACCTTAGCAACAAAACAACTGTATGGAACTAAAAAAGTCAAAAATCTCGGTTGGCCATGTGCGGAAATGCTGCGGTTACGGAACTTAAGCGAATATTCAAGTATTCTGGCTTCCACTAAATGCAACCTCTCAATTTCAGCTAATGGATCAAGAGATTATTAGATCATTTAAGGCATATTACAGGCGTGAGCTTATGAAGTATATTATTCAACATGTGGAATCTACGCCGGAGGTACTGACTGATGATCCATATTGAACTGTAAATGTACTACATGCAGCAAGCTGGGTGGTGGAACTACAGTGTGAAAACATCAACACTAGTTCATTGTTTTCAGCATAGGGCCAAGTCAAGGTCCACGGTCCAGTTCCAAGGGTGGTTGACAGTGATTTAGAGGAAGTGGAAGAGAGATTATTGAATGTATACGTGTTGTTCTTCCTGAGCTACCTAGTCTTTCTGAGTCTGATTCTGTTGATGACGTTGTGGAAAATTCGTCAGAGGAGGATGAGCAACGCATTTCAGATACCTACGAGCCAGCTCCTCTACATGAGTCAGATTCTGAGGGCGATGATACTCCTGATGTTCCTATGCAGCTGCGCCTTGAAGGCCTGGAAATAATTACTGAATTTTTGGGGCCTCGCTCGCACATTTTCTTTTTTATGTATCTATCCCGATATAAGAAACCTCCCGTTATAAGAAAACCCCGGCCGGTCCCGAGGGGGGTTTCTTATAACAGGACTTCACTGTATCCGTACAATTGAGTTGAATTCTGGATGACTCGAGCTCTACAACTAAGAGTATGAAGTTATGTACATAGCATATATTATGTACATTATATGCATCATGCGAGTAACTGCCTCTCCACATCGCCACACAATTCCAGACCCCTCCCTATCCAACTTTCCACAATCAACCTTCCAAAAATGTCCGAACGCGAAGCCCCTCCTCCACTTCCCACCAACGCCGAAGACCTTAAACGCCACAAGGCGCTCTCCTCCATGGAGTCCGCTAGCACGGTCTCCGTCTCCTCCACGGACGAGGCCCCGAGCACCAGCAGCAGCGACCCCTCCGCCCTAGGCGCCGCGCTCGGCTCAATCACCTCCAAGCCCGCTCCGGTGACCACCTCCAAACCCACTGTCGCGGTCAGAGTCAAAGCCGAAGATGTTGCGTTTATCGTAGGTTCTTTCTCTCTCTCTCTGATTGGGGTGTAAGGGATGCATGATGGCTGATGGCTGATGGCTGATGGCTGATGGGTGAATGTAGATGGAGCACCTGGACCTCCCCAAACCAAAAGCTACGGATCTATTAAGGAGGAACGGGGGAGAACTTATCACTACTTTAAGGGCTTTTATTACTGCGATGTGATTTTAGAACTTGTTAATTATAGCCATGTGTATGTGTAGGAGGGTGGAAGAAGGAGGGGAGGGGTTTGGTTTCTGGGAGTTTTATTGGAGTTATATTTGCCCAGGGCTATGTATGTCAAGCATATACATCAAGTACTTTATATATGAACCGTCAAGGACTTGTCAGGAAAATGAAAATGGCGAATTGGCATACTTTTGAAAAGTGGTGAACGGTTGAAGGATCACGCATTAGTACCCTGAACGATACCATCCCGTTCGTCTTACCCTGAAACGCGCCCTCTTTTTACAGAAGCAAGATTGATATATTTCGTGAGAAAATCGAATATTTCATGTTAGAATTCTTATTTATTAACAGATCTCTAGATCGTATATCGTCATAACTATGTCGTTCTCTAGCTTTCATATGCCATAAGTCCCGCGCTTCAAGGGAAAAAGAAGGATATAACAAAGCCAAATTAGCGCAGAGAAATTAGAAAAAGTGATATATCAGCCCTACATTTCCGCAACAAAAACGATAATTTATAACTCCCCAGATCCCCTCCATTTACAACGCCTCAATCGCCTTCATCAGCAACTCCAACGCGTCCTCGCCCAACACGCTCTCCCCTCTAACCAACCACGCAAAATCACTCTGCACCCCCAACGGCACAGAAACCTCCTTGCCCCGACTGCGCTCCAGCCTCTCCTTCAGCCTACTCGTATGCTCAAACATCCTCGCCGCCTCCTCCGCCCTATTGACAATTCTCCTTGGAATCCCACACATACTCGCACAATGCATCCCAAAGCTTCCCTCCGCAATCCCTTCCTCAAGCTTATACAGAAATGTCACTCTCTTCTCTACCTCATCTACTTCAATTTTCATTCGTCCGCATTTAATCTCTGAATGGTACTGCCCGAATTCAGTCGCGAGGGAGTGATAGTGAGTAGCGAAGAACCCAACACAGCCAATATGCGTGGCGATGTGGTGGAGAACGGATTGTGCGACAGCTACGCCGTCGTAGGAAGATGTACCGCGTCCGAGTTCGTCGAGGATTACAAGGGATCTAGGGGTTGCTTCGGAGAGGATCTTTTTAGTTTCGGCGAGCTCAACGAAGAAGGTTGACTGTGAGGCAAAGATGTTGTCATTTGCACCGAGGCGGGACATAATTCTGTCAACGGGGGTAAGGTGGGCTGATTGTGCAGGAACATAACAGCCGAGCTGAGCCATGATGACTGCGATGCAGGACTATTACGTGGAAAATGTCAGACGAGATTCATATATGAGACTCATGGGAGTGAGAAAAATCTTACCATCCTCAACACCGTCGACTTCCCCGCAGCGTTTGCTCCCGTAAGTAGTGTAATCTTTGCCGACTTCCCCCCAAGATGAATATTATTCGGAATAAATTCCCCAATCGTCGGCAACATACACGGATGTCTCAATTCATCAAAATGGATCACACTCCTCTCATTCTCACCCTCCACAAACGTCGGTCTGCAACGCGGTTCTCCCAAGGCAACAGATGCTTTGCTAAGACTAATCAAGCAATCTAGCTGGGCGACAATCCTTATTGTTTGCAGCCAGATATCATAATCTTTATCGAACTTAGCTAAGAATTTCCCGAGCACGCCTTTTACAATCTGACTGTGGGTTTCTTGGGCTTCCTGGAGGGATCGGACAAGTCTCTTAATCTCCGGAGGCCAGTACCGCTTCACCTTTGCAGTAGCAGACATTTGAGGCCAATCTTTCGGAACGTATTTGATCTTCACAGGTATCTCGACAAGGTATAACTCCTTTCCTACGTCTCGGAAGACGATTTCCTTGGACCTAAGAGTGCTTTAGTGTCTGAGCACACTGATATAGATTCAGGGAAACTCACTTGAAATCCTTCTGATACTTCTTCAAGTAATCAGATAGCTGTTCCATAATCCCCTCAATTGTATCCTGACTCTGATCAAACTCCTCTTCCACGCCCCTCTCCGGCACCAAAACTCCATCCCTCTTCGCCTTCTCTTTATCGAAGGCAGTCTCCCAAGGCGCCAAATGTCCAGATAAATCCGGTAAACTCGATACAAGCTGTCCAATCAAACCATCCCCTTCACCATGGGCCGAAAGCTCTGCCATAGCATCTCGAATCTGCTCAAAGCCCTCTATAACCCGAACAAAGTCCTTTGGACTACAACTTCCTGCATGAATACGACTAATGAGACGTTCCAAGTCAGGTAGTTTACTAAGTTGCAAGACAAAGGTTTCGCGGAAGGTCTCATCTGCTAAGAGTGCATCAATCGCATCGAGCCTTGCGATGATCTTCTTGGAATCCGCTAGGGGATGACACAGCCATTGACGGAACATGCGTTTACCGAATGGTGTGATGCAGCGGTTGAGAAGAGTGAACAAGGTACCATCGGTACTTCCATCAAAGGAATTGGCAAATATCTAGGATACCATTAGGTTATGCAGTAGGTTCAGGGAAACATGAGACGAACGAACCTCAAGGTTTTTTAAAGTTTGCCCATCAAGGACCAAGCTGGTAGCTTTCCTAATCGGATCATACCACACGAAATTCCCAATGCTCACCAGGTCTTTATCAATCTTCAAATGTTGCAAATAGCTTAACAAACCACCCAATGCGGAAAGAACCAATTCCTTATCCTGTGAATTTACCAGAACTTCTGGCCACTTGTCCATATCCTCGGGCTCATCCTTCGAGAAATACTTTGCAGATATGATTTCCCGAATTGTCGTTCTCGCCTCCCAGAATTCTTTGCCTGGTGCTAGTTTGTTCCAAATTGTCGTGAGAGCAGTGTTGGTCTTCAGGATTTGAGTTGCTTTCATGGAAATATTATTCTTCTCCATTATCAGCTCCCTGGGCCGTATTTGTGCTATAAACGTCTCAAACTTGGTGAATTCCAAATCATCCTCAAACTCGGTGAGATGAAAAGCACCCGTAGCTGTATCGACAAAAGCGATACCGAAGCAAGGGCATCCTTCTTCACTTACGGCTTCCTGAACGAGAAATCAGTACTGTGCCGTATATCAAGAAATAAAGGGGTGAACATTGATAAGCACGCAAGATGATTGTACCTTAATCGAGACGCAATAGAGACTCATCTCATCTTGTAGCATCCCTTCTTCTACCAATGTTCCCCCGGTCAAGATACAACTCAACTCTCTCTTGATGATAGCATCAGCCTTTCCTCCAGCTTTTTCTCGCATTTCCTTTCCTAGTGCACTCTCCACTTGATCTACCCTAGCTACCTTATATCCTCTGGCGATGAACTGTGCTGCCCACATGTCGAATGTATATTCTGGCACGCCCACCATGCTCATATTTACTCTTGCAGTTATCTTCAGATCAAACTCCTGGTTACCGACATCTAAACTCATTAGCATTTCCCACCAAGTTCCCTACGGCTCGTACTCACTAGCGTCATTTTCGAAGATCTCATAAAACTTCCCCTTCCTAAAGAAGACGATGGTATCATAGTTTTTACATTTAATTTCCCAGTATTGCTTTTCGAAAGGCGAGAATTTGTTCCAGGCATAAGGCGGTATATATAAAGTCCTCGGATCATAATCCGGATGGTCTGGAGGGTTACCATCTGCATCTTTGACATTGGCGAGCCATGGATGGCGAACCTCTTCCTTCCCTTTCCCAAACGGTTTGCTAACGGCAGCAGAGCTTGGTGTAGAGGTAGACTTTAAAGGGGTCTTCGCTGGTGTCTTGAATGGAGTTGAAGTCCTGTTACCATTGAAGGAAAACCGCGAAGTCGGCGTTGAAGCGTTCTTAAATGGTGCAGCTGTAGCTTTCGGAGCTTTCTTTTTTGACTTTGTGATAGGAATATCCGAATCTTCTTCGTCAGGGACAATGAAATCATCCATTTCTGTTTTACATTAGTCCCAAAGCCCAAATCCAGTTTGGAGCTGTATTTACCATCGTCGACATCATCTGCTGCATTATCTCCAGCATTTTCATTCCCACTTTCCACAACTGTGTTTTTCCTCCTCTTGATTGGCCGTCCCTTAGCTCTTGGAGTATCTGCTTCAGATCCACTAGATTCCGCATAAGTTACTCTCTTTGAGCCTCTCTCTCCGGTTGGCGAGCTGGGAACCGGAGGAGATGAAGGCTTTATTTCACCCCGGCGCCGTAATCTCCCTCTGGATTTAGCGGCGATTGGGGTATTCTGTTCCTCGGGTGATGGAGCATCGCTTGAAAAGATGCCGGAAGTGGAAGATTGCATGGCACTGACGGAACTCTTTTTCGCAGCAATTGGCCTTGGGAGCTCCATTTCATCGCCGTCATCCTCCGCTGCACTTGGACCATCGGCGTTCTTGTTCTCCTTCTCATCCTCATCGCTCCTTTTCGGCGTTGACACGCCCAATTTGGGGAAGAAGCTTAATAAACTCCTCTGTTTTGCTCCAGTGGACTGCATCTCACGGGGATTCCTCCTGTTGGACACAGGTGTCTGGAACGGATTGTCATCTCTTGCCATGGCTACTTTGTGTACGTTATTTGGTGTGACCAATTGAGCAATTCAAAACGGCCACGGGGAAGGAAGCCAATTGCCTAAAGAATGCTGTGGAGCTGGTTGAATGAGGGTGTCTGGGACTTGAGCATCCGCGTTGATCAGTTATAGTTATCATAACGTGAGCATGGGCCGCTACTACGCGTTTTTTCAATTGAGCTTGTCTGTTATGCTGCAGGGATGTTTGGGCCACCTTCGTAGCCACAGCATTACCCTCATCAGGACCCTACTTGTTGTATGCGCAAAAGAGGAGAGAGCCCATCATTACCTAAAAACTGATATTAAAAACACGTATGAAGCCTTAACGAATATGTGAACTGATTCACCTTTCCTAAAACCCAAGACTTTTGCTTTGGAAGAAATACAGATGCTGTACCAGTAGTTCTGAGACTACTAATATGCTTTGGCATATTTACCACCGTTAATGCTTACCGATTCTAAGAAAAACAAATATACAAGAAGTGGGGAAGGTCTACATATGCGCACTATCGTAGTATTTACAGGTTACAGAAACCAGAATACAAAAACATGAGAGAATCAGTTCGGTGCGTTCATACTTGCTTGAGGTAGTATCCTTGCAAGTCTTTATCTCCAACGAGCCCCGGACTTCCAATCAGGGGATCGGCACCTTTGCCATTCTTTGGAAAGGCAATAACATCCCGGACAGAATCCATTCCGTTAAGAAGAGCAATCAATCGGTCATATCCCAATGCCATACCAGCGTGTGGCGGGCACCCACTAGCGAGGACTTTCAACAAATGATCGAACTGCAGAAGTCGTTGTTGAGGGACCTAGACAAGATACGTTTCAGCTAACCCATGTCAAACCAAATCGCGGACAAGAGGATATCAGACCTTAATGATATCTTCCAATATGTACTTCTGCAGCCCCGCGTCATGAATACGTACACTTCCGCCTCCAATCTCCACTCCATTCACAACAAGATCAAAATGCTCTGCCTTGGCTTGCAACGGGTTTTTCTCCAAGAGCGGAATATCCTCCATACGAGGAGCAGTGAATGGGTGGTGAGTCGATGACAGACCCGACTCACCACCCTGCCCTGGTTCCAATACAGAATCCAGCTTAAACAGTGGGAAGTCTGTGATCCAAACAATCTCGTCCATTATAGCGCGAGAAACTATTTGCTGGGCATGACCTTCCTTGAGCAGCGCGTCTCGGATTACGCCTAGATGTGTATTTCCACCCTAAAAAGTGCTCAGTGAATATGAAGCTTTCGATAGTGGAGAGGAGGAGGCAACAACATACATTTGCTATCCTACGCCTGGCTTGAATGACAACTATTTCATTATCCCGTGCGGATAAGAACCGTGACGCATGTTCGCGGGTATCAAATTTTGCTCGCTGAAGTAGTTCAGCGTTGCGAGCAATATTACTATTGTGTATAAAGGCAATAACCGGTTGGTCACCCTTCTTCGCTTGTAGCTCTGTCCTGGAGAATACATCATCAAATAAGCGATTTATGGACTGGTGAGGTGAATTTAGAGACGATTTCATCTTCAATGCAAACGCTTCAACGATGAGGTTTGGATCGCTATTTTGAAGATGTGGTAAGATGACTGTTACATCACGTATCTAGTTGATAGTACAGGTCAATATTTCATTCGTTGGCAAGGCGCGAGTGACTTACCTTGGAATGATCAAATCGTAAGTCAGGTTTATCGCTTCCATAGGTACTGATTGCAGTGTCATATGAAAGTCTCCTCAACGGAAACTTAAGATTCTCTGAGAGTTCGCCTCTCCTGTCCTCCCATATCCGTTTAACTAAAGCCTCCATGACCGTCATCACATCATTTGCACCTGCAAATGACATTTCAAGATCAAGCTATCCACAGTCATATCAGCGGTTTGTTCAACTATAGCTTCTCAGGGATATTACCTGCGTGAATTCTGGCTGGCGATCTGCTCTTAGATCCTCATCTCTGAAACACTTTGCGAATTGGAAGTAACGCCGTACTCCTGAGGCCATTAAGATCTGTTTATATTGTTGCGGGCTCTGAGGGAGAGCATACATAAGGCCTTTCTGTCTCGTGGGTACTAAGAATTCTCTGGCGCCCTCTGGAGTTGATTTGAATAAGATGGGGGTCTCCACCTCTAGGAATCCATGCCTTTCTAATTCTGATCGACAAATCGAAGCAATTTTGGCACGAGACCACAAAGCTCGCCGTAATCTATGATCGAATCGGATCTGCAGGTGCCTATCCTCGGGGCCAAAATTTGAGTCCCTGGTGATCATAAGGTCATCCGAGATGCTATTGAGAACGTGAATTCTTTCAGGCACTAGCTCTATATCCAGATTGCCCATGCGTTTCCCTATAGCTGGATCTCTTCTCACAATAATCCCAGACAATGCCACAGGCGTCCAGTTCTTCAGAGAAGCGAGCTGTGTGTGAAGAGCTTCTGCTGCAGGTTTAGCATCCTTCCTTGGCAAGAAGGAGACAACCTGGAGGTTATGCCCGCCAGAAAAGTCTACCAAGTTAGCAAAAACCATTTGCTTGACTACCCTGACATTGAGAAGATAGCCATGAATGGTCACGCTCTTGGCTATTGCTGACTTGTCCAGCTCTGCAAGAGTCGCCGTTGCCGGTGGATAATGAACTAAGCGATATGCCATCAATCAGCCCCACAGGTCATGGCAACTAGGCGGAGGGGTATAGTCACACTTCTGTTTAATCAAGTCCCATTTTGAAGGCTCACACGGCGCCGGTATCTCATCTCCAGCCTGTCGTGCAAGAGGTGGGGCATCCTGCTGGTTCAGATCTGTCACTGTCTCGGACACAAGCATATCATAGCTCCCGTCGAGGTCTATAGTCTTTGCTGGCTCGTCTTGGACGTAGGTTTTTCTAATTCTTATGCCCCCTGGCTCGTCTTGGACGAAGAATTTGGTGATTCTTGTCCCCCTTCTCTGCTGGTTCAGATCTGGCATTGTCTCGGACATAAGTGAATCATCGGAGTCTATATTTTTTGCTGGCTCGTCTTTGACGAAGAATTTGGTGATTCTTGTCCCCGTTCTCTGCTGGTTCAGATCTGTCATTGTCTCGGACACAAGTGAATCATCGGAGTCTATAATTTTTGCTGGCTCGTCTTGGACGAAGAATTTGGTGATTCTTGTCCCCCTTCTCTGCTGGTTCAGATCTGTCATTGTCTCGGACACAAGTGAATCATAGCTCCGGTCGAGGTCTATAGTCTTTGCTGGCTCGTCTTGGACGAGGAATTTCTTGATTCTTATCCCCCTTATTTGTTGTGGGGAGAGCAGGCGACCCTGCCTCGAGACACAGGACCGAGTGGGTGTTTTGCAGCTCCTCGAAGTAAGTCGTGAGTACATTTGGCGAGAGCGTAGGGGATCAGAGGCGGATGTTTGGTCTACTTATCGCCAGAAGATCCTGATCAGGCACTGAAATTGAAAACTTCGTGGGCCCAGATCTTTGCCAAGATTCGCACTCCAGATCTTGCTTGGCACCGGGTATATATTGCTATGGACCCTTCCCCCGCATTTTTTTTTTTTTCCTCCCTCCTCATCCTTCCAAGTTTTTACACGTGAGTGGCCCTCATCTCTCCCGCAATACGACAATACTGATGGACTGCATACTGATGGGCTGCCGTTCACAGATGATGAAAGCTTAGCGTGCACCATATGATACGGGATGCCTTGCCCTTGCCGCAAACTTGTTCTCTGGGGATTCGTCCCTGGCATAAGGATTGGTTTACGTCCATGGGTGAGGTAACCTATGAAATCGGCGTTCGGGCACAACAACCTTGTAAAAACGATCGGACGCTATACGCATCTCTGACCCTTGAAGCTCTGGAATGGATATGATGCGGTCACTAAGCTCGTTCTTGTCACTGGCAACGGCTGCAATTTATTTGAACGGGTTTACTACGAATAGAAAGCTGTCTCACAAAGATACCAATCCCTTATCTCCAGACCCGGGTCTGGCTATGTGATAATTATAATTTGTGATGTACTGTGATTATGATCTCTATGACGCCCCTTTGTTGGTCCGCAGATCAGGTGGAGTCTGTCTAGGAGAGAAGTCCTCTGGCTCAGTATATCTATGCGGCATAGCAAAATATCCATGGATGCGACCGGGGCAATCACTACCAAATGATGCCCCACAAGTCTTCCATGAGCAGCAGCAACATGGCGGGCCGATGAGGTGGGGAGCACGTTGTTTTATCTCGTTCACCACTCTCCATCTCCCGGCCAATGGGAATTCGTTTACCGGGTTCTCAGATCAATATTGCTGCCACATCTGTTGGTTATTATATAGGTGCATGTAGAGTTTTGTTGAATACATTGTGGTCCACCAGAAAAAAGCGGAGTGTGAGATCATCCAACCAGAGATGTTTGGGTGCGAAAACAGGCTGGGCCCTCTGCTCCTCCGATCTCCGTCGTCGAGTTGAATTGGTACGGTACATAACTTTTTGTAAACTCCGATCCTTGGAGGCGCAAGTATTGCTTAAGGATGCCCAGTCCAGTCGCAGCCGCGACATGACACAGCTCTCCGGTCGCACCCTCACACCTTCTGTCCCTGGGCTATTCATTTTCGTGGATAACGGTGTACGCGGTCGCTGTGCAGCCAGACTCCAGGAGCGGGACCCTAAAGACAGCTGGTGGTTTAAACATCAACATTAACAGTAACGTCAGTAACGTCAGTACTCCAGGCCCTGTCGCCATCACCACTACCCAGCGCCCCATCCCTTCCCAGTTGCAACGGCATCCGGCAGACTGCTGCCGTACGGAGACCTGCAGCTTGACAACTGGCAGGTGCTAGGCACGATCTCGAAGTCATCGAGCAACATCTCTCCATTGACGCAGTGATCCACTCACTCCGCTTGCAAATGGCATCGTCGTTCGAGAAGTCTGTAAAGGTAAGGGGCATCTCCATTCCCCTCCCCCCTCCAAGGCGTTGCCCAATTCCTAGCACGTCCGCTAACTGTACATTAATAGGGAGCTACGAAAGTCAAGGTGAGAACCCCATCTACGTTCCAGCAGCTCAGCTCCACATGAAGCAAACCCCCTCCACCCCCCTCCACCCCCCCCCCCCCCCCCACCCCCGTCCATAACCCTGCAGCTGGGCAGCTTTTGGAGACTCAACGTGTGCTGACGTATCTCCGCCAGCTTGCTGCACCCAAATCCAAGTATGTCGAGCATATCTTAATCGCAACACATGCGGGGGAAGCTGGAATCGCGGAGGTCTTTCGGGCGTTGAACAATCGCTTGAAAGACCAGACCTGGACGGTAAATGTTCGCCCAATATTTCGGTGGACCTCAGACTGACGGGCTGGTAGATAGTGTTCAAGTCCCTGATCATTGTCCACCTCATGATACGCGAGGGGGAAAAGGATGTAACCCTCAAGTATCTGCGGAAAAACCCCCGGACGATAACCGTTAGTCACTACACAGATGGTTCGTCATCGACCTCACTACCCCGCCCCGAAGGACACACGGCCTACCACTCCTCCAAGGTGAATTTCCGATTTCGGCGATCTGGAGCTGATGTGGATATAAATCGATTAGTACAGGAACAGGGACGGAACATCAGACATTATTCACAATATCTGCATGAGCGCGCAAGGGCCTATGGCGATGTCAAGACGGATTATGTCAGAAACGGGGAAGGAAGACTGCGCAAATTGAGCATCGAGAAGGGTTTGTTGAGAGAGGTCGAATGTGTACAACAGCAAATCCGGAGTCTTCTCAGGTGTTCGGTAGGCGCAATCCGAGTGGGCCGCTACTCCTTCAAAAGCCAGCTAACCATCCAGAGAAGTTTCTCGACAATGAAGTAGATAACGAGATTACATTAACGGCTTTTCGCCTGCTGGTGATGGATCTATTGGTTTTCTTCCATGTCGTAAATGAAGGTGTAATCAATGTTTTAGGTATAGTGCCTCATGTATTGTTCTCTAGAGCTTTCTGACAAAGTTAGAGCACTATTTCGAAATGTCTAGGTACGACGCGGAGCGGGCTTTAGAGATCTACAAAACGTTCACAAAACAGACCGCAGATGTGGTAGAATACCTTCAGACTGCGCGCCGGCTGGAGACTTCCACACGGTTACAAATCCCAAATCTGAAACATGCCCCGACAAGCTTGACGCAGTCTTTGGAGGAGTATCTTCACGACCCCGACTTTGATATCAATAGGCGGCAATATCTAGCATCACAAGATGCAAAGCGAAATGGAGGAAAATCTGTCTCGGCAAACACCAGCATGCAAAATGCAAAAGATGCTTCTAAACAGTCCTTCCCAAGCCCCAAAGCTGCGGCGAAAGTTCCTCAAGCAACCACAAAGACAGCAGCAGAAGTTCCCGCGCAACAGCAGCCAAAGGTTGCAACTGATTTGATTGACTTCTTTGATTCAATTGAAACGGAACAGACTACGCTTCTCACAAATGATACGCAGCAAGCACAGCAACAACGATTGGCTATGGCACAAAGCCAGTACCAACAGGCCAATCTTGCCCAACCATCATTTATTCAACAACCAATGCAGCAACCGCAACAATTCTCCCAGCAGGTGAACGATTATGGAACGTATCCATCTTACAATACTGGTAATTTTCTTCAAGCTCCGGTATCAACTAGTGGCCCAGGGCAGCAGCCCCCTTTGCAGCCGGTGCAAACAGATTTCACTGGCCATGGTTTTGGTGGCTATACCCCGCAGAATCAAAACTCTGTCTCCGTGCCCCCTATGCCAACTGTCCCCCAGCAATTCCAGGGCCAGCTGTTTCAACAGCCAATAGTACAGCAACCCTTCCAGCATGCACCCATACAACAATTTCAGATACAGCCTCAGCAAACATCTTCACCGTCTTTGTCGATACCCATGTCACAAGATACTAACCCTTTCCGGCATTCTATGATGATGACTGGAGCCTCTCCAACATCGTTTGCTTCACCACAGACTCCCCAGAAATCCACTAATCCATTTGCAAGGGCAGCGCAAGCAACAGGAACTAGCCCACTCACATCATATCCTACAGGCCCAGTCACTTCTTCACCATATGCCACATCCCCCACGATCCAGCAACCCCTGCGGTCCGCCCAAACGGGCACAAACCCATTCGCTCGTAATCTTGCGGCTTCACAGGCACCACCTATGCCCCCGATGCAACCAATTACTGGCTCAGGCCCAGCATCTATGCTGTCGGTTCAGGCAACTGGGGTTACGAATCCTTTCCGAGCATCTATGATGATGCAGCAACAGCAACAGCAGCAGTTGAATGGCCAACCAACAGGAAGCGTTCGTGGATGGGAAAATATAGAATCGATACCCGTGTTCCCCCGGAAAAACTGAGTCGTAGGGTGGCAGAGCTTGTGATATGCATCAGCTACGCCTGGCAGCGCTACTCCGAATGATGCAAGCTTTTGAGGCTTGGTTGAAGGATAAAAGATTTTTTCACTACTTGGCCACGTTTATTATATTTTCTTGTGTGATGGGCTGGAGTTTGTTGGATATATTCTATCTGTTATTTTACTAAGTGGGTTGTCGAGACAACACCTCCTGTTTCCATTGACGTTCTGGTTTTTACCTTGGCTGGCCTACCACTAGGAGAGCATGTAATGAGACGGTTTCTATGTATTTTTTTATCCTTTTTTTTTTGTCATGAGGTTTTCTAGAATAAAGTAATCATCGTGGCTTTCGAGTAGCATGTCGTTGATGGTGCCGTGGCATATTAATAGTCATTGTCTGCACATACACAGCCCAGCCTGAGGGATTGGGCCAGTGTACCGCCGGCTTGGCGATACAAGCCTGAAACAGGGTTGAGACTCCCCGAGACATGAGTTCAAGTGACAATAATCATACCTAGAGTCTCGAAGCATTCGATCCCAAAGGTTTTGCAATAGACGCGAGGCACCAAGGCGTCACCAGCCGCTGCCTTATGTTATATGACCTATAATTACTTTTGCGAATATAGGTACAGTATGTAGGTATGTAGGTACCTGGCAGGCACCGAAGATCCTCGCAGCCTAATCGCCCGCCATGTGCCCGGAAGCCTTGCCGGCTGCTGACACATAGGTATGTAGGTAGTGCGGCACAAGTCACCACGGACAAGTCAGGGTAATTTGGATGTTGGTCAGAGTGGCCACGCAAGCCGGCATGCAAATCGATTCATGCATACATATGTACATACATACATACATACATACATACAGTACATGCATCACTCACTACCGGTACTTAGCATATGCACTTGAATGGGATTGAAATTGCAAAGGCAGCAAGCACCCGTGTCGATATACAGAACCACAGGCCCGTCGATATACAGAACCACAAGCCCGTCGATATACAGAACCACAGGCCAGCCGATATACCGGGCCACAGGCCAGTCGATATAACCTAACCTTGATCTACCGGTGCTTGCACATTTGCCAGCATCTACCATTGTGTCTTTCGATCGCCTTGTACCTACCCCCCTCCCCTCATTCCACAACAATACAGTAAGTACCATCAAAGTACTGTACCTACCTTCGTTGCACATACGCAATAAGCACAGCACCCTGTCTGAATCACATCGTCAAACCCATATCCACATCACATCTGCAGCATTCCTGGTCGCCCTCGCCTTGCAAGTGGTCGAGACATGTCCCACACGCAGCCAGCAGCCAGCATCTCGGCAGCCTCCCAGCTTATAATTTTGCCTGTCGTCTTCCGGCTTTGTGCTTGATCCCTTTCGGAGTGGCACTGGCTTACGCCCTCGTCTATATATCCCCTCCGTCGCCCGGCGTTTGACTTAGTAAAAAAGCTCGAACCATCTCTTACTCATTTATGAACAACAGCGACACTATTTTGATTCATCCACGTGGCGTGGCGACTGGCTCCCGTGTCCGCCTCTAAATCATATAACCGAAGATCTACTTGCATTTAAAATAATCAGCCTCCCCCCAGCATTTGTGCTCGCTTTACTCATTCATCTTCTCACACGAGCATCTTCCCTGGTTCACACGGATAATCTATCATTCGGTATTTACATCATCGCATCTACTACAGCCTACAGCAGCCGTGGCTTCCGCAACCGTTCGCATGGCAGCGAGAATGGATGAGAGGGGCGACATGTCACAGGTGCGTCAAGGCTGAACTTTTGTTGCCTGTGCATGCATGTTTGTGCAAACTGACAGATAGCCAATAGCTTTCCACCAAGCTTGCAATGGCAAGGTTGCGCCATGAAGTTGGCGAGTTGGAATCTCAAGTCGCTCAGGATCGCAAACTAATTCCTCCTTCAAGGAAGGTGTTTCACTGCGTTGTGGACGACACTGCGTTGACGTCTGCTATTGCAGAGTTCAAACGATGGATCCAAGATGGAGCCGTTGTAGTGACAGTACCATTGTGCAGTGAGTATAAATGTTCCTAAATATCCTGTTGCAATCTGGCAATCTGGCAATCTGGCTGCTAACTATAATTTTTCTTGCTCCATTGAATAGCTCTTGATGGCCTCGACCAGTGTAAAAAAGGTACGGACATCATCAACATCAATTCTCGTGAGGCAATTCGATACTTTGACCGCATTCAAAATGGATCTCTGTCAGTTAGAGGGCTTAGCTTTCAGAGCCCTATGGAGAAATTTGAGACATGGAAGCAAGCGGCAGAGGAGTACATGATTCCTGGTGCAATCCCACCAGGCCGACAGCAAAAGAGTCCGACAATCAGACCAATTACCCCCATCAGTCCAGTCGGTTCCCCTGGACTTTCTCCCCAACCAAGGAGCCCCGCCGTAGCCCGACAAAATGGTACACATGCTCATGCTAATGGCTACGGTGGAATGAAGAGTATGGACGGCAACAAGGGTCGCTCAAACTCCTTCCCTCTACAACAAAACGGTCGGCGAAACACAAGCGGCACTTCCGAGGCCACCCTAGCCCCAGTCGAGCCTCCCCGCAGGATCCAGCAACTACTCAACTGTGTCCTCTACCGTAAGCACAAAGTCGGCAAACGCGATACCTCCCCCCCTGGCCATCAGCAGCTTGCAAAGCGTCCAGAAACCCACCTCATTACAAACAGCCCGGAGATTACAGCTTGGGCACGGGTTTTTGACATCAGCGTGTTCAGCAGCAATGTCTTGGAGGATATGATTGAGCGGGAGGATTTTATTTACGCAGAGAAGGTTAAGGATTATCAAGAGGCGCAATTACAGGTTGAGAGCAGCAGAAATGGCGCAGCCAGAGGAGGTAGGGGCGGAGGAGGGCTGGGGAGAGGCGGAAACCGCAGCTCTGGAGGTGCAGGGGGCAGGAATAACCATGGGCACGGGCATACCAACGGAGGTTCAGGTGGGGGAAGGGGACATCGGGGTGGTGCTGGCGGCGAGCCGGATTTTGTCTTTGTCCGCGAGGCACCTAGGGGTGTTGCAAGAGGAAAGGGCAAGCTTTGGGAACCATGAGGGACTCTAAACTATGAGAATAGATGACTCAACCGAACCAATCATTCTGTCTGTTGCCGGATTACGACTTCAACTACAACCGTCCTTACACTTCAACCAACCTTTTTTTCATTATATTCCAACTCAGATCATCGTCATTACGACCTGCCTTTGGGATGATGTGTTTTGCCCCCAGAACGATGTGCATATGCATATCCCACATCATCGCATCCTTCATTTGTCATCATCACCCATACATATTTACGATTTGAGCTGAGGGGATTCAGATATAAGTTGCTGGCATACCTAGCCTATCTATCAGTGCGAACCGGATTTATGGGATGAGTGGTGTGATGGGTGAATGTGTTTTGTTTTCTTGGCAACGAAACAAGGCGGAAATGGATATGGGAATTGCGAAAAAATAGAGTAGCAATGGGGGTTGTGTAGGTGGGATGAGGGGAGAGATTAGGATTGGAAGAGAGAATGGGGATTGGGGTGAGGGTGTCATCTCATGTGATACGTTGTTTTTTTTTCTGACTTACAGCGGCGGACGTCAGGATGAGATGACCTGGAGAAGTTGAGTAGCAGGGGAGCGGGGGGAGGGGGCATCCGTTGTTTTAAGTCTCTCTCGCAGCACAACATCAGCGTGAAGTCCCTTATTCAACATGGGGTAGCACCGAAGCGCTGCGATGGAAGTGTAAGGGGACAGGAAGCCCATTTGCAGTTTTTTTTTTTTTCCTCGTTTCTTTTCGCATCTCCTCTCGTTTACTCTGTTGTTTGTGTAATTACTTTGTGTAGTTACCTTGTTTTGGCTTTTTTGGTCGTGGTGGAGATAGTTGTAT
Organism: Terfezia boudieri ATCC MYA-4762; assembly: GCA_003788615.2. NCBI lineage: Eukaryota > Fungi > Ascomycota > Pezizomycetes > Pezizales > Pezizaceae > Terfezia > Terfezia boudieri. The sequence continues at coordinate 304,291 of ML121558.1, read as the reverse complement.
GAGTTCAAATTTTACATTTTTCTCGGTTAGAAGCCCTACGGTGATCCCTTGATACTTCTTCATTGCGTCTCAGCTTTTTCCACCAAAGACTGGTGAATTCAGGGTAACTTAAGTTGCTAATAACCCCCGCTTTTCAATCCACCCGAGAACTGAGTTTTTTCCTATAAAAAAATAAAAAAAACTTAACCTACTCCGCACTTACGAAAAACTTTTTACGTTCAGTCAACTACTTTAGTTTAAAGGAATGTGCTTTAGCTTTGTAGCTTGGGAATGGGCTTAAGGCTCTATTTCACATAACGGGTGGGCAAATTAATCTGCCGCCCGGCGCTATTTATTTGCACAAATAGGTATCCGTATGCTCTTCTCAAATATGCAATTAGATGGAAAGGTGAAAACCAGAAACCAATTCGCTCCATGCTTCTCTCTCACAACATAGTCTTCGCATATGGAAACGAGAACTCTGTGCAATCGTACTGTAAATAGAAGATTATGTGAAGTCTCTATTCCTCATTCTCGACGCTTCCCATCCATACGTTTGTCTGTCTATATCGTACTGCGTCTTAGAGTGGGGAGAGAGAAAAAGGCCTCTACTGCATCCCATGCTTTTTCATCTCGTACTCCCTCGATCGGATACTGTATATGGCAGATTATTTGTATTCCCTAGATACATTTATTGGGCGTAGTCGAAATTCCATAGCGATATTCCAGTTTTCGGGTGAGAAAACCAACTGAGAAACCAGCCGGGTAGCAGAAATAAGAAATGCCAGATTATCCAAAGGGTCAAAACAATTTAGAGTGCCACTTTCTCGCTCAAAAAAAAGGGAAGAGTCTACGAGGCTCTTAGTAGAGATTGAACATTCTGAGCTGGTATGAAGAAGTAATGCATGCAAAAGAGCACGAGGTCACAGAAATTCCCGGTGAACTTTCTACACTTACTTACATTCCCCAACTACAACCACAGATGACAAGAAACCGAAGCATGGGGATATAAATACGGCAATCCCGGTGACGGGGTGGTTGTTTAAGATTGTTTATGTGGGGTTGAATGCGTTGACGAGTTTGAATGTTTCATATGGTGCCGTTTGAGAAGGAGATGGGGCCGGCGGCGCAGAAGAAGCAGCAGTAGAGAGGGGAGGAGGGCAGTATACCATGGTTGGATTGGAGGGGTGTATCTTTTCCAAACTCTGCCGCTTTTGTCGAGCTGCTAGCTGGCATATCATCATCGATGTGTGTTTCTGTTTCTTTTATATTATATTTCAACAGAATTATGCGTGCATGCATAAATATTTGGGACTGATAGATTTAGTGCACATGGATATGGGCCTTCCATACTATGTATCTCTACTATATTTGAAGGATTCGGGAGAGATCATCTTACTACTAGTAGTATGGTAAGTTTATTTCCACGATAATTTTCAATTGTTGACTTCCCTTGCAACCTTCCATCCGGTGACGAGCCACCCAAGAGCCCAGAGTGGATTTAAGGGGGGTAAGAAAAGTTAAAACCTGGTGCCTGCGCGATCTATATACTGTACACACTTTGGATCTGTAAATTGAGAAAAATATAAAATCCTTATATGACTCTCTATGTAACGAGAGAGAAAAAAAAATAATGCGTAAACTCTTTCTTAGGCATACACTCACACTTACCTATCTATGTATCTAACAACTGTGTAGGTTCGGTAAGTTCATATGGATAAAAGAACACACTTCTGAGTTGAAAAACTGCGGTTTCAGGGTAAACCGCCCAACTGTAGCTAGGTAAAAACTTCACCTGAAATTCCTCTCTCATGTCCTTTCTGATATTACGGGGGAAGGGGGGTTGAAAAGATTTCAAAAAGTACTCTTACTTTTTTACTTCCTCTCTACCAATGCTGAGCGGGGAGCAGGGGCGTATTTTGGCTTCATTGTTTTAGAAGGGCTAGCTTGTAGCTGAATAAACTTCAACTCGGCTAACTGATAAGCAACCCCCGACCACTTCCTTCCGTAACCACCAACATGGTCGAATGGTAAGACCTGTTGCAAGTGCGAGCCTGTGCCGGGGTTCGAGTCTTAGAAAGATCTGAAATGATTTCCTTCGATGGTTGTTAGGACACGGACATGTAGCCTCTTTCACCGAAAGGTTGAGAGGCGAAGTCTTTTGTCTCGTGCTTGTATTTTTTTTTTTCTCTCGCCATAGAGAGAGGCGGAATGTCTATCAAACTAGTTGAGGGCCGCCAGCTTTGGCTCGGAGATAGATGGCACTGTTTAGAATTAGTCTTAGCCTCATAATATACAATGTGGATTGAATAAGTACCAGCTAGCTGATTTCCTATTGTTGTTCTAACTATCAACTTTACCGTATTCCATATTTACTGAGATTTCTATACTAAACCTATCCCACAGTACGATTGGAGGCGGCAAATATTACTTACTACAAGGAAGTTGGACTAGTAGTGCCAGCATATATTTCAGGGTAACGCGAGAGTTAGTAGCCTCGCGCATCACATTCACTAATCCGATATTCTGTAGGCGCCTTGCCTAGCCGGGTATGTAGCCTCAAGACTGTAAATAGGTATATATGGCAAATAAAGCATTATGGGTATGTAACGCGTAAGAGAATATTATTTTTCCAGAGACCGCGGGCGTCCAGAGTCAAGACAGGAGAGGAAACCCAGGCGGGGAAACGGGCGCCTACCTCGGGCACCAAATCTACGGTAGCGGACAGTGAAATGATTGGCCAAACAAGCCCACAAAGATGTCCCCGTCCCAATCGCAGCCCGGAAAACAGCCCTTAACCTCGCCAAAGGGGGACCCACCCAGATCTGCCAGTGAGAGTCAGATCAAAGACCTATTGGCGGAGAGACCAGAAAGACCGGGCTATGATACAGTCGTTGCAAGTGTCTGAGAGGACACATAGGCATCACAGGCCCGAAGCCAGAGCCAGCCCTGAGTCCATCCTAGGTTCATCCAGGGAGATGGCTACTGCCAGAGGCCTAAGAATGCTGTCGTAGGCCAGGAGAACAGTCTAACGCCGGGCCCAGATACAGGGTTCTCAGAACCGCCACGCCCGGTAGCCTACACCTGGATCCGAACCGATCGCGGACCCTTCAACCTTTGGCTCAAACATATGACAAGGCTAGATGTTCACACTGAGAAGCCCCACAGAGGACCGGGTTCCACTACGTCTAGAGAAGGACCAGGCTAACCCCAACAGCCCGTGTCCTGGGAGGACCTAGATCGACCGCACCAGCCAAAGGGTGAAAATAGTCTGTAAACGTGAGGCACGACAAGACTTTTTGTCATAAACTCCACGATTCGGTAGCTCTGTAGGTACTGGGGCACTCACAAATTATACCACTAGCAGTGAGGGGGAATCCAGCTGATGGAATGACTTCAGATATTATACAGTACTAGCATTCTGCATTACTAAATATCAATGAGGGAAAGTAGTCCTCCCGTTAGATACTTTCAAGGGCTTTGTGCAGCTTTCCCCGGCTATGCCCTGTTATCGATATCCAGAAAAAAGATATCCAATATGGGAAGCGCAACCGGCTTGAGAATTGGTCGTGCTTCAGTGGTGCTGGCCGAGGCAAGTACGACAAAGGCTTCGGAGGATAGTTAATTGACATCTCAGGGTAACATTAGGGGCCTTTAATGCTCGTGTTATGTATACACTTCCATGGCATTTTGAACCCCCCCGAAAGTAATGTTATATTATCCCCACCCCCCCAAATTTCTACGACCGGCCGCTATCCTATGCAGTCTGAATTATCCAGGACAAATCAAATACATTTTCTCCCAATTGCAACCAAATGCGGATCCATGTAGATCACGTGATTGTCTTCCAAGGTAAACATCGTTCGATGCATTGTAGCTTGCGCATGCGAACTTCCAACGCCCACACCAACAACACCTTGAATTGTTTTATATATTCATACCCCAACCGTGCTTGGCCCATATTTCAAGATGGGTCAGAGTCATTCCAGCGAGCATCCTACCTTCACAAAAGGTCTGGTCTTTACTGTTTTGATGCGCATATACGTAACCATGCATATAGTGACTAACTTATAATCGCACTCCTCTAGAGCAACTCTCCGACCAGCTCGCTCTCCGCTTTCTGAGACACTGCTTCTCTAATATTGAGATATATTCATTTAGGGATAATTTCGAATCTCTAGCCCAAGAAACCTATTCTCAGGATGCACCTTCTTCCTTGGCTTCTTCGTCAACGCCATCTGGCTCCCCGTCTTCTGGGGCAACTCCCAATCCGCATAAGATCCTCTACTGGACTGAGGATACCCTAACCCGTTTTCTTGGACTTCCAGATGCTTTGGCACCTATTGGTCCCATACTTTACCAAAGTGCAACATACCTTGGAGCCTTCCCATTTGAACAGGATCTTGCACCAGTGGTGCTGACATTTGAAGCACTGGTAAAAGTTGTAGCTTTGATGACTGGAAGACATGAAAAGGTGCTCAGGAAAGGTTGTGAACGAAGTAAGAAGGGAGGCATAGATTGGGTCAAGATGGTATGGAAGAGTTTTGCTATCTGGGAAAGGGAGCTTGCTGTTGTTATGGAGAAATCCAACGAGGAAGGAAGTGGTTCTAGGGGGCAGACGAATACCCAGCTGGAACGTGTGCGTGAAGAAGAGACTCTCTTTGCGATAGGTGATGATGATGATGACGAGGATGTTGAGAGTCTGACGCTTGCTGCTCTCGATGCTCTCGATGCATTGGAAGCGTTTGACTTACCGAAGAAGCAGGAGAAGGAAAAGCAACCCAAGAGAATACAGGTACAGTCTGCACGGATACCCATAGATAATATGCGAGTGATAATAATGTTACTGCTACTTGTGGCACCACTTGAGCCGACACAACCAATTGCAGCATTTGTGGAGAGGTTTACGGCCGATGGGCTAGCAAGTTTAAAGGCCGCGGCGGAGAACGTTCTGAGGGGTTTCACTTCCATGAGCGAAGAAGGGAAGAAGGGGATTGGTTGGAGTGTATTCAAAGCTACGGTGAAACGTTCTATGGTGGGCTAAACTATCTGCCGCGGTTTATACTTCAATATTTTAGGCTGACAGGCAGGAATAGCCATACCTATTCGACGGCTTTTTACCGCTGTATGAGCATCTTCTCTTTAGTAAAAATGTCAATATGTCTTCTACTGCCATTTGCTCGCAGCGGCCACCACCGTTGGCAACTAGCCCCACCAGCCCCAGCAGTCCCAGCAGTCGAACTCACCAAATCTCACCCAATATAATTGATCTTACCCAACCATTGCTCCCTAGCCCTGGGCAAATTCTCAACGTCGATATTCTCTGTCAAATTTCTCTATTCTTACCTGGTTCTCGTCTATGGCGCCGGCTCCGCCATCTGTATGCAGGATCCTCGGCGGGGTTTAGTATGGGTACCTTCGAAACCCATGTACTCAAATGGCAAGCCCCTACCATTCTTCTGGTTTCTGGCGGCCGCATTCCCCCCTCACCAGAGACTGCACCAGAGCGGTCCTTCGCAGGCTCTCTACCCCAGAAATGGTACCCCACGAGCTCAGATGAGGTTAGCGAGAAACTCGTATATGGTGTATACCTGAATGTACCGTGGAGGTTGAGCCATAAGGAATGTTTCGGTGACGTAGACACGGTGTTATTTCAACTGGCACCGGTGCATGAGGTGTTCCATGCCAGTTCATCGAACAAAGAATACGCACATTTTAACAAAAGCAATGGAATTGGATTTGGGAATCAGCTACCACATCATGCTGGGTATAAAGTACCTTCACACAGTTCTAAACAACACCTGGATTTGGGACCCGTGAGCTTGACCTTCGATGAAGGACTAGTGTATGGTGTATTTAACCATGTTGGGGATGGAGGAGCTTTCCTGAGATCGGATACGAGAAATATTTCAGGAGATAATGTGTGGCAAGATAGATTTGAGATCGAGGAGATTGAGGTATGGGGAGTTGGAGGAGATAAGGAAGCGGAAGAGCAGAGGAGACAGTGGGATTGGGAAGAAAGGGAGGCTTTGTTGAGAAGGAGCATAAATTTAGGAAAGGATATAGAAGTGGATAGGGTGAGTTTGGAATTCTGCGCATCCTGGGTGCGCTAGACCCCCTCAACTGACATTTCCCGAGTGATATGATGCTAACTAATGTACATTCAGGCTCTCTTGGAGATGGCTGGGTTGGTAGGGCAGAATATGAGTGGAGGGAGCATAGGATAGTCGCGGAGTAAGGTTAGACCTCGCTCCTACTACATTAGATTGCAAGGTATCCACAGCCTGGCAGATATACTGCTCCGAGAGCATTTCCGAGGCAAGATCTTTTGGTATGTATACTTACGCACCCCTAATATATTATGGATGGAGTGCTGTCTCGAGGTTGAACCAACATTATTTATAGTTTATGTAGACTAAACATCAATTAAACCTATCATACAAGTGGACATTTTTACTGGAAAGCTCTAGCTTGCCCATCCATCCCCAGGTATATTTGGTATATATACAAGTGGTTTGGAACCAAGAGTTTACGGCCACAATCTCCCTTTTCCCAAGCCTCATTTTCTTGAGATCAAACTTCCATCCTGTAGAGGCATTCCCGATCCAGCAAGAAATATGGAATATGAACGACAGCTATTATACAATTTCGTAATATTTTGGGGAAAGGAAATCTCGCATTCCCATACCATCCCATCCCTCACCCCACCATATCCCAGTATATGTAACTTAATCATCTTTATTACTACCCTCCTGTGCCCCTGCCCGCTGCTGCAACAAAATACTCCTCCTCCTCTTCTCACTCAACATCCTCGCCCTCTCCGCCAGCGCCTTATCTTCCTCATCCCTCCTCTCCAGCTCCCTGATCCATGCATTCCTCTTCTCCTCCGCCCTCTTCGCCTTCGCCTCCTCCGAGAGGTGTTTGCGCTTCTCGCGGTCACTCTGCCAGTAGTAGGACCCCGCGACCATGGCCGCGATGGTGAAACCCTGGGCGTACACGCGCGCGCGGAAGTACTTGTTTGTGTCGGCCTTGTTGCCGGATTTTATGGCGCGGGAGGCTCGCCAGAGGGCGAGGGTGGTGAGAAGGCAGCCGAGGGGGATCAGTGGTTCTTCGAACAGGCGGCGCTTTAATTTGTGCCAGCGGTTTTCTTCATAAAATTCTCTGTGGGAGGAGGGAGGGGAGGACGGGAGGTTTAGGTTTAGTTGTGATGAATGGGAAGTTGAGGGGAAGGGGGGGGTTAGATACGTACTCGTCACCATCGAAGGAGGAGGGGAGGGGCCGGCTGGACATTGTTTATATTGTAGAATTACTGTGGGGATAGGGTTTGGCTAGGTTGGTGTAGAAATATTCTTGTATGAGTAGTTGGTAAAATGTATCGGGCAACTTCCCAGTGTGGGGGGGGGGGGGGTTTCATAGAGTTCCGTCACGTGCAAAATGAAAGCTTCCGTTTATATTTCGTTATAGTCAACGTGACTAGGTACCCGGGAAAAGAACTTTCTTGGAAGTAAGAAACAAGAACACCCCTGCCCCACCACCCTTCCTACTCTTCCGGAATTTATTTCTTTATAACATATAATAATAATATAGGAAGATTTATTTAGTTTATAAATCCTTTACTCTCTTTCTCTCTCTCTCTCTCTCTCTCTCTCTCTATACCTCTTTATTCTCTCTCTCTATACCTCTTTTTTTCTCATTCTCTCACACACACTTTCTGTACTATACAATGTACAAATACAAATACCTCTTGTAATTAATTTACTCTCCCTTTTAGTCTCTGTAAAAAAACCATCTTTATGTAGCTGAGTAAAGTATATACTCGCCCCCCTCCATCTATCTTCCTTTACTGAGATGCAAATAAGGGGTTTTCTTTTCTATAGATATTTAAGAATTTATTTTCTCTATAGTTAATACTTATATATCAATAAGTTTTACAATTTTCAACCTAGTACTATGGTAATCTGTAATGGTAAAGTGTGGTTCTATGTTAACTATTTCTAATATAATATAAATTCCAAAATACTATTCTAGTTTAGTATGTATCACAAACTGCCCTGAGAGTCGGTTATTCTTGTTCTTCTCGTTCTTTTCCTATTATTCTCGAATTTTCATTGCTCATATTATCGTATGGTTCGCATTATCGCATTTGCTTCTGGGAAGTCTAGCTCATTACCAACCTTGATACTGCTCGAATGCTCTTGTATATCGGGTGCTCTGGTATATAGACTTCCCCCGCACGCGCCCTTGTCCTCGCCTTGCCCCTCAACCTTGCCTTGCCTGCCTTATTGTGCCTCGCCTCTCCTCGCTTTGTCTTGCCGTGCCTCGCCTTGTCTTGCTTTACCTCTTCTCCTGTCCCCTACCTTCCGCCTCCTGCCCCACCGTCATATCCCTCGGTCACTCTTGCCTCCCTGTGCCTTCGTTACACTAAATTGGATCAATCTTTCAACCGACTGATACAGTTAGGTGGCAATGAATTTGGTACCCCCCTTGCATTAAAGTCCTACATTAGCATACATTTAGCTCACATATTATAGGTTTAAAGCGTGCTACATACTCGCCCTCTATTATGGGTACCTACCTCCCTTATATCAGAGTCCTGCATTAGCACATATTTATATATTATAGGTTTAAAGTATGCTGCATACTCGCCCCCTATTATGCGGGGTACCAAATTCATTGCCACCTAACTGTATGACCCCTTGATACAACTCCCCAAATGGATCCTCAGTCAGTGAAAACACAACTCCCGGGAGCCAGGTTTCAAGCTTGGAGGGCGGTCCCGATCCCAAATGAACTCGTAGCCTTACAGCACTACTGCCGCGATGTTTATGGACCGAGGTGGGGGCGGATATTTAGCCTGGTAGATGTGTATATTGACACTCACGTAAGTAGCTTACGCATGTGATGGTGATGCAGTCGGGTGGAGTGTCATGGGGGGACTTGGGCGAGACCAGAGGCAGATGAGAGGGCACGAACTGGGACAAGGTAGTTTGAGCTACGCTCAAGTAAAGAGGTGGAGAGATTGATATATTTGTGGAAATAACTAAGTACAGGAGTGTAGACAAGTTGTAGCATGGGGATAAAGAAAAGCAAGACAGTCAGGAGGGATTGGCCTCTTTTATAGAGATCCACTTCGGATGAGTCTAGGACCTGTGAGAGTACTGGCACGACTGTCAAAACGAGATGCAAGGAAAAGTAGTTATGCATGCATATGCAACTCCCAAATAGGAAGGGGAAAAGATGGGTTTAGCGGGAAGCGCTTCAAGCTGATCACGCTAATAATTTTACTACCCTATAAAGGAAAAGCAGCCGCTTAAATATCTAGCTGTTTTGAGAGGTAGCAATGGGGCTCGTCATGATGAGCCAAACATAATATCAGCGCGAATAACATCAACGCGAATGCTATTCCAAAAGAATATGTTCTGATATTTTCTACACCAATACTCCGTACTACACTATACCATTCAACCTTATACCTGGTTTCTATGTTCCCATACTCATAAGTAGGAAAAACACTCGTGCTTGACTGATCATAAGAAGGGCTATGTGGATTGTAGAAGGGAGTCAATTCAGCACCATAATTTGGCACTGCAAAGCCAGCCGCTATCGCCTATAAACGAAAACGATAAAAGATAGCTCATATTCTGAACTGGTAGAAACCCCAACCATACTATGAAAACCCGTTATATAAAGTGAGTCGTAAATTTCTGATAATAGCAACATGTGGGTACTGAATTACTGGAGGTCTTTGTGAGGCTTTGAGGTTGGTAGAGCTTGAAGGTATGGGTGAAATAAGTGAGACTCTACTTTGCCTGACTTCTTAACCCAGTCGTCAGATAACTGATTAATATAATAGACTCGTGTAGGCTCAGCTAATAGAGCTGCTACGAGTGTTTCCCGTTCAGTGACTTATTCTTTGCGAAAGCGTGAAAAGAGTAATATATAGCTAAATCTTCATTGCTTAAGAGAGCATGCCAGAAGATTTCCTAAAGACTGCATCCTTATTCTTTGCGTAAAAATAGATTCCATAAAAACTGCTGTTCCTTTGTAAGAGAAATTAAGAGAAAGTAATAATAACGGTAACATTTTACAGTGAACAAAGGCACTCGCATTTTCTTTTACTAGTAGAATTACCTTCTTAATTCCGACGCTCCCACACGATAAACAAATAAAGCAAGCGTCCAAGCCCCTATTTTTCTGATACTGTAATGATGTTAGAAGAGTATGATAGGAGGTATCAGCACGGTTTAGGTTGAGCTTGATTGAATTCTGGTGCACTTCGGCTGTGAGGACTCTGGAGTGATTACAGCAGAAGTATGTATATGTTGTAGAACTAATGGATCGGGTGTATAAATTATAGTTGGAGCAAACATTGGATGTTTTGGAAAGGGTGTGGTTATGGGAATTGTACGGATAGCCTATGCACAAGAGATAACTCGTCATGACGCCCCTTTCTGCATCCCAAAGAAGCAGGACACCCAAGCTGCTTCCTTTCCTCTATAGGATGGTGAGACTTTTAGCGTGATTAGCTTGAAGCGCTTCTGTTTAGCGTAGTCTGGTTGGCACGGTTTAGCGCTAGGTTTAGTGGAACGTTCCGGCCCGTTGTGAGGCATGCATATACCACGAGGTGTCGCCCGGTAGCATGGCTTATTATCCGGTAGTACAATGCATGCATGTGCACCCGCTCCGTTCCCTTAGTGCTAGCCAGACTACTTGTGTACCGTTCCCTTATTTTCACACCGACTCGTCCCGTTGTCATGTGTTTTTCGGAATCAACGCGAGACCTCCAGATTGAGCCAGATCATAAAACACACTCTCGAGCGTCTAGGTATCACACCTATGCACGTCAACGCAGGCAGGCCCATATCGTACTTGCAAATGCTATCGAGTATCCAGTACCGGTATCCCTGCCCTCCGAGGCGGTATTGTGCACGTGCCTGCATGTGATATCAAGGATGGTTCACAAGTTCACAATACGAAGAAAGCTGGTGGGGAACCTTGTATATTTCTGGTCCGCGGCGAGATAATTCGTCGACCAGGGTGAAAGTGGGTACATATGTATGTACATATGTAGGTATGTGATGGTTGGTGTTTAACGCATGAATTCAGCCCCCATGCGTGATTTTGGTATATCAAGAATTATCCAAGACAAAGGTAGCTCCGGCAATACGGAGTACAGCACAACTGATCAGAGATTTTGAGACAACAAGATTGGCCAGATCAGCTGAGAGCGGATACAGTGATCGCATCCGGCGAAAGTATTTGCGACTTCTGCATATTAAATATATATTTGCAGGGGGGTTGTCACAAATACTTCCGCCGGGGTATCCGTATTTTGTGTGTATTTCAGCCATGAGTGCCGATTTGATCCTAATATTTCTAGTATTTATATATGCCTCTTGTGCCTCACTGCCCATGCTCGGGATCATAACGTCCCTGCTAAGTTACTATTTGTGTCTCCCATGGACCTCGAGATTTCCGTCGTACCGGAAAACAACAACCCGGCAGAACCTTTAAATGAACAACCCATAGCTCCAGCAGTCCCCGCCGCGACTCCAAATACATGGCAAGCGAGACGCAAACACGTTTTCTACTCTGCTGTGCTTTGCATAGTGTTAGTGGGTATTTCCACCTGGAAGATGGTCGTTGCCATTCGAAAATACAACCAGCGCAGCCGCGAGAGCAAGTGTCCGCAGATCTCTGGAAACCCGGACATGTACGGCATAGGAATCAGGATCGGTACATACCTACAGTTTGTCGTCAGCGCATTCGTTGACAACGAAGGCGGCCGTGCATCCAAGCTAGCCCCAATTAATCTTTGGTTCATGTTAGCATTGTTCGTCGCCCTGAATACGGTCTTGTGGAAGCCTGATACCCATCCTCTCGAGTCGTTTATCATCCTCACCCTGGGAAACACCAATATCCTGCTTCTTACGGCTCCAGGCGTGAAAGACTTTTTTGTATGGGTATGCTCGAGTGGCGAAATCCATAAGGAGAAGTACGATTACGATACTTTAGCGACGACATATTCTCGGCACATCATGTGGATCCTCTGGAATACCTGCAACACAGCTTACTGGTGGCAGATCTTCCCTCGATACGATCGCGAGACTTCCTGCCCGTTCACTATCTGGTTTGCGTTGGGAACGCTTACGAATAGGTTGTTGGGGTATGCCATGTTTAAGGTGCTCAATGTGATTTTCTGGGTATACACGGTCCTTCCTCTCGCCTCCCAACTTGCTATCATGCTCAAAATGTTGTGGTTTATTATATTCAAGCGAGCTACCGCCCTTGGCGATTTCCATGTTAAAATATGCAGAAGCACCCACAATGCTTTGCACCCACAGTGTATCTGCAATGATATGCCGTCTACGGCAGTCATTCTACTAGATTACCTTTTTATGTGGCCACTTGGGGACATACAGACAGTTTGCCGGGTGAGATCTTTTGGGTGAACTCACTACAGTCAGAGCTGATATGATGCTACAGATCAGGCTCCAGGATAGATTTAAAGGTCGCCTCTGCGGAGTGGAGGACAAGAAATTCGCCCTTGAAGATGCGAGCACCACGGTAAATCTCCCGAGTAGTGCGACACATGCTAGCTATCTTGGCCTCAGGTTCTAAAGTGCTGTTGTGTGCTGTCTTAGGAATCGTTTGAGTGCGACGCGCGCTTGATGTACCTGCTCATACGATACAACGTCGCACAACACCCGCCCCAGAATGAGTGTAGCGATCCACCAAACGGCAAACACCCCTGCAAGTTGCAACCCATACTTCAGTTGAGGAGACCCCGAAAGGGTTTGTTGCACGCAGTTATTCCAGACCAATTGGTGAATCGGTTGAATAAGTTAACAGCCCAATTCTACTTTATTATTATCCAGATAATCCTCATCACATTCAACATCCTTATTGTCGAGCTGACACTCAAATTGAATAACGTTGGGGATGTGAATAACCTGACATCTACAGGGCAACTGGTAGCCTTAATTGTAAGCGTGGGTGGTTGCCTGCTAGTAACAATGGAGCGGTTTGTTCAACAACGCAGGGGGTTCGGGTTGCCCTTGTACGACCAGGTTGAAGACGACCAGGAAGCGCCTGTGCCAACCAGACTAACTCCAACCTATATGTATGGGATAGGTCGTTTACTACGTTGATATTATCGAATGTTTTGCGTCACATTGCACTCCCGGCTTTGGATTCCTCTTTGTCAAATTTCACGCAAAGTTTGTTAGTTTTCCATCAGCCTTTCAGTCTTTTGCTTTTGCACAAGCATTGTTAGTTTCACTGATCTCCTGTCTACCTATGTAATGTATAGTTGTCATCGCCGTCAATATCGTCAAAACTTGAGTCCTCATTCATATTGATCAGCACCGGTTTCGCGATGGTGGACTGGTAACCTGGGCCCCTGAGGCTCCCCAGCACTGCATTTGGTCTTGTGCTGGTTGTCTATGCTTTGGTGGGACATTTACCTCGTGCGGGGTCCAACCCTTTAATTGGTTAAGGTGCAGGCTGGAGTTTGCCCAACGGCACTCGAGTTTATTTCATCTTCGTTCAAACAAATGCATTTGGGTTTTGTCATCTGTCTCGTGCTGGAGAGGTACTTGAGCTGTCGCATTTGATTTCGCCACGCTTGATTTGGCTCCCGCTGAACCTGGCAGGATAACTTGCCTTGTCCCTAGATTTCCGGGTGTGGCTTGCAATGGTCCCCTTACTGGGATCGCATATGAGTACTGCCCACACCATCTGGGAACAAGTCCTCATAGAAACCACAGCTCCCGACTCCAGCATCAAGGGACAAGATAGATACAATCTTGGACGAGGGATAGAAAGTTTGCTACATGGACCGCACAGGGCAATCCGGACACCATTTGCAGCCCTGGTATCCGAAGATAGACGAGGTAACCATCGACATCAACTCCCAAGGACTGAGCGTTCACAAGAGCTCAACAACCAGGACGCCCCTGACGTCGACGACAGTATCAAATCATGCAGCGCGCTCTCGCGAGCTACAGATACTACCAGACCTTCGGTTTGTACTATCTAAGATACCTAGCAAAACTAACAGCTCTCACCATTGATCTAGAATTTAGTTCGGTTGACCCTCATATAACTATGGTACCACTTTTGAGAGGTATCTTTTATGGCCCCGTTAAGGACTGGGGCAAGGGAGGCTACAAACTGCTTCTTGAACATGAGGGTGAAGAAGGAATAAGAAAGAGGAGGTTATATTTGCCGAAAAATGTTGAGAACTGGGTGTCAGTCCCAGAGTTTCAGGAAATAGGAGGGAATATAATCTTTCAAGTCCTAGAAGCCGCGAATGCATGAGTTCCTACATATATAGTAAATATATGTTCTGGGCCGTTGCGGAATTTAGGCCATTCCGGAATGGCATATATGTTCTGGGCTGCTATGGCCCCCGCGGACAATTCATTTAATAACTGCATTTAGGTACATAACGTACTTGAATTAATAAACATATGCCTAACTACATAGTAGAGCTATTTTAAATACATACAACTAGGCTATTAGTTGTCCCCCGGGTCAATTCAATCAATCCTCCAGATCAATTGGGCTATCATATCCAGGAGTCCAATTTATGTCCGTTATCTAGAGCAGAGGAGTGTTACCGCATCTACTAACACCCTCTGATATGACAAAAAAGAATGAGCATTTCAAACTCATTTAATAAAGCATCGGCAGCAACGACTTGGTATAGGACTTTTTTTTTTTTTTTTTGTAAATACATACATAAAACAGAAAAACCCGAGTTGTTTATCTCTTACAATTTTCATTTGTACAACCCCATAAGATTTAGTTGCTAGTTCGAAAATCTTTTTTAATTTTGGTATGGATTTTGCCAATAAACTTTTTGCATAAAATTAATAACCATTGATGCTGTAAAAGCAAGTATCCGCTTAATTTTTTCTATGCTTTAAAAAAAAAAAACTAAAGCTTTAATTCGTTTTTTTTTAAAAAAACCGAGGGATTAAAGGTGTTTTTTTTTTTTTCTTTTCCGTCTTGTTTCAAACTCCCACTCACCTTGAGTGGAATAGAAGGTGTACTTGGTGTAGATATAGGGTTCAACCAAAGACTTATTTTGTTCGAATTAGTACATACAACATACAACATACAACATACAACATACAACATACAACAAACAACAGCAACAACAGCAGCAGCAGCAACACATTCATGTCAATATGAGTTTGTATGTATTATATTAATAAAATATTTGCGAGTAAGGAGGGGGGCTTGCGAAGGTTGGAAGGGGGGGAATGGTGTAGCTGGGGGGGCTGCTTACATTCAAGCTGGGGGGGAAGCGAACTAGCTCTTTTTTTTAAACATTTTACCAAGGCTTCTTTGGGAGCCTAGGTGTACGGAGAAAAAAAAAAAAAAAAAAAAAAAAGAGTAGAGAGAGATTAGCTGGGGAAACGGGAGAGAGAGAGAGAGAGAAAAAAAAAAAGGGGAAGTAGTTATGCTTTTTTACAAAAAAAAATTTTTTTTTATAAAATATTTTTCTTTCCCAAACGGTTAAATTACCCTCAATACAGCCCAGCCCAAACGGGGGCTGACTTTTAGTAAATATTATACCCTCCCCCACTATACCCTTTTTCCCGTATTCCCCCGGTTGCAACCCACATGTGCCCAGTCAGTGTGTGCGCCACACCGGGTAACCATCCCGGAAGGCGTGCCTTAGAGAAATATCCGCCCGCCCCATACTATATGTAGTAGCGAGCGAAGGCTAGCAACGGGATGGGATCCAGGTTATGTAGGTACCAAAAAAGTCCAAAAGTAGTAACTTTTAAAAGTTTACTATTAACCTTGCGGACTGTATCAGAATTCCAAAATTACTTGACAAAAAGAAAAAAAAGGTTAAAATATGCCACGAAAAAAGCCCTTTGCCGAATGAACAATCAAAAAATTCCCAAAATAATAATTCCCAAACAATCGTATTGTCCTCACAAACTAACCCCTGACGATCAAAACAGAAAACCTTCCTAACTTACATTGCATATGTTGTCTTACCCCCCCTTCATCCCCGCGTAGCCTCCTTCTCGACCCTGACTTAGGTACCATCCATACACTTCCAGAAAAATTCTTTTCCCACTCCGGGATGACATCATCCCGCATCCCCATCCCATGTGGCACGCGATCCCACAAAGCTTAAGCTTCACCCCACCCACCCCCCTTCCAAAAAAACAATTCCCAACAAACCAAAACTTTAAAGCCACTCAGTAATGAATCATGATTGGCTTACATGCCACTTGCGGAGATGATCTTCATCAGGGGTAAGCTTGGTGCAGGGGTTGAATTTGAGCTTATTTTTGTGGATGGAAAGTTTATTTTTTTTTTATATTCTGTGCAACGTAAAAGTAAATAACAAAATCACCAGCAGTTGTAGTGTAAATTTTTGTTGGCGGACAGCTTTGGACGTGAAAGTATCCCTATAAAGAACCATTTATCAGCCGCTCGAACGTCTTAGGCTGTCTTTTGATTTCAACATCACTGTTAATCACATCACTCATCATTGCCCTCTAGCCTTAGCAGAAACCGTAGTCTGGTTCCAGAAAGCCCTGCAAGATCCGAGTTCCGTACATATTCGGCAGAAAACTGAAACAGCGCCTAATCATGTATCCCTCCTATAAGGTTATGGACACCTGTAATCTGCTGTGGGAATGGCCGATTGTGAATATAGCTGTCGTCAAGCACGATGACCCGGCCAGAACTTGCCTATAGCCCGTAGTAATTTAACTGACATGTGAAGAAGTTAGCAGTAGCACTTTCAATGTCAGAACACGAGCTGGTCTTTACCTACCTGGGGGGAAGTGAAGTTGGTGATAAATCTTGCTTTCATCAGCCAGATTAAATATTTGTAGTCGCGCTTAGAGGTTCCGGTACGGAAAAGGTGGAGAGGACGGGGAGCAATCGTAAAGTAAAGGTGTGTCAAAAAACCTGGAAAGCGGTGTTAGGGAATCGCTCAGAGGCCAAGCACACATATTTGCTTAGCTCCTAACGTTGCCATATATCAAGACTCAAATTGAACATGGATTCAGCCAAATGTGTTCGGTTTTCTATCATTTCTCTCCTGCTCCTTGCCCCAACCTTTCAGGTAGAAGCGTATATACAAGTTACTTAAGTACGGCATCCCCCATATATACTCAAATGCTATTCCAGCTTTACCCTAAATGCAGCTATCCAAAAGACAACCACCTGTATTTCATGCAGCACCAATGAAGAAACCCATCCTCATGCAACCCCATATGCTGAATGCGACCTCCGTAAACTGAATGCGACCTCCGTAAACTGAATGCGACCTCCGTAAACTGAATGCGACCCCCCCGTAACCTGAATACGACCCAGCAGACAAATGCGGATCCTAGCCTATGAATGCAAACCCCTTTGCCCATCTATATGGTATCATAAAATGATCTAAAGAAGATAGAGCCCAATGAAGTCCAGAAATCCCGACTTGATCTCGTGCCCCCGGCCCGTACTCGGAAATCCAGAGATGAAATTTTCTCAAAAGAAACCTAACGACTTATTCTAAAATGTTCTGGTAAATATAATCAGGATGGTACAGTAAATGAGCAAATATGTAGAATGGCAAGTTGGTATAATTTGAAATCAAAAATCAAAAAAAAAAAAAAAAAACCCCCCGGATCTCACAAGGAAAACTTGGACGAACCATTTCTTCCACCAACGACAAAACTTGAACACCAGGCCCTGATTTTTGTGCGTAAACTGATAACCGACATAATCACCCATAAATGTGAACAATCATTGAAGAATCCGTAACCAATGACCTATCGTGAAGCCCGAACCAAATCAACGCCGAACGAAGCATTCCCACCCACCTCCGAAAAAAAACTCGTTGCAAAGCCGCCGGGAAATGGAGAAAATCACACAAGAAACCCCATGACCATTTTGTGTACTCCAAATTAAGCCAATGACAACGCCGAATGAATCGTAGACCCCCAAAGAAAAGACTCAATACAGAACCGCTAAGAAATGGAGAAAATCCCACAGAGAATGGGGAACAGTGACAGGAGTGGTAGTAAAAAAACAGGAAATCTGCAACGCCAAAAGAATCATGAAGCCACCCTATACAAGAACTCGTGACAAGAGCCTGGGAACACCCCTTAAGGATATACAAGATATGAATCGATTGCGAGAAGCCATTACTATGAAAATTCATGCCAAAAGCCAAAGAACTATAAGAAAGCCATAAATGATACCGCGCTTAGAAAAACAGCAGAGAAGTAAAAGAAAAAAGAAACAATATATGTATGCTAGAATTAGATTCGTTATTGTCATCGTATCTTGTCGGATGGATATACGCTTGAGACCGCTGAAAATCAGCTCACTTGAAGGACTCGCGAATTTGGTGTTGAACTGGAGAAACAATATCAATCGCAGAGGTTGTGACTCAAACGCGATGAGTGGTACCGCCGTAACAGATGAAAGAAGGGAGATGTGAACTAAGGAGATGAGGTCGATTTCGCATGTTTCATGCTCATGCGATCGGTATTCGCATCGTTACGTGAAAAGAACATCATATAGGCCTGTGAGTTCACAACCTCTTCTGTAGACACAATGCTACTTTTGTCATCGTTCATTTTCCACCAGGTGCCGTCGTGTGTTTTGGTGTACGCAATGTAATGACCGCTACTGCAACTATTCGACAGTTAGCAACGAGACCTTTGTTTAACACATAGCATATAGCTTACCTATCGCCCGCATGGACGATAACTGTATGCAAGTCATAGCTGGTGTTTTTAACACCACTATCTTCGGTCATGTATGGACCTAGGTCTAGTTTTCCAATAGGTGGTTTCACGATAGTAGTATCTTTATAGTCTCCTCTAGGTCCCCATTGGAACCTTTTGAGCTGAACACAAAGATATTGAGAACACTTTGATAGTTTCAAAGTTTTAGTGATGCCCTCTCTTGGTCCGCAAGTCGAGCAGAAAGGTGCCTTGCTTGAACTACCGCCGGAGTGAACAAGCTCTGGGCTCACGAAGTGCTCCAGGCAAGATTCGAGAGTGATGGCTCTTTTAACCGGCTTAGATCTAGTAGACTTACGTCCCCCTGCAGTACTCTGTTCCTCTGGAGCTGTGGGAATTCCCAAACTCAAACAGAGGAAGTCTTCTGGCTTTGCCGAGTCGGTAGTTGAGTATGGACAGCCGTTGCATTGATTCTGTGAAGGGTCAGTATTGATCGGTTTAGATGAGTGCCATGGAACAAACTTTGTTGATATATTCCCCCCCAAACAATGTCTGAACTGGAGATGCCCCTGATACTTCCTTGTCAATTGCACCTAGCTGACCAAACTTCCCCACCTTCTCCAGCGCCAGCTCTTTACTCATCCTCTGAAGAGCAAGCTGCAAAAACTCCTGTGCATCATGCTGCTCATTAGGCTCAAATTTTAACAGAGCTATAACGGATTCATAGAATTCACGTGGAGACACCACAGCCCCCTCGGAACGTTTTGATGGTTTTGAGGGCTTCAAGTCTGCCCTGTCATAAGTCATGACATGAAAGAGGTCCCCAAGCTCAGCGCACAGACTCCTGAAATATATTTGTTAGACGAATATAAACATTGCCCGAATTAAAAGAGACTTACTCATCCGGAGGTGCCGGTTTCTTGTCTTTCTCTTTCGCTATATGTGCAGCCCTTCTCGTATTTCTTCCCGTAGGTACATTAGAAGGATTTTTACGTATATGATTCGTATTTCTGTCCTTCTTGGTTGACCAGGAGTATTGAGTCTTCATAAGAAGGTCTCTGAAAGCTGGTGTATTACACAGGGCTTGAATAACAGTATTGGCGAAGCATGTATTCCCAAGGTTAGTAAGCCCCACAACACCATCTCTCTTGAAATAAACTGGCTCAATTTCGACATATACAGGCGTACTCTCGATAACAAAAGAAGGTCCTGTTGTCGCTGAGTTATTCTCTGCCTTAGCAGAAGTTATTTGAGAACACTGCTGTTGGGGTTTTTTATCAACCCGTTCGCGTCGAGTTGTCGGTTTCTTCTTGAGCTTGATATTATCATCCGTTTCAGAAGTTGTGCTTGGGTCAATATAAGTACCCTTTGCTTTAAGCCTAGCAGCTAGAGAGCTTGGTGCGTCATTTCTCCCCTTCGTGATTCTCTTGTAAAGTTTACCACGTGCTCGTTTCTCAATTTCTGCAATTGACTCTGTCTTTCCCTTTTTTTGTGTGTCCCTAGACAGAGCTCCATCGCTAACTTTATTTTTGAATTCAACAGGCTTTAAGTCTTCTTCCCATCTAACCCCTCTTTCCTTTAACTGCTTGTCGCCCTCTTCTTCTTGTCTGACTCTCCTGTTCTTTACTTGCTCGTTAAGATCCTCTTCTCGTCTGACCTTTCTCCTCTTTGGCTTCTCGTTAAATTCTTCTTCCTGTCTGACCTTCCTTTTTCTTGATAGATCATCAAATGTAATTTTCGGCACTTTCTCCTTGGTGTCCTTCTTGATATTCTTATCGGTACCATGCGGCGAAAGTTTTTGCGTAGGTGATTGAAGTTTCTTATCGCTCAGTGGTGCAGATTCTTTAGTGATGAGCCGAAGCTTCTTGGGTGTTTGCGGCGATGCCGATGCAGTCTTTTCCGCCGTGGTTGCTGAAGAGGAAATCTGAGAGTCTGGAGTCATGGCCTTTGGGGTCATGGCCTGAACTTCGTTCCTGGACCTTTTATGTACTCCGTCGTATTCCTCATTCAAATCGGCATGCTCTGCAGTCCGCTTTCTTGGAGAAGTAAGTTCTGGGCTCAATGAACAGGTCTGGGGAACCGGTTCAAGGGTTTCATCGGCTTCGCCAGATGTAGATGGTGAAGGAGATGGGAGAGACGAGGCAAGAGTGGGCAAAGGATGGATCATCTTTTGAGAGTTTATCAGACAGTCGTTCGAGGAATGAGTGTCCTGTACCATGTGAATACATTAGTTTAATAGCTCTAGAATAAAAAATCATTCTGAAGAGAAGGGTGCAAACAATGTGACTGAGGCCTGAACTAGGCATTTTTGGCTGTATTATTGGGTCCATCGTTGAGCAGAATGCCCCCAGCGAAATTATCGGATCTTTTTGTTGTGCGTTCGCTAGAGCAGGCAAGGCTCTACACGAGAAGCAAACAGTTGAATTGGTTTCGCAGACTCGACAGCGTGTGTCAGGCAAGCGTGAAGAGAATGTGGATTATGTACTATCAAGTGGGAATAAAAGGGCAGGGTTGAGGAGAGGTAAGTACGGAGCAGAATGTACCTGTGGTGTGGGGGACAGGTTGAAGAGGGAATGGGGGTTGTGCAGTGTGAGTTGTCGGAAGTTGGTGCGGTCAGAAGGGCAGAACTCCCGGAGAAGGGGGGGTAAGGTAAAGTACTAAATGGATTTTTTTTCGACCTTTTTGAATTCTTAACGGTGCCTAAGCTTGTCTCCACACGCAACGTCAAGTGTCAGTAATTACTGCAAGCCGTCGCCGGACGATAGAGCGATAAAATTGGAGACGTAGCAGAACTTACAGAGCAGCGATAAAAGACAGTTTGTCGTGCAGTGCAGGCCGTTGAAGAACGTTTCGTTTCACTCGGCTGGCTGGACTTTCGCTAAATGGCAGTGATCTCGAATCAAGGTGAGTTTATTGCTTCAGGAAGTACCAGTCCGAGGCTGGGAAGGAGGAAGGTACTTACAATTTTTAAAGGGAGTGAACGAAGTGAAGCAGTGGAATGGAGATGGGTGTACTGGGTGCAGAAGAAAGAAGAGTCTCCAGAAGCTGAGCGACGAGACGAACAGGTACTGCAGGAAACTTTTTAATGTTTGCCTGTAACGGCTCGAGGCCAGGAGACTGTGCTTTAACTTTATAGCTGCCCGTAAAGAGCTGCAGCCAACTCAAATTAACGGCAGGAGGCGAGCTTCTGCTTCCGCTTCTATGCTCGAGTCTATTGATTGATACAGCTAACGATTTTAGCATCCCACGGAGAATGGATATCGCGGTGGTAGACAATGGCACAGTGCTAGAATGGCTGAAGATCCAGCAGAGCTCGCGGGCAGTTTCAACCGCAGTTCTGCATCACGCTACTATCACGAAGTATTTAGGTCTGAAAGGAACTGTCAATGGATGTCAGTGGATGTCCATGAATAAGACTGTGTGCTTATCAATGGGAACTGCGCCTGGAGATGGACTGCGCCTGGAGATGGACTACTTTTCTCCGAGATTAGAGGTTGGAAGGCACGACACAAGGGCACCCTTATCGCCTTTTAAATTTCAAATCAGATCACCGTCAACTGTCCTTCCTGTCCGCCTTGAGGTTTCCACAGAGCCAATATAGATGATTTGGGTCTCGGGACTATGTGATTCGGGCAGATGCGACCCTAATTGATAGCTTTTGTGCCAGACAGGTAATAAGCACGTGGAGCCATTGCTTTCAGTTAAGGCTACAGGGTCCATATACTGTAAATAAGTAATCTTTATTTGTCTCGTACTTACATATAGGTACAGAAGTAGCGGGCAACCCCCCTCCTCTAAAGCCCCGTTTTCCCCTGAGAAGAGGGGTATAGATACGAGATCTGCCAGGGCAACCGCATGGCTCATGAGGGTCTCATCCAATGATTTCATTTCGGTTGTTATTGAATCTCCTCAACCTTTCTTCTCTAATATCAATGGTAATAGCTAGTCTAGCGGGCACCAGCCTCCCGTAGAGATAATAGCACGGCGTACTGTCCTCCGACATGGCGACAGACAACGGTACTCGGTTAGCTGTCTCGGCAAGTTCTGCCCTCTCGCCTCTCTCCTTTGCCTCCTCCTCGTCCCGAAGATCGCCGATGCATGATCTCTCATGTGGGGAGGGCATACATGATACTTTACTCTGCATACGAAGTATAGCATGGCTTTGCCAGCATGTCAGGTCAGGCCCCTAAACATGGAGTTTCTAGATTGTATACCCGGTTGGAGAATAGCATTGGAGCCTGGTGGGCGTCTGGGCTTATTACACAGTGCTGTCATGCTCCGGACAGCTCTTCCTTGATCTACTGGGTGCATTGCATGAGAAGAGTGACGGTGAGGGAAGCTCATGAACTTGTTTATCAGAGCGACGACCATGCAAGGGGCATTAATGGTGATCTTTTCTCTGGCAACTGTTCTATTTTGTCATCGATACCATATACCCCATAATTGCTTGAAATTGCTTGAAATTGCCTGTGTGACGCAGCTCCACGTATGTGTGGTAGCTCTCCTTGAATCTGGATCACGGACGGAGGTTTTAGATAATTTAAACGTTGAAAACCTTAGACACCCTCCACCTTTATTTGCGGAGATGCGGCTGGGTGGCCCCTGCCGACGCAGTACAGGAAAGGTCGGCGCCGTGTGATATCTGGCCTTTCCGGCACTGTTGCGTGTAACCTAGGGCTTAAGTAAAGCTCGCAACCCCGTGGCAGTTGGAGATCGAAGAACGGGACATCACAACTACGCACAGTCCAGCAATAATAAACAGCGATGCAGTTCAAGATCACCTCTGTTGCCTCCTTGCTTTTCCTCGGCCTTGTCGCAGCCGATGAGCTCAAGATTGAGAAGACTCTGGAGATTCCTTGTGGTGGGTGCCTTCGTTGCCCGGTTGAAAAACTCTTTGTTGGATCTTGCTGACATTAATCCTCAGAGCGAAAAACTCGAAAGGGCTACACTATTGAGGTTCACTATCGAGGTACCCTCGAGTCTGACGGCACTCAGTTTGATGCTAGCTATGACCGAGGCCAACCTTTCAAGTTCACTCTTGGTCAAGGACGAGTCATCAAGGGTAAGCTACAGTTATATTTTTTAATCCAGAAAGAATGGGATCTAACGAGCCATTGGTGATAGGTTGGGACGAAGGTCTTCTAGACATGTGTATCGGTGAGAAGAGGAAGCTCACCATCCCCTACCAGTATGCCTACGGCGAAAAGGGAATGCCACCAGTGATCCCACCCAAGGCGACTTTGATTTTTGAGACGGAATTGGTTGCAATGGAGGGCAGCGGCCATGAGGACTTGTAATTTAATAGCTTGTCTAGTCTGTGAAAGCAGGGTGAGAGTGAGCACCAAAGTGTTTATTCGATGTGGATTTACGATAGGGATCCCATTTTGTATGGGGTTTACTTCACCTTGGATGGAGAAAATTTACCAATTCACCGTCGATGTACAATTCAAGTTCTCGTATTGTCTTTGCTTTTCTTCCTCGTGATAGCGGGAAGCGTTTGTTTGTACTTGCTGTTTCGCTTCAGAAAATCTCACCTGAGCCTCAAGTCAATTGCAACCATGCTGCGACCGCGTGCCCTTCTCCGAGACACCATCAACCTCACACCCTTCCCGCGACCCCAACCGACATGGAAGCCCCTTGCATGCGTGACACACTTCCGAGCGCGATGTCTCGCTACATCTCCACATCCAACCGCAAAAACCCACGTTCACCCCGCTTTTCACTATGAGCCCAAGTTCTCCTTTGCAACCCCGTCCGCCCGGCTCTTCTGGTCGAAATCTGAAGCTCCCATAATCCCCACAAATACCCCAGGGAGCTATGGCGTCCCACTTACCTCTACCCCTGGGAATAAAGACGGTTTCACCCCCGCTCCTCAATATGCGGCTATTCAGAATTCGACAGTATACTGATTGAAAGATTTTTATACAGGAAAGGTAGTCGGCTCTACGTCGACATACCCACCCCGCTTGCTGATCTACTACGCTGGCAGGCGCACCGTCTGGCTGGCGTGTACTAAACTGTGCACGTTGTTTGTAGCAGCATTTGCGGCAGGGGTGATTGCGCCAGCTTGGTACTGGGAGATAGTGAATTTTGGGGCAGGGGAGCGGGCGTCGGCAGCTGAGAATGAGGGAGAGAAGGAGGTAGTAGTGGTAAAGGAGGAGAAGGAGGAGAATCTGAGGAGAAAAATGTTTAAATTTAAATTCCCGACATGGGCTCCGGGAGTGGGGGATAGAGAAATTACAATACCGACGAAAACGGCCGGAATACTCGCTGCTGTGGGCATTGCGGTTATGGGGTCTATTCCCTTTCTGATGATGCAGTACTTTAGGTAGCGCCCCCCCCCCAAATCAACCCCGATGCCCCAACCAAAAGAAAAATACTCTACTAATCCCCTACACATATATATAGCCCCCCGTATGTCACCCACTTGCACCTGCACCTTCCCCCCTACGCCAGACACTCCTCCCCCAACCTCCTACGCTTCCTCAATCACCTCCACCCGGTCACTCCCCTCTCCCTTGTTACAATCCGCCTCCTCGGTCAACCTACCCAGCACACCTTCCCTGTGGGGCAGCTGCGACGAGAGTCCCGGCTCGCAGGCTGCGCGAATTTAGTCTGGAGAGGGTGGGATGAGAAGCGGGGGAAGAAGGTGGAGAAGCTGTTTTATGTTGACGAAAGGGGGAGTCCGGCTCGGGCGGAGGATGGGGGGTTGGCTGCGATTGGAGTGGTGTTGGCAAAGGTGGGGGAGTGGACGGAGAAAGGGGGGCCAGAGGAGGATGGGGAGAAGGAAGTGAAGAGGAAGGAGGTAGTGAGGAAGGAGGTTAGGAAAGTGAAGTAGGGGGTTGGCCAGACTAGGGGGTGTAGTTAATTACGATGAATCGTGGAAGAAAGTCTAAGTTGTAAGGTTTCAGTCGCCTAACATATGTCAATTATATGTTAGCACATGGTGACGAACTATTAAACCGGCTTCGATGGTCCAACGGTAGGATAATTGCCTTCCAAGCAATTGGCTCGGGTTCGACTCCCGATCGATGCAAATATTTTTTTTCTTTGGCCTATTTTGCCCCTCAATCCCTTTATTTATTCACAGGAGGAGGGTCGTGTAGTCTGGTTGTGCCAACCAGACTAAGGGTCATACTATTTATTTATATACCGAATGGCAACAACCAATCTATAAGTCATCTCTAGGTGTATAGATATCAAATCTACGCTTCGACGGTCCAGCGGTAGGATAATTGCCTTCCAAGCAACTAGCTCGAGTTCGACTTCCGATCAAATGCATGCACTTCAACAAATTCCTTTTGGCCCCCACACTTTTTATTTTCTTTCTGCGCAGATTACCCTCATTTTTTTATTTTGTAAGCCCGAGCTATTTGTCGACGCAGAGGCGACCTAGAATCAACTTACCAATATATATATATATATATTGCTTAGCTCGAGAGAAGATTCTTTTGCTATTAACTTTTGATGTTGGGGGCGTCAAGGTTGACTTGAGATGAATAGATGGATGGATGGATGGATGGATGGATGGTATATAAATACTCCTTACTATTCCTATTTGTCCCAGTACAGGCTGCTATGCACCTCGCGGGCAATTTATTTGGTTACTTGTATTTGGTTTCATAACGCACTTGAATTAATAGAAATAATATAGAGATATTGAACACTGAATTTTGAGATGATGTAATTGATATGCGGCCATGTCATGAGCCTGATGGACTTACTGTAAAAAAATGTATCTGTTTATACATGTAAAAAAAAAAAAAACAATTATAGTATAGCCACAGAACATCTATTGGGGTGGGGTTGGGGGGGGGTTCCGAAACAAAATAACCTCTAGAAATGAAGGTTTCTAGATAATCATAGGGAATTATATGCAAAATCTAATATTGCAAAAACCAAACCAAACAAACGTATAATAATGTTACTTGTATCTTCAAGCAACCAAAGATCTTCCAGCCAGAAAAAAAAAAAAAAAAAAAAAAAAAAAAAAAACAGATCTTATGGGGGAGGGGGGGTGGGGTTGGAAAGATGGAGATGGAGATAACTCCAGCTTCTTATCTAGGATTTGTATATTTTTCCCTACCCCCCCCCCCCAAAAAAAAAAAAAAAAAAAAAAAGAGTCCTGTGCCAGTCCCGTGGCTGTCGATGTTTTCGAAAATGAGTTGAAATGCGAGGATGAACTCAATCGGCCCCCGGAGGAACAACGAATCATCTAGTTGTATGTACTGTAAGTAATATAGTTCTAGTTAGGTATTTTTTTTTCTTTTATTAATTCAAGTGCATTATATAGGAAATGTAGTAATTAAATAAATTGCCCGCGAGGGGCATACGCCCGCCAGAACATATATGTGCTGTATATTTGGGGTGTAAAGTATTATAGTGGATATGATACTTACCCTCAAGTTGAGGATTAGGGGTGCATTTTCGACTGGGATACCTATTTCGGCTTCCAGGGTGCCATCACCACTATCTAATAAGGTAATCTAGCCCTTCGGAAGGTGTGATTGAGGTTTGACTTATTCCATCACTATCAATGCTTGTTTTATGTTCCGTATAAACCGGCGGGCGGCGTGTTCGAATCAAAGGATATATTCTTATATAGAGATATCATTGAATTCATAACCCCAACCCCAAAAAACTACTCACCATTCCTATAAACCAATTACCCAATAAAACCATCAAATTCCCCCACAAAGTATAACCTTGTAACCTCACATAACCCAATTCATAGCACATAAATCCCATTCCCAAATTCCGGCTCCAACCCTCCCCCTCCGCTAACAAGTACCTACCGAATCCATAACCCAGAACCTAAGGTAAGCTTAGTACCACATCCACATCCCCACTCCACGGCGCCGCCAAATGCATACTACCCCACGCCTTTTCCAAATCAAACAGCAGCATCTTATCCATCCTCCCCTCTCCTTTCCTAACCGTATCCACCGGCACAACTTTTCCCTCGACAGTGATAAGCATATCTTTGATATTCCTCCGGGGTAAATTATCGACATAGTATCCTATCATCCCCATTAGCAATCCTCCTTCCCTATCCCAGATAGACAAAAATAAGAAAGTAAATATACGTACCAAGTACCCCTAATGCCTTAACCCTAACCTCCACACCGCCCCTCCCAAGATTATTCCCAGCTATGATATTTTTCGACACAATAGCCGCTGCACCAGCAATCTTATCCACCAACCCCACTGTACCCACATAACTCCCCTTCGCCTTGCTCACCCTCGTCGCAGTAAAAAACTCCCATCCATTAGGATCAAGTGTAAGCGAGATACTCTTCGGATTAGAACCACCCAACGAACCCATATATACCACCGTATTTGCAGAGAACGCGCGGACGATATACATCTCCCCCGGCTCAATCCCAGGAAAGTCGGCAAGATGAACGAGTTCTGAGATCGACGAGGTAGCGGTGTTAAAGATAGCCAACAACGCATCTCCGCCTTTCCCCCCTACAAAGTTTCCGACGCGGAGGAGCTGCGGGCCTTGATACTTGATGTAGGGGTTCATTGGGATCGCTACCCTTGATGGGCGGAGACTTATTAGGCCGCTGGCTCCGTCGGGGGTGGAGGCGGACATTTGCTTGATTAGATTGAGATCATGCCTCCCAGGGGAATCAGTGATGTAGATGGGCCCACCGGAGATACACCGTGCGGCGGCGTGCATGGAGCCGTAGGTAGGGAGGGATGACTGGAACATATCCCAGTCTGGCAAGGCGCCGAGGTGAGAGGTGTAGAGACTGTTCATGGAGTTGGCGAAGATGTGCCAAGGGTGCGAGGAGGCGATATTGGGGAAGAAATCGTCGGAGTTGCGGAGGACAGGGGGGGACCCGGAGGGGGAGAGGAGGTAGTTCAGCAGGATGTAGGGCTGCATCGCCATGCCTTAATTTTTGTGGGAGGAAGGGTTAGTTCAGGGTAATTTATGTAGCATTGAGTTGGAGTATAATTAGACGTACAGTATATGACTTTCCTACCAAAGTGATTCATGCTAGCGAGTTTAAACGCGTCTTGGTAAGCTATCGTAATGCGGTACCTATCTACACCACGATCAAGCTCATCTAGAGAAGCCTGTACGTCGGCTTTCACACCGTCAACGCCGCAGTCCGCAAGGAATCTAACAAAGATGTCAGTTATCAACAGTAGATTGAGGAAAGCCAAGTACTCATCCATACTTATAAAAATCGTCAAACAATCTCCCGATATCATCTTCTGCGACAATCATGATATTGTTCCCGCCATGCCACTTTAGTGTCTTGGTTTTGTAGTTTTTATCGACCCATCCTCCGGGGGCGATGCCGTCCCAGTAACCGAATGTGGCGTGCCAAACGGCAACGTGGGTGATGTGTGGGAAGCGTATTTTGATGGTTGAGACTGTGGCTTTGAGTCCGCGCGGAAACTGGGTGGAGTCTGCTTCGAATTTGTCCCATTTTCGGGATATCTGGAGAAGGTTAGTTTGGGACAAATGAGAATCAGGGAGTAGATGAGGGCTTACAAGAGATTGCCAGTTGTCATCGATAATAAGGGCAGAAACTAGGATAAAGTTAGTAGAGGACTATATAAGAGGCTGCAGTGATGGGCCATACCTTTGATGCCGTTATCCGCAAGATCCTGTAACACACCCAAAATCTTGTCCTCAGTGATCTCTCTTCCCAAGCCGTTCCACGTGCAGTACGCCAATCCGTCGTACCACTCCCTCCTCCACTGTGCCTGGAGATCATTATCTGCGCTCGCCATGTTAGACGAGCCTGAAACCAACTCCCTCGCCCTGTAAAAAGCAGCGTCTAAAGTTTCCTGCCATCCCGATCCCACAGCTAAAATAGCCCTATGCACCCCCGATTTCACTCCGTCGTTCCTAGTCCGCAATATCACCGTTCCACCAGCTCCGGTTTTAATGTACGTCGTGCACTCATCCACAGCAGCCATTCCCATCACCACTACATTCATACCATCGCTCCTCATGAACCCTACTACTAAACCATTTTTATCTAGACTCATGGTATTCCCTCCCTGCCGTGGCCCCATCCATGGCGAGGAGAGTTTCACCAGAGCGTAGTACCTTTCCATATCGATAGGGGTGCCGAGAGAGACACTTTCAGAAGTGCTTGGGCCGATAGGAGCATTGAGATCCCAGATTCTGACTCCAGAGACCTGGGAAAATGAGGAGCTAGCTGTAATGGAATTTGAGGGGTTCTGGAAGAAGGTACGGAGACTGTCTTGACGTGGCTGGAGGGCATATGGGTGGGAAGAACGGAAGATGAGTCGGCCGTCGCTGTTGGAACCGTAATGTCCAGCCCAGAGCCAAGGGCCAATGGGGGAAGTACGAAATCGGATGGTGAAGTTTAGAGGCTGAAAATCTGAGTACTCAAGGTTGAGGTGGAAATGCTTCTGGCGTCTGGTGGGGTTTGGTTGAAGGACAGTCTAGCGGTAGATGTCAGTACACTATTCTAATTCTTTATAGAATAATACACGAGTATATGCACACCAAACTCGAGGCATCAGCAAGCTTGAATTTGGCTTCTTGCCACTCTTTAACACCTTCCGCTCCATACCACAGCTCGACAGACAGGTCCTCGTCCTGCTCCTCCATATTAATATTCTGACTAAAACTCGACAGCTCCAAGACTGCCGTAAATCTCATCTTATAATTCAATTAGCACGTTTCCCACCGACTAGGAAAGGGTGGAATGTAAACTTACTGGCTTCCCATCCGCCTCTACCACGGTTGTCGTCCCGAGCGGCGGGTTGCAAACAGCTACTCCATCTTCATACGAACATCAGCATCACAACCATCCATCACCATCCATCACCATCCACCACTAACTACAATTCCCACCAGCTCTAACTTACACATAGCTGCTGCTGCTGATATATACAGCGATAGCGTGATAAATAGCCCTGAAGACAACATTTCCAAGATCAGCTGCAGCTCACAGAAGCTCAACACCTCGACGCTCAGCACCAGGACCAGTCCATACCCGCTCAATATATATACTCTACTTTGCCAGGTCAATTCGCTCTGTCTGGGAAGAGCTGGGGGCGTCTTCAGTGTACCTATCCAATCTGCTGGGATTCAGAGATGGGAATGATGTCTTGCTTCCAGCTACCTTGTTACCCAACTCGTGACCTCAGCAGTCAAGTTGCTGCAGGTCTGGGACTGAATAGGAGTGATGAGAATTTGCAAATAAAAAAGAAAAAAAATCGTTTCTGCAGGCACAGCCGTGCCAGTCCCAAACAGGCCACTCAGCACCCAGGGAGTGGAGGTGCCCTTGCATGTTGTGAGGTAGAGAATAGTGAGTACTTACGTAAATCTCGCGCCCAAATTGAGGGAGATGTTGCACGGCACGGTACTTACCGCTTAGTAGCAAATGACAACTACATAAGGGAGAACCACGGAGCAAAGCTGAGGAAAGCGATCCACAGGCGTTGTAGGTAGTGCCCGTTGGAGGTGGGGGAAAGCTTATATCAATGAGCGGTTGTTTGATCACGATGGCAGCATATCGATGACCATTGGCCATGGAGTTCTTGGCTGGCTCTAAAAAAGAGAGGAGGCAGGACAGTTGGTGAGTACATAAAACCGAAGAATACGAACTCGGGGGCTGTTTGAGTCGGAATAGCCCAATCTTAGTCAGTTGAGCCTGAACTCAACCCAACCTTGGTATGGCTCTCTGGCTTCTATGTATCATTCCAAGCTCCAAATTTCCCGGCTGGACAAAATGCCGTTTTTACTATGAGTGTCTGCTTACTAGCAGAGCAGAAAAATATGCTGCTTGATGATTATTTGTGTATTAATCTAATATTATGTACTACCACGAAAGGTTGGTATCTGCACACAGCGCAGCCAAATAAGTTGTTATTATTTTGATGAAACCCAGTTTGACAGTAAGCTTCCTGAGTATTCCACCACTTGCTGTAATGCATAGTTCCAACAGTTTGCTATATTAGAGTTTCTTCTTATCCATATAGAAAACGCCCTTCGAGTGCGGTTTGGGGGAGGTAGTGTTGGTACCTACTTAATGTATGTATATACCAGGTAATTGGATCATTCTTTTAGTCATGTGGTATGTACATGTACATATGTATGTAAAGTAACTTATGCCTCAGGAACACGTGATTTCATATGATTCGAGGATAATGTCGGCCCCAGGATAAGCATGCCCTCTCCAAGAAGCTCATGTGCACCACAAACACTGTCCTCTGCACAATGTATTTTGAAACTCAAGAAGATATGAAATTGTTAGATGCCATTTTACGGGGATAGACATTGTCAACATTCTCAGTTGTCGACACTTCCTAACAATATAAATAACCGAGTTTCTGTGATGTTACCTATGTACACATGTACTCCAGTTATCGTAGCATGAGAGATTTGATCACACGCAATCTCCAAAGTGTTTCAGAAGCCCCATATATTCATAACTATCATAAAACATAATCTCCACATCAAAACCCTTGCAGATTCTTCTCTATCGCTTAAATGATGGGTGGGTGCGGTTGCTGGCTGGAACTCCAATCTATTCACATATTCTCAAATGTTTCCCTTCCTCCACCTGAGCAAAGTTTTACCACCAATATACCTCAAGCACAGTTAGGGTGCAGTTATTGAAATATCTTTTTTTAAAATAATTTATTGTAATATCTCACGTGGTGTCGTCATCTCGTCATCTCGTCTTACTGTATTTGAGTGCATATCTATCGATTATACTGAGGCTACTGAGACAAGCGTTCCGGAACGTGCACAACTAGACATAGCAGGAATGAACTGTCAATGATCTACATCGTACCCATACAATTAGCATCCTTTATTGGTTTCATGTTTTGTTGGTAGGGCCTGGCCCGTTCTACCAGCATGGCGCAGGCTCTACAGCAGACTCTACCGCTGACTTTACAGCTGACTTTACCGCAGGCTCTACCGCAGGCTCTACCACAGGCTCTACTGCAGGCTTTACGGCAGGCTCCACTATAGGCTCTACTCAACAACAGGCTCCATTGCAGACTCTTTGGTAAGCTCTCTATCAAGCTCTCCTCTCAAACATACTCTAGCTAACGCTTCTATAGGCTCTACCAAAGCCTCGACGTCGCTCCCACCAATTCCATTATGTCTGGAAATTCTGCCAATTTGGCCAATTCTTCCGATTCTCCCAATTCGGCCAATTCTCCCAATTCTTGCATGGCGACCGCTTCCTCTGTTTCAGCCAATCTGACCCCTTCCTGTTTGCTTTTACAATAGGTCAATTATTTTTGGCCAGTAGGTTTCCTTCCCCCATGCCTCTAACTTCAGCATAGTTGAATAAACTTGCCATGTCCCCAGTAAGGTGGTTGTACCTCCACACAGAGCCCCTCCAACCTGTATCACTGCCTCCCCATCCCAATAGTGCCAGAAGAGGGACCAATGGTGCCCTACGACGGCGATTCCAGGCACAGCTGGTACCACATCCATCTTAGCGTCATCCCCTGCCCATTCCCTCCAAAGGTTCACACAGCTGGTGGCAAACAAAGCCAATTGGTACCTAGCCTCAAGCAGATTGCCACCTGCATGCTTGCCCTCAATTAACAGAAACGGGGAATCCGAACTGGCAGCTGGGTGGGTTCAGCGGGTTGTAACAGCTGCCCAGCCCGTCTATGTAGGGGGCAATGTCCGGGTGTGTATGGTCGCATGTTATCATAAAATCCACTGTTTCGTGTGAAGTAGGCACGCCTTCAGGAAGATACTTCTCGTACACTGTCTTACTTTTGCTAAGGTAGAACGGATTAGCATACGTATTCAGCACATCGGTATCCGCGCATTGGGGTCCATACGTTTCTTTCAACTCAAAGAAGTTTTCTTCCCCACTTGATGTATGGATTGTAGCGAATATTCCCGGAGGGCTCTGGATACATGGAGAGGGATGTTTTCCAACTCCTCGAGGCCCAACAGGATCGCTGGTTTGCACTGAACCAGCCTCTCTTGCGCGCCCACAGGATACTTAAAACGTGGTGTGTCGTACCACTTCGAGGCTGGGAAACTGTCGGTAGAACATTTCGGTCGCTTCGACAGAGTGCGGGGGCAGATGACTCTGTACTTGGACCTGCTGTGTTGTCCATCTTGCTCTGAACTGTTTATAGAAGAACCTAGGTATAGAACGTGAGAGTATGGAGCAGTATGCGGAAGAGAAGGAGCAGTATGAGGAATAGTAGCAGTGTGAGCAGTGTGGAAGAAGTCACGGTGAGTAGAGGTCACGGCGTGTAGAGGTCACGGTGATAACTAAATCAGCCAATTATTTGGTTGCCAGTACATAGTGCTTTTAATGAAATCACCTTCGAAGGGCAAAAGAGTTTTGAGCATATATAAAGAGATGTTTGGAGTCTTGAGAATTGCTATGAATAGAACCAAGTCTATTGGAAAGCCCCAACATCAATTTCCATATTGAAATGATTTTTGAAAAAAAAAAAATAATCAAGGTATGTTCTCTGTAAGTTCTGGTATTGTACTTTGCTTATTTTAGACAATACTCTTTGCTCGCACCAAATATTGTTTACTCGGAATTATTACGGTCATAGACTCTCGTGTGCATATATGTACATACGTATGCACTGCCTGCATACCCTTCCCCCCGTCACCGGGGCAACGCATCTCGTCAACAATGTCAATTACAGAAATGATCACCTCCGGAGGTTTTTCCACCGGTACCCCACAACCCCACAACCCCACCAAAAAGCCCTGCCATGCTCCGGGCTTTCCGCACGCTTCCAGTGCTTCCGCCCGTTACATCCCGCAGATTTCTGCGCTCAGCGGCTTTCTTGCGTACAAATGACCTCAACTCGACGTCTGCAGCCACTGCCGATTCGTCTGTATCTCCGGCGGAAAATGGCGGCGGAGCAAGGTCGCTGCTGGGCCATCTGAAGGAGCGAGGGCTTGTGGAGAGTGTCACCGGGTGCGTTCTTAATCATGATTACCCCATACCCCCTCCTCCCCCGCGGATTTCAGGAGCATGTGGCTAACAAAGAGGTCGCCCATGTGTCCAGACTCCCGGGAAGTTTCGATCACTTCCTCCGCAGCAACAAAACTACCGTCTATGCGGGCGTAGACCCTACCGCGCCGTCCCTGCACGTGGGCCATTTACTTCCGCTTATGAATCTCCTGCATTTCTATCTTGATGGGCATACTTCGATTGCACTCGTTCGTCCTCCCCCTCCGCGCAACAACCACACCCTACACTTCCCCTCATCAATTGTGACAGCTATAGCTAACCCGCCAGTACAAGCACAGGTCGGCAAAGCCACCGCTACCGTTGGCGACCCCTCTGGGCGCACAACCGAGCGTAGCAAATCCGCCCTCTCAACAACCCTAACAAACACATCTTCCCTAATCTCCCAACTCACAACTTTCTTCACCCGCGCCGAGTCCTACGCCATCTCTCGTGGCTACTCCAAATCCTCCTTCGGCACACATATTATCCGCACAAACGGGGAATGGCTGGATAACCTCAGCCTCGTGGAATTCCTAAGCGGCGTAGGCAGGGTGGTCAGGGTGAATCAGATGTTGAGCAGGCAGAGTGTCAAGAGTAGGATGGCGAGTGAGAAGGGAATTAGCTTTGCGGAGTTTACGTATCAGCTTTTGCAGAGTTATGATTTTTGGTGGCTGTGGAGGGAGGAGGGGTGTAGAGTACAGGTAGGGTGACCCCCCGCTAGGCCGATATATATGGGTGTGGAGACATACTAATATGCGGAAGTGAAGATTGGTGGAAACGACCAATACGGCAACATCACCGCCGGCATCGACCTCATCTCCCGCCTCTCCTCCCCCGAGTTCGCCCCCCCTCCTACAGAATCCTCCCCCTCTCCCACTACCACCCCCGACCTCGCCTACGGCCTCACCACCCCCCTCCTCACCACCCCCACCGGCAGCAAGCTCGGCAAATCCACCAACGCTTCCATCTGGCTCTCCTCGGCCCTCACCTCCCCCTTCTCGCTCCACCAATACTTCCTCCGCCTCCCTGACTCTCTTCTCCCGCAGCTCCTCCCCGCACTAACGCTCCTCCCCTTACACAACATTAACGAGATCCTTGTTGAGCATGAGCAAAACCCCGAAACGAGACGCGCACAGAGGGTGTTGGCTGATGAAGTCGTTACTCTTGTTCATGGGGAGAAGGAGAGGCAGAGATGTGGCGTTATGGGGGAGGTACTTTTTCCCTCTGCTGAAGAGGGGGAGGGGGAGGGGGAGGGGGAGGGGGAGGCAGCGGTGGGAAAGGAGTACTCAGCAGACCAGATCATCGACGCATTTACTGGTGATAGCAGGATGGTGACGCTATCCCGCTCGGAGGTGCTAGGGGAGTTAGTCACAAAAGTCGCTGCACTGGCGGGGGCGGTGAGGACAAGGAGTGAGGGCGAGCAGTTGGTGAAGCAGGGGGGGTTGTATATAGGCGGGGGGGGGGGCCGGGGGGGAAGGGGGTACAGGGTGGAGAGGGGGGAGAGGGTAAAG
The DNA here is from genome assembly GCA_003788615.2 of Terfezia boudieri ATCC MYA-4762. Taxonomy (NCBI): domain Eukaryota; kingdom Fungi; phylum Ascomycota; class Pezizomycetes; order Pezizales; family Pezizaceae; genus Terfezia; species Terfezia boudieri. The sequence continues at coordinate 268,114 of ML121558.1, read as the reverse complement.
GAGGAGTGGTTGGTTGGGGGGAGGGTGTTGCTTGTTAGGGTGGGGAAGGGGGGCGTGTGCGTAGTTAGGGTGGGTGAGTGATTTGGAGAGAGAGGGCTGGTGAGACGAACAGGTGAATTGTAGATTTTGTATATATATATATACCATAAGTATAATAGAGGAGTTACTTAGGGATGCATCAATAAACCACTGGCCACCGTATATATATTGCAAGGCGGGTGGGAATTTTATAAGCGGTAGGTACTAGAGTTATAATAAAAAATATATTGGATGCATTACAGTAATGTAGGTAGGGGCATTGTAGTTAAAACAACAGAAGAAAAAAAAAAAGCAACCATGAATACCCCCCCTCCAAAAAAAAAGAAAAATGCTGACTTTTTTTTCTTCATCACCTCTTCCATCTCCCCGTTTCCCCAAAGCATAATCCCGCTCGCAAACAGTCATATGAAGCATTAAAACATCCTCCACTGAAATTCTATTCATGCCTAATTCAATGCCGTGCCAATGCCAAAAAAAAACAACGCCATCTCCTGTCAATTCACATCTCACACTTTCACACCTCCACCAAGACCCTCGCCGCCTCCCTCGCCATTCTCCTCAGCCCCTGCTCCTCCCCACTCTCCCTAACCATCGCACTAAACGCCCCATCCTCTTTCTGTAACAGCTCCCACGGCGTCCCAAACTCCACGACCTTCCCTTCCCCCAATACCATAATCCGATCATACCCCACTACCGTCGCCAACCTATGCGCAATTACCACCGTTGTACAATCCTTAAACTCCTCATTCATACTCTCCCTAATCAGCTCTTCCGTATGCATATCTACCGCGCTGGTAGCCTCATCTAGCACCAAAATCTTAGGTCGGCTGACGATCGCTCGGGCGAGGCATAGGAGCTGCCGTTGGCCCTGCGAGAGGTTAAGCCCGCCTTCGGAGATAGGTGAGTTGAGGGAGGAGAAGGGGTTGGAGTTTTTGGCTGGTTGGGAGGTGGCTGTGCCTGATTCGGTAGCAGAGGGTGAGGCTACGGAGTTAGATCCTGAGGGGATGAGGTGCACCCTTTCAAGTGCCTCCTGCAGCTTCTCGTTGGTATGCTCCCCAAATGCATCGAGATTGGATCTGACAGTTCCAGAGAACAAGACTGGGTCCTGGGGGATAATCGCCATTCTACTCCTCAAATCATGGAGGGTAATTTTTGAGGTATCTAATCCGTCAATCAGGATCTTCCCCTCCGAAGCGTGGATGAACTGGAACAGCGCAAGTGTAAGTGACGATTTCCCTGCCCCAGTACGACCAACAACACCCAGCCTCTGTCTAGGCTCAACAGTAAAGCTGATACCCTTAAGCACCGGCGGTAGATCTGGTGCATAAGAAACCACAAGGTCCGTAACCTCGACTCTCCCTTGCGAAGGCCAGTGTGCAGGAGGCACCACCCCATCTTGTCGCTCAATTTCGATTTGAGTATATTCAACAATCCGCTCCATGGAGTTCATATCAAGCTCCACATTCGCATATCTCCGGATAAACCAAATGACATTCATCGAAAAACCCATTGCAAAGCTGAGCGCGAAACCCGCAAGTGAGGCATTTGTGTTTGGCATACCCACAACAACAATGCCAACGATGAGGATGAAGAAAGTGCCCAGGAGGGTCAATCGGTATGAGACCCAGTGATTGAAGAGCCAGACATAGAACGTGCATGCACTGTAGTGATCGATCTTCTGGTACATTTGTTCAATATATTCCTCTGTCTTTCCAAACGCACGAATAGTCGCTACACCAGTCAAAGTCGACCCAAAGAATTCAAAGATTGGCGAGCGAGAGTTCGATTCAAGACGCTTGACCTCTCTGGCACCCGAGAGATAATATGATGCATAAATAGCCGAGATTGCCAACATTGTAGCAGCCAAAGGCACCATGTACACTGTCAAGAAAAATCTGCTAATTGTTAGCAAACAAGACGAAAAATGACGGTTTAGAATAGCATACCCAGCAGCAACGACTCCAACCAGAGCTAGTGAATTGTAAACCATACTGGAGACATCATTCGCAATCCTCGAGTCAATAGTTTCAAAGTCCTTGGAGAACCTGTTGAGCACACGGCCCATAGGAACTGTGTCAAGCCATCTAAGCGGTGCACGCAAAACTGTCTTGGTAAGATCCTGGAACAAAGTATTTGACGCCCGTAAAGACGCATAAAACACTAAGTAGTATCGACTACTTCCGACGATGCAAATCATCAAACTGATTACGGTGTACATTCCAATCCAATATCCTATGCTCTTCTCCTCCATAGCTACATGAATACCATGACCGGCTTTATGCACTTGCTGGATGGTGAATTGTGTGAGCGATGGCATAAAATTCTGACCAGTCTCATAGTAGCTGGTCCACATTTTCACGAACCATGTTCGGCCAACAACGATACACTCTTGAAGGCCGAAGGCCATGGCGATCAAAGCCCAGTAGGAAAATCTATCTTCGAGTTAGCGCATGTTGCTGATAATGGATGGAGTGTATATACAGACTTACCCTCCGCTCGCCTTCATATACGACCAATAAATGGCTCGCTTCACAGAGCCTCGCTCTCGTTCTTCAGTCTGCACAAACTGGCGTGGAGGTGGCTTGGCTGTCTCCTCGGCTACTTGTCCCCTATGTTCACTCTGCCTTCGATTACGTTTAGCATCCGGCTTAATAACATCTACAAGCAGGCCTTCTTCAACATCAGTCGACTCGTCGCTATCTAAGATGTCGGTTAGTTTCCCTGCTGTCTTCAGAGCTTCAACAAGGCCAGCATGTGCTACCAGTCCCTCGTCAAGGATGACGGTGTATTTCGCCTTTGGCAAGCAAAGCTTCATATGATGGGTAACCAAAATTCGAGTACGGCCTTTGGCAAGATCCCCGCACAGTCCCTCTTCAAAGATATGCCTTCCCACATGGGCATCCACAGCAGAGAAAATGTCATCCAGAATCAAGATCCCTGCGCGTGAATAGAGAGCCCTGGCGAATGAGACCCTCCATCGCTGGCCACCACTTAAGTTTATCCCGTTCGCTCCGATCTCAGTGAACTCGCCATCTGTCAGCATCGAGAAGTCTTGTTCCAAGGCACAAGCGTGAATTGTCTTCTTGTACCGTACATCGTCGTATGGGAGTCCAAACAAAACATTATCCCTGATACTGGCATTTTCCATCCATGGAATTTGTGCAACATATGCAATAGCATTTGGCAAGACCCAGTTCGCCGGAGTAGCTTTGCTGTCGAACCTAAGCTTCCAGTTGGGAGGCTCTGGTAATTCGACATGACCTTTCAAAAGATCCGCCTCACCAAGCAAGGCTGCAAGAAGTAAGCTCTTTCCCGATCCAGTTTTTCCGGAAACCAAGCTCAGCTCATGCTTAGGGAAGTCGATATTAACCTCTCTCAGAACGAACCTATCTTTAGCATCTTCATTGCCGTCTGCTGCCCATGCAATGCAAGCATCACGGATCGCAATTTCATCAGCAAATTTAGTGTAGGGGACTTTCTCAGCAGAGTGGAGATAATCTTGAATGCGTTTTGAGCTGACGACTGCATCGAGTAATTCCGTCGTTACCTCTGGAACAACAGATAGAACGAACTCCAGCTCATTGAAGATTGCCAAGGCTGTGAATGCCGTTGAGGGTAATAGGCTGCCGTTGATATAGGAATAAACGCTCAGTGCTGCAACGGATAATAAAACAGGATTCGCGCTGTAGCTCAGAGTTAGCCTAGTTTTTAGCAATAGGCGAGGATTGAAACGCACATCCAGCAAGCAATCAACAGCCTATAGCTTCAGTTAGTTTATGTTTCTTAGGAGATCCAGTAGATTCTTGATACTCACGTATCGTTGATAAAAGCGGATCTTAATGTCTTGAGCTCCTCACGCCTGACTTCGAATATACGCTCCTCCCATTGCTTTTCAAGAGCGGAAAACTTGATTTGGCGTATACCTAATGCTGGTGAGCACTAAACTCAAAACTTGGAGAAAGTAGCATACCTTGTAGGGCCTCAGACACAGCAGCCATTTTCTGATCACGAATCTTCATGAGTTTGTCCTGAGCCTCCGCGTATCTCTTGGACACCATGATGTTGATAGGTATGATGAAAAGGACAACAGCTAATCCAGCGAGTAAACTCTTCCACCTGTTATCCCATTAGTTCATCGCCATGGTGAAAAGAGCTATATCGGACATACCCAATAATTACAACCAAACCAGAGAATCCACTAGAGCACCATATTCATCAGTATGTGCTGCTGAGTTAGAAAGGGAGGAAGAATATGTACATTACAATCCCAAAAAACGATTCCGCAAATACATTCGAGTACGCTGCAAGGTCCGCAATTCGAGTAGCATCAATGGCCAGAAGATTAATTTTTCCTTGCTTCAAGTTCTTCAAATCATCGTCATCGTCACCCTCGTCCTCTTCTAAAAGTGAAGACAGGTTCTCCCCTTGTTCACCCTCTTCTACTTTCTGAGAGCCTTTCACGTCTTTCTTTAGTAGCGTCTTCCGGAAAATCACTGCAGATAACTGGGAACGGATGGGAATGTTGAGACCCATGAAACTGAGCCAGTATAGAAAGGCTAGCAATACAGCATCCAATAACTTGTTTAAACCAAGTGCGGCAACCCACAACCAAGCAGCATAACCAACATCCACCCCGGCGTTGCGAGCCTCCATGACTTTCAGAATCCTGCTAAACGTTAGTAACCATGAGAGCACTCTGCAAGACCTAGACTCACTTGTAAAGAAAGAACTGCGGAGAAAATGTCACAATTGATGCAACCAACGTCATTAATGTTTGCAAAATAAAGGTTGGCGCATGTGCCTTGGCCAGGTGAATCAACAAAGACGAATCCTTGAGATTCTTGACCTTGTAAAACCCTTCTTCCAAGATCGTAGCCCTTCTCCTTGCGTCCATCTTTGGAAGGTCAGTCTCTTCTAACCTCCCTTCACGCGCGGCTTTCCAAAGCAGTCTATTCGCCCATCCAAATGAATACCGAGAGTATATGGACACCGTCCTCATTTGATCAATCAATTCTTCCTTGTCGTTGTATACATCTGGCCTCCGTGGGATATTAATTGACACTATGATCGCTAAGACCGCAGCTCCAATTTGACCATATGATAACTGCGCACTCAATTCTCCTCGTTTCGATGTCACCACTCCAGCGACTGACATCCCTACAAGGGACAGCAATGGGGCCAATCGAGCAGCAGACGAAAAGACATGGGTACATCTTGGTTCGAGAAAAGTGTAGATGCTTTGGATAGTTAAAAGCATCTGGAGCACAAGTCAGAGCCTATCTTACCATATACACTAGAATTCGAAACTTACCCACGTAGCAACGTGAAGCCATAGATAAACAGCCTCAGTTGCATTGCGCTTAACCGTGATTTGGATTGCATCGCTCAGGGCCAAGGCGGTGCCTGCAACGCAACTGAGCACTAACAAGTACTTTTGAATCCGAACCGAATACCTTTTTTGCGACTCCTTCGTTGCAACTCCATCCTCGTCCCGGTATACTGAGTCGACGAGCTTATAGGATTTTCTGTTCCTGAGAACGTATGCATTCCGGTACAGAAACGGAATTATGCAGAGTGAAACAACCGCAAGGGTGCCTGTTGATACTGCTGCCTGGGTACTGACATCAATAGCCATTGCTGACGATTCCACGCAGAAGCAATGCGATAGTCGAAGCAGGGACTACTAATGTGACAACGCGGACCACAAGCACCTTATATCGATGGTAGCTAGGACCAAGGGGTTAGTGCAAGCCGGACTACGGCGGATTAGTTTTTTATATATTTTGGTGTGAGTCAATGACTAGGATATTAGTCTAATGTGGTAGGCTGTACCACATCATGGCTACTAAGCGGCATATACATATAGTGTACATCTTGAACAGATACTTGTAATAGTCTGGTTGGCACAACACCCTCGTATGTTACTAGACTACGTTTTATAGTTAGACTTGGCCGGAAGAGCTATCCCCGGGAGTACAACATGACGGGACCGGATGGCATTGAAAGACGTGGACAGTTTGATATTTCGTTACAAGGCGATGCCATGGATCCTGACCTATTAGATACTGAAGAGACTTCAGATATCTGTGGTGAGTTCATACTCAGTTCAGAACTGACAGTCTCAATATCACCTAGAGCATATCTGAGCATCTAATACATGCATATACCTACATTAAATTTATCTAAATTTCAAATTACTAGTCTGGTTGGGGTTACCGCTGGGACAAGGGACGTGAGCATGACCCTAGATAACAGGGATTACGTAGCTCCTCGGTTGGCCGTTCCTGTGGGGTGGGAGACAGGGGTCACCGCAGATATGTTCATTCTCCAGTGATTGAACCAAGGTACATTGACATGTATGGAACTAGGTATGGAACATGTACACAATACGAGACGAGCATGCAGTCACGCCACTCAAGTTGTTCAACCAAAATTGGGCATGGATTGGGATGATAATCCGCGCTGGTCTTTGACTCATTTGCTCTCATGCCTACCTGACCGCGAAACAGATTTTGGTTAGAAATCTCGATTTATCACAATTGTCTTCTCCAGCTGCTCAGTTGAAGTTCAGCTGTTGAGTCATGCATGCATAAGGGTGTCCAAGACTCGATCCTGGAGATCCCTAATAGGAACCTGCTTCCGAAAACAATGATGGATTGTTTCTCCCCCAAGATTAGACCGTATTTTTCCTACCTACTCCGTAGTTAGTCCCAACCACCTTCTGGTTGGTGAATGCAGATCCCTGATTCTATCACAGAATGAAAGTACCGTAGAGTGTAATAAGATTACATTCATACATTGCTGAGCTCTATTCTAACTCCCCTGTCCGCCTCTATATCCTTATGCCAAGCTTGCCAATATACCTCTACATAGACTCGAGTTATTCGCTAGCGTAATTTCAATGTGAGCTGCATACCCGGTAGTGCGCCAAGATATTTTTGTATGGCAAATGCTGGTGGCTGCTGTACCTATACTCGACAAATCTAAACCTTGTTGGAGAGGCAGATCGCATAAGTCTGGTGAAGTTCCTTAGGTAGTTAAGCTCACCAGAAACACTCTTGCTATTGAAATGACGCTAGCGAATAACTCGAGTCTCTACGGTACCGACGGATGTTACACGAAATCCGCCGCCGTTACCACTCGGCGTAAGTACGCGTCATTCTGTTTCAATTTGCCCCTGGTCAATCACAATCCATTTCTATGTCTATGTTGCATTCGTCTTGTCTCAGACTGAATTTGTTCCGCGGTAAGTAAGCCGCTATCAAAACCATCAGAAAGTCTCTCAGCATTAACATCCATTGAACTTCACTGGTCAGGCTTAACGCAATAGACCTTGCTTGAAGTCATAGACATACACTCGAACCTTGCTATACCGGACCTCGCTATAGCGGATCCCTTGGTATACCGGACGGCTCTAGCCAAAATTTGCCAGTTCTAGCAGGTGAGGCATCTACTTGCTATACTGGATATTGTCGGGATGAGGTTACATGGATTGTTACAGGGATTATCACAGGTAAATGTAATTGCTATAACGGAATGATAACAAGTAGTAAGGCCACAAAACAGCGCAATCTGCAGTTTTATCTTGTAGATTGCTTGACGCTGTGGAATCAATGCTTGATAATATATCACCACCATCACCTCATAATTTCTGTCGTCCTATCATCCCACCTCGTGCTTTAAACGCAGACAGCCAACCATAAACGAAATCGCTATAGTCTTCTGGATGTCCTTCCTCCATAGACAGTGCACCTGCAAGCCGGCCAGCTGTCGATGCCAAAATTGCATCAACCCACTCACGCAGATAATTTTCCAATATTGGATACTGTTCTGGTCTTTCCTTAGTCTGGTTGGCAAGATCTTTCCTTTCTTTTCCAAACCGTCCCACTACTAGTATTTACAGCTAGCCATGGGAATCGGCTGATTCGCGAATGGGGCAGGACATCCCGCCAAGGAATTGTCCTAATACTGTACAAGTTTGGTGGTCAGTTAAGGTAGACTCACTGGTGGATATGCGTATACAGGCCAGTAAAAGTAGGGTTGTGGACTCTGGCTCCTCATGGTGTCCGAATAAGAGTAATGAGTATTTTTTTTTTAAAAAAATGTGATAGAAAAGCTCCACAACCTCTACAAAACTGTAAAGGCTACTCCAACGTGTTCAAAGAAAGTATTACTAGAGCTCGCCAGAATATGGTGGAGCTGTATGAACAACAACATAAATATTGAGGTTTTGCTAGCGGAGATATTGTTAGTGTACATATCCCTCGATCCTAACCGCCATGCTTTATTAACCACATATGGCTTATTGGATCGACACTACGCATTCCAGATTCATTAGATGCACCAATCTTCGAATTGTAAAGGAATTTAATATTTCTACTTCTGAGTGTGCATGGCCTAATATTGCGCGGCAATATATACACTTCGTGAAGCTGGCCGTACTGCACTTAGTTTATATCCTGAAGTATGTCATCCACATTTTAATATAGTCTTCCGCATTCTCTATTAACTTTATTTTCTCACCTAGACTTACATTTATGATAGAACATGCTGACATTATTAGTACAATTCATGTTCGTTAGCACTGGTGTATTTCATCACCTTTTTTTATTTTATTTTATTTTATTTTATTTTTTTAACTCTTACTATTTTATCTTCCATGTATCCTCACTAAATTACTACATATAGTTATCGCATTCCTGGGGAGGACAACCCATGATCTGTCCACCGGAGGAATTTCATTTTTGCATTCCCGGGCAGGACAGTATTCTTGCGTAGAACATCCCTCCCAAGAATCGTGTGGCTTCCTGGGCAGGACGTCCCATTCGCGAATCAGTAAAAAATTCCCGGGCAGGACAGAACATTACCCCGGCCCCCACGCTATTTGCTATACCGGATTGATTGCAGCAGATTTATGCAATAGCGAGGTTTGAGTGTAGGGTGAGTTGTTGCCAAGTGCCGTTCCCGTACAAATTTTTTCAATCTACATACAGTACATACGCCCCCCAAGAGAGCAAACGAGAAAATTTGGCATGAGACTAGAGAAAATTTGTGATTGAGAGCATTAGTCATCAGGCAAACCAACATCAAACACACCCATCCCCAACATCCATTATCCTCCAACGCGATGGTTCATCCTTAATACCATGTATAAGCTGCTCAATATGTATGGTGCGTTTCATGAAAACATCACGTTGAGTTGATCGAGGCATTTGCAGAACTTGTCGGTAGAGATTTTAGGATTCGCAATCTTGTCCATCTCAATTTTTTTATAGTTTAGGATTAGTTCATACCTGCCAAGGCGCTTGCTAATTGCACTACTATTAATAGAGGTGGTCAATTGTTATTTCTCATTATACGGAGGCGCACACCAAAAGTCTTTTCCACCTGCCTATTTGGGCAGACTGCATATGCGGGCATATCCATACATATGCACACAGATGCATGCACGTGATCCAGTATATATGCACAGGTAAATTCGCATATGCGCTTCCGTAATTGGAATGCCCGCTTATGCTCAGATACATGCAATATATGCGGGTATTCCAATTACGGAAGCGCATATGCGAATTTACCTGTGCATATATACTGGATCACGTGCATGCATCTGTGTGCATATGTATGGATATGCCCGCATATGCAGTCTGCCCAAATAGGCAGGTGGAAAAGACTTTTGGTGTGCGCCTCCGTACAGAGGCTCACATCTTTTCCTCCTTCCGGTTTGGGAATCTTGCATATGCAATTCCTATGCACCGCATGCACCTTGGCATTATTCAGCTCCAAACGGGTTCTAATGACAACGCATTTTATACCAGCCATGTAGCGATTTGTTTTACCTTTACTGTTGCTCGCCTCCTACCCGGGTAGCTTCTTTGGGCGCAGAACATCTCCATTGTCACTAGATTGTCACCTATGTTGCCTTATGCAGCGTCTGCTAAAGTATGCCAAGGCTACTTCGCCTATGCGGATAAACTTGGCGTATGCATCACTAATGCAGCAGGCTTAGCATACTCCGCAAGACACATTATGGCAAGCCAGACTAGACATTAGGTATATTCAAGGTAGTATGACTATTCTCAGGGCAAAGTACAGTAAAACTCATCATTACATGGCTGCAATGCCATTGCAACCCGTTTTGGAGCTGAATAATGCCAAGCTGCATGCGGTGCATAGGCGTTGCATATGCAAGATTCCCAAACCGGAAGGAGGAAAAGACTTTTGGTGTGAGCTCTGTAATGTCAATTATGAAGCGCCTTGGCAAAGCAAAACTTCAACTTTTAATTGACCTCCCCCACCCGGTTCTCAATTAAATCTTCAGTTAAGCCTCATCGAAAATCACTTCTCAGCATTCAAGTCAGTGAACATGTCACGATTCATTTCCCCCCGAAGACTCTGCTGGTTTTCTTCCATCCAGCAGACTAGTTGCTCTACATCTTCCTTCATCCAGTTTCAAATTCAAATGGGTTTTGACCTTTCCAATGCCATTATGTGTGATGGAAATTGATGTTCTTTTGACTGGGTGATGTTGTGATGAGTTGACTCTGGTTGCATGACCCCTCCGTAGCCCACATCCCTATATTCCTACTAGTCTGGTTGGCACTATTCCGACAACATTGCCTTAATCACCCGGCTCGCCCCTAACACCTAGTCCTCCCTATACATCCCTCAGCATCAGCAAAAGAAAAGTTTGCGTCAGGTGCTTCGGAAGCACCTGAAGCCCTATAGCAAAACTCGCGATTCTGACGCCAACTATAGCCACGCACTCCATCTGGACGCAAATCATTTAATTCATATTTCCTGACGCACAACTAACTTATAATGCAACTGATTTGAATCCATATTTCCTGACTCGCACCTTTCTTATGATACTTACTCTACGCAATTATAGCTTTGCGAGCGATCTGTAACCTTTTATGTTTCCGTATCTACTGTCTGGTTGGCACGACCCCCTCCTGGGTATCAGCTGAATCTATAGCGTTGTTGCTCATATTTGACAATCTCCAGGCACTTTTGGTGTAGAAACGCCAAAGTAGTCCTACGGTAGCACGTGTGATTCTCCAAACGTCAACGTCAGTAACTCTTTAAAAAAATACGCGCATTGAATTTATTGATGATATGTGTTTTTTCGACCATTACTGTAGATTAATCGCTGTTAAATACACCCCTTTGCACCCCTCTGCATAAACTGCATAATTGATGCAATTACATATGTGAGGGGTGAGCCCTAGCATTGAATATGCACGACCACCACTCCGTAACTTACCATATCATCGAAAATTCAGAGGCCCGCATGTGCACGCAACGGGCCGCTTCATGACCATGGCGCATTAAGGATTCCAAACGTGTTTAAGGATGTGCATGGGTTGGGGCAAGTCCTTTTTGCTAAAGTGCTGAAACTGGGGATGGGGAAGGGCAATTAAGAATTAGTGAGCCCAAGTGACAAGTTGTTCAGGGTTTTCGCAGTAGAATTTCTTGGTTTTGTCACACAAGGGCCAGGACTAAGTACCTTTATCTAGATACAACGACCAGGAGTAGGGCTGTTCGATATACCGTGACACTCCCAGGACAGTAGTCCACGTTTGAATTAGTGAAGGTGTTCGTGATTGGAAATAGTGAAACTTATATGCTTAACAAACGAGTATATTAACTGTAGTCTGTTCGACCACTCCATCAATGCCCTAACTAGGCGTCCTACCAAGGTAAAACGTATGAGGGTAACCATTGAGCTTGGCAAGGGCAAGTTGTCACTCTATGAGAAGAGTCTTGTGAAGAAACGACTTGAGTATATCTCAAACAGAAAGACAAAATGCTCTCTGTATATTTGTACCCCCACTCTGGTAGTATATTTCATCGAATTCAGGGAACTCTAGATTAGCTCTCATGCAAATTCAGGGTAATCCATTCCCCCCCCCCCCCCACCCAGAGCAGTTCGGATTGACCTTTGATACTTCGTTGGGGCCCTTTTTTGTTAAAAGTCCTAGATTTCAATATATATACCCTTATTTCTTCATTCCTCACTCGTTTCCTGATGTAACACTTTGAAAGGTCACTTCTCAGTTCGAATATTCCTTGATTGGATAGAAACTGCAGCAGCAGGCTAAGGTACACCCGTGCAGCTCAGGGTAGTAAGCCTCAGTTATTCACATGGCGTATGTCAGACCCGAGATGGGCCGGCAGTTTGACAATGTAATATCGAGTGATACTGCCAGCATTTAATCCAGGCAGGAAGGATCCTTGGTAGAGGACGTCAGAGAGCGGAAACATCGCAGTAGTTGCTTTAGTTATTAGTCTCAATTGATTTTACTAATACCAATTCGGCACAATTTTGAGGGATGCAGATCCACACACTCACCTGTATCTTTTTATGACACCCGGACCTCTCTGGATAGGGCCTGTTCTGATTCGCGGGTTTTTACCTCCACTCCCATTGAGAACAGGGATTGTACAAAAGTAGGGGCAAATTTTTATCCCTTGCGTTGCATCCCTGGTCAAGATGCGCCTTATGGTTCACTTTGCTCTCGAAGTTGGTCCCATTATGTGAGGGGCAAAGTGTCACCTTGAGCACGAGGCAGTAGATCCAATGAGAGAGCTGCTCGAAGATAGTGTACTTACATCGAGAGTTGACTGATATGAGGGTAAGTAACCATCTACCTACCTCTTTATGGAAGTAAAATATATATGTACTCTTTCTAAGCAACACTCTTGGCATTTGATGGCATTTGAGACAACTTACGGCAATTTTGTTAGAGCATCAGTCTCGCTACTGTAGCCATTAAACGTCAAGGTAATCCTCGTACCTAGACTCACTCAGACATGCGAGGTAAGAAATTGAATTTCAGCCCTCCAGCGTCCAATTGACAATGAAAGCCAAATCTGGGGTAGTTATGAGCTGGGACTAGGGTAGAAAGAGCTTAGCGTCCCATTTGTTTGTGTAGCACAGACTTGTGTGCACTCTGACGTGAATAAGCGTAAGGAATTGCAGAATATAAGGTCAAGAATTGTTGTGATGTGGTGATTCTGGACAAATGAAAGCGTCAAGAGAATGAGGTGCCGTGTCTAGCTATAAATGCATAGGCTTTAAAAGCTGCGCCGATGCTTAGCATTGATTGACCTCGCGTGGTTCTGTAGTGCAGCATCATCTAACTCTTCCCAACAGCCCACAGCCATTCACTTCCTCAAACAATCAGTCATTCAACCGAGGCTACATTCAACCATCTCTTGGGCGCGGAAACGGGCATTACAAAAATTTCGTGTTATATGCGTCTACAGTGCTCCTGCCTTCTTTACAAAACCACATTACCTTCAATTGCGGATGTCCGAATAGTTTAGGCAATCTCATAGGCAGAAGGTCATCGGCAGATACGCAGATACGGCATATAGCCTCCGCAGCCTCGTTTAAGAACTGCCTCACCCCTCAAGTCAATCAACTTACAAAAATCAACAAAATAACCCACGATTCAGATAGTTGTTCCTCACCCAGTTTCCGAGGCATATACCCGACATGAAGGCAATTCCTTTAACGGTTCACTGGCACGAGCATAACCAGCCGATCTACAGTGCTCACTTTGAGCCACATGGGAAGGGAAGGCTAGCGACTGCCGGCGGGGACAATAATGTCAGGGTAGGCTGCCCACACAAGTTTTCTGGTGTGCTGTGGATGGTTGTTGACTCATGTACAGCTTTGGAAAGTGGAGGGTAGTGAGAATCCAAAGATTGTTTATTTGAGTACCCTCTCCAAGCACAATCAAGCTGTCAATGTTGTTCGATTTTGCCCACGAGGTAAGAAGAAGAAGAACCTAGGCCTCATGCACTTTAAAATATACAGATTTCTAATCATTCTCAATAGGTGAAATGCTAGCATCTGCCGGCGACGACGGTACCGTGATTCTTTGGGTCCCATCAGAGGGCGGAACAAAGCCAGCAACGGCGTTCGGAGAGGACGAACTCGAGGACAAGGAGACATGGAGGCTTAAGCATATGTGCAGATCCATGGGGTCAGAGATATATGATTTGGCGTGGTCTCCGGATGGCGTCTTCTTCATCACTGGAAGCATGGACAACATTGCTCGTGTGTGGAATGCTTCAACAGGTAATGTCAAATTAAGCAATCCTAATACTTCAACCACGTTATAACTCGCCAGCTATCTGCAGGGCAATGCGTGAGACAAATAGCGGAACATAACCATTACGTACAAGGCGTAGCGTGGGACCCCCTCAATGAATACATTGCCACACAAAGCTCAGATCGCTCTGTACATATATACACCCTAAAGACAAAAGATGGTCAGTTTACGCTTGCGCAGCATGGTAAAATCTCGAAGATGGATCTTCCTCCGAGACGAGTTAGTTCTGGGAGCCCTGCACCACCTGATCTGCCGGTTCGTACGGGATTGCTTGGGGATTCCTCTGCCGTGATGGCATCCCCGGCACCTTCCACACCGGGAACTCCAACATCATTTTCTCTCCCGATGAATCCACCTATGCTTGCCCCCAGTCGACGGAGTTCATTTGGCTCATCCCGGAGATCTACCTCTCCATCACCTGCCTTACCACTTCCTGCAGTTAAATCAATGGATTTTTCGCCCAGGGTAAACGGCCTTGGAGTGAAAAACACGAATATTTACTTCAATGAGACGCTGACGTCTTTCTTCCGCCGATTGACATTCACGCCGGATGGTAGTTTGCTATTGACACCTGCAGGGCAGTACAAGACATCTCTTCCTGCAAGTACAGAGGGCGGCAAAACGACCGACGAGATTATCAACACAGTATACATCTACACTAGAGCTGGGCTGAATAAGCCCCCGATTGCGCACCTGCCAGGGCATAAAAAACCTTCTGTTGCTGTGAAATGCTCTCCAGTCCTATATAATCCTCGCTCTACGAATGCAACAACGAAACATATCACTGTGGACACCTCCTCATGTGATGATGCCATTTCATCACTGCCTCCGCCTGCAATATCCACTGAGATGGAACCTCCACCTACTAATCGCAGTCATCCTCAGCTAAGCCCTTACGGCACAAACAATCCCGTGATTGAGCCTTCTGTCCCGGAGATCCCACCAAATGCTGCATTCGCCCTTCCGTATCGGATGGTATATGCGGTTGCTACACAGGACGCGGTACTTATTTACGATACACATCAGCAAACTCCGTTGTGTATTGTAAGCAACTTGCACTACGCAGCGTTCACAGATCTCACATGGTATGTACTCTCATTACCACTGGTTAACGCTGAATATTGAAGCTCACCCGATTCTAGGTCTTCTGATGGACTGACCTTGCTCATGACATCTACCGATGGATTTTGTTCTGTTGTTGCCTTCGAGCCCGAGGAACTAGGACAAGTTTATACAGGGCCAGCACCCTTACCAGGGACTCCCACTCTTTCTACGTCTTCCATGTCAAACCCCACATGTATACCAAATGCAAGCCTTGGTCCAACTTCTAACACACCACGGTCACCCATACCAATGCGATCTCATCCTCCACTAACAAGGACGCCCTCTGGATCGTCGGTCAACACTCTGTCTACACTTAGCCAGGGGGCTATTAGTCTGACGCCGACAGTTGCCCCTGTACCGAGTATAACGGCATCATCATCTTCATCGAGTATCCCACTAAATACACCTCCTCAAACGCCACATTGCGGGACTGTTTTGGGTAAACGAGATGGAGAAGTCGGAAGTGCATCAGCCACGGGAACACAGCAAACAACGGAAGGCCGGGACAAGAAGCGAAGGAGAATTGCTCCGACACCGGTTACCCCTGGCGTGCAACAAAAAAGGGATTAGTTATTCAGCGTGGGTGCAGAAGACCTCTGCAATATTGGTCATCGTGCAACATTTGCGTAGCATTTTGGTTGGCTATCTCCGTTAATCTCTGTGTCTTGTAATAATGGTCGGTGTTTGGTAGTTTTTCCTTTCTGACCTGATAAAGAAATTTCGGGCCCTAGCAATTGCCTTTGTCGTATTCCTTTGTTGATTTCGGTATCTTTTGGGGAACATTGATATCTAGGAATAGTTTAGCTATATGTATATTTGAGATTCTCCTTGTCCTCTTGTGTGTGCTTACCAAGTATCGATGCCATTGACGTCTATATTATTCTTTGTTGGTGCCATTGTATCTGCGAACCTGGAGGATTCCATTTACCGCATCCGTCCAACGTCCCCGCACGGTCCAAAATTCCATCACGTGATAATTGAACAATTCCTATCATGTGAGACTAAATTCTGTCACGTTATACCGCGCCCTTTAGCGTGCCACTAGTGGCTGGTGTGTTTGTTGACTTTGGGGCATTCATCTTGGTGACTTCAACCCCTCTAAAACAAGATCATTCCCTAACAAAAGATTCCCGACGTGTTAGCCACAGCTCACAGCTCAGGGAGATACGTGCCTACACTCCTCCGCATCAGCATTTACTAGTTTGCATAAGGGCGAGCCGCCGCTATGAGTGGCCCTTCTCGACAAATCGGTATGAGGAAGTCCACAACCAATTTCCAAAGGGCTCCCGCTGGACCCCGCCCATCGACAAGCACATCTAATGTGCAGCGGGCGTACCTCTCTGGCGCGCGCTCGGCACAGCAAGCTGCACAAGGACTGGCATCCCCTACACCATCAGTTCAGTCCGTATCGACGTCAGGACGTGGCCGTGCGGCATCACCAACCCTGAAACGAAAAGAAAGAGACTTTGAACCACGTGAAGCAGACGATAGTGCGACTAATATCACCGTGGTGGTAAGATGCAGAGGCCGGAATGCGCGAGAAATTGCAGAAAGCAGTGGCGTGGTATTATCAACACCAGGTGGTCTCCGAGGAAAAGAGGTTATATTGTCTCTAAGCGGAAACATGACTGCGCAAGTCGTTTCAAGTCAAAAAACTTATACCTTTGATCGCGTGTTTCCACCAGAGGCCGACCAGGCAATGGTATATGATGACGTCGTGGACCCAATACTGAAAGAGGTACAATTATGGCCCTAATCAATCATTGGGGCCCTGCTAATAATACTGAGATAGATGCTTGATGGATATAACTGTACAATTTTTGCTTATGGACAGACAGGAACAGGGAAGACATACACAATGTCCGGTGATATGACAGAGTCTCATGGGTCATACTCGGAAACTGCTGGAATCATTCCTAGAGTTTTATATAACCTGTTCAACAAGCTCGAAGGGGGGGAAAGTACCGTGAAATGCTCGTTTCTCGAACTGTATAACGAGGAGCTTCGTGATCTCCTTAGCATTGATGAAACTGTCCAGGTCAAAATCTTCGATGATTCATCTAAAAAGAAAGCGATCATAATACAAGGAATGGAGGAAACATATATAAAGTCGGCCGAGGAAGGATCAAGGCTTCTACAAAACGGAAGTTACAAGAGACAGGTGGCGGCGACAAAGTGCAACGATTTGAGTTCGAGATCTCACACTGTTTTCACTATTACAGTACATGTTAAGGTGCTAGGCGATGACGGAGAGGAAATATTGCGGACTGGAAAGCTGAACTTGGTGGATTTGGCTGGTAGTGAAAACGTTGGGCGGTCAGGGGCAGAGAATAAACGAGCAAGGGAAGCCGGGATGATCAATCAGAGTCTGTTGACTTTGGGGAGGGTCATCAATGCCTTGGTGGATAAAGCGTCGCATGTACCTTACAGGTGTGTTTGATTGTTCCTCGTTGGTGAAATTTTGACGCTAACTTCCAACAGAGAGTCAAAGCTTACACGGCTCTTGCAAGACTCCCTTGGAGGGCAAACGAAAACGTGTATCATTGCTACAGTCTCCCCGGCAAAGATCAATCTCGAAGAGACAATGTCAACCCTGGATTATGCTACTAGGGCCAAAAACATCAAGAACAAGCCTCAGGTTAACCAGCTCATGACGAAGAAGGCTCTGATAAAGGAATATGTCCACGAAATTGAGCATCTAAAAGCAGACCTGGCCGCTACGAGGCAGAGGAACGGGGTTTTCCTTGATGAGGAGAACTACACTAAGCTTCTAGAAGAGAGCGAAAGCCGGAGAGTACACGTGGAGGAGCAAGGAAGAAAGATAGAGGTTCTAAATATCCGCTACGACAAGGCAATGGAAGAACACCGGCACAAGATGAAGGTCTACAACGAAACGAGAGCTGCTCTGCAAGATACAAAGGAGGACCTTGATAGAACCAAGGGCACGTTAGAGCAGACGGAGAAAACTCTGGTGGATACCCAGCAAAGCTTGGTGGAAGAAACAGCTTTGCGACAGGCGCATGAAAAGACTGAGGGTACATTGGACACCATAGGAACTGGCTTGATGAAGACCCTGGGCCAGACCGTATCAGACATTGATCTCCTCCAGGAGAAGATTCAACGGAAGTATGAGCTAGATTTAAGAAATAAAGAAGCATGGTCGAAATCACAAACCCAAGTCCAGGATGTGACGCAACTGGTGGAAAGTATGATTAAAGGCCATACTGAATTACATACCCGGCTGATCGAGGTGTGGTCTACAAAAGCACGGGAGTTTATTGTTGATGGGCTGGTCAAAAAGTTGGAGGCTACACAGGTGAAGATACAAAGCACCCTGGAGGGATTCAGTAGTGGCAAGGAGCAGTTATTGTTGGGTATGGGGCAGAACAAGGATGCACTCAACGAGGTCTTTGAGGGGCTTAAGATTCTGAGGGAGGAGGTCAAAGTCCACATTGGAGAAGGGTTGCGGGAAATGAATGACGCTGCGCAGTTGAAGAATGCTGAGATACTGACTGAGCTTGCTGAGTTTCAACAAGCGGTAAGTTCCTGGAGCTGCCTAAAGGAAATGATTCATGACGGACTCTGATAAACGTTTAGCTCCACCGATCCTATAGTGAGCTCGGCAGGGAGTTCAAGATCAGATTTGATAACACACAAAAGCACATGACAGCAAAGCAAGCCGAAATCGAAAAATTGCGTCTTGAACTCGCTAGTACTGCATCTAGTCTGATAGATTCGAGCTCTAAAACTTCCAGCAAGCTCAATTCAATTATAGCTGAAGAAAAAGAACGCAGTGACGCTGAGCGCCAACGAATGCTCGAGCAGATTACTGCCCAAATCACGTCCCTTGTCAACGCGAACGCAGAGGAAGAGCGAAGAAGGTTAAGTAACCGAATAGCACTAGTACGAGGTGACCTCGACATGTCAAATAACCAGTTCGCCGAGGCAAACTCTGGATACAACAAACGAATGATGGACTGGACTGCAAGCGAGGACACATATCTATCTGAGCTGATCGCTAGTAGGGAGAATCTCAAGACGAAAATGGTGCAAGATTGGGAACAAGCAGAGGAGTACTCTGAGAGGATCCAGAACACGACGCAAGCTGTGCATGCGCACACGACCAAGCTCGTCGAAGAGCAAATTGAACAGATTGATGGAAAGATGCGTGCACTAGATGGATTTGTTACGAGGGCAAGGGCAGAGAATGAGGGTCACCATGAACGATTCACCGAAACCTTCAACAGGTTGGCGAACACTACTGAGGGCTCTTATGGCAGCCTATCGGCTGAGGTGGATGAGATGAAGGTTGACGTGGAGGATTTCGGAAGGGATATGGAAACTCAAACTGATGAGATCAAGTCATCGATTGGACCTTTCGCAATCAACGCACAACAACCATTGGCAATTCTCAGGTCTCACATCAGTGGATCAAAGTTCGCGGAATATAGCTCTACTGGTGCTTCACCGAGGAAGAGGAGTTATAACTACCCCAACAAGCTTCCTCGGACCGAGCCGCATGAAGAGATATTGGCGAATCTAAGGAAGGAGAAGGAGCGGCGCGGGAGGTTGGGGTTCAGCCCTACGTCTAAGGTACAAGGGCCTCCTATATCAACGATAACAGCACCTCTCTTTGGTGCTGTTGAGGTGGAGTTCAAGTCGGGTGAAACAACGCCCGTAAATGGGGGGGATATGGATCAACATATGAAAGAGGTCGGGGACGCGGTTCTTTCTCATACTATATCATCAACACACGTAATACACGCACCTCCCCTATTGGCAGATACGACTGCCATCCCGTCATTACGTGAATCATCTCCAGTTCAATTTGCACCTACTGACACCCTCGTCGCCCCAGAACTTCTTGTCAATTCTAGCATCAACACCCACACGTTTACCCACCACGGGGTCCGGCAGGTCTCTGGGAAGTCCGTCAAGTCCGCGGGAAAGGTTGGACTGAAAGAATTGAATCCAAATGTAGATGTGGGTACCTATAGGATGGGAATTACTCCGGCTTCGGTCACTCAGCCTGCTACGGGGACCTTGTTGGATTTACAGCCGCCATTGAAGAAGCAGACTGTGGAGAAGAAGTTGAGGAGGTTGGGGAGGAAGGAGAAGGATGGGGAAAATAATGTTCCTCCTACTAGGCGGAGAGGAGCAGGAAATGCATAGGGACTATGAGAAAGGAATGATGTGGGATTGAAAGGAACGGTGTTTGTGTATGGGTTGGATATTTAAGAACTCATTTATCGTTTACTGAAAATGGGATAGGGTTAGGATCGGAATTGATTGGGTATTTCATGACAGTCAAAGAGCGAAATTTGTTCTGTTGGGCTCTTATTCTTTATAACTCTCTACCCTCGTCCTCGTTTTGCGGTTACTTGTTTTGACGCTTCTTCACTGATTCTTTGTATCTGCGTTAGTTTGGGATGGGACTGGGCTGGATCGGGGTGTTTTTCTTTTTCTCTTTTTGTATACCATGTTACTTTGTTTCATGTGTTTGCCGAATTTTATTTTTGTACATTGTGGTTTACATAAGTGCATAGGCACGCGTTATCGTTGAGTTATTTGGTGGTTATATTCGTCCAGATTGCGCTGATTGTTTGCTGCTTTCTACATAAGCGTAAGTGACCCTCGTTACTTGAAGTATGATTTCCATACTGTGAGTGATGAAAGCGCCTTGTTCAAGGCTGGGAATTGAATTGGGTGACTTGGTTCTCTTTTTTTTTTTTTTAGGGTTGAGTTACCCTGATGTGCAGGGTTGATGTGGAAAAATTTTTTTTATTTCTTTTTCTTTTTTAAAAAACCTCTAGTTGATGTGGAATGATTTTGCCATTGATATATTACATTCTCAACGCCCTCCTGGGACTAAGATGCGGAGGGAGTACTTGATTCATTTTGCTATTTTATTATACCTACATTTCATAGAGAAAGATTGATTCCATAATTATCATAAATTAGCCTAAAGAGGTCTATTTATCATGGTCTGAAGGGGGGGGGGGGGATTTTGTGGGTGTTCACCATAAATATATACAAGTGTGCCTCAGAACACAGTTGTGAGGTGCCGAAGCAATTGGAAAATAACACCTACCCGTCTTACTGGACAAAGGTAACCAACGAAATTTTAGCTATGACAAAAGGAAATCTAATGACATTAGATTAGTACTGGTGATGTCATATAAAACATAATCCCCATCCCCCTTTATTTTTCTTGAGGTGCGTACACATCAAAATTAGTCTTCATTAATGGGCGTGTCGGCATCAATTGAGGTTGGTATTAAATCTACCTATTCACCCAGGTACATACTGTATGTAAACGCCGCGCGGTCTGTGTTTGTGAGACGGGTGTTATTTTCAAGGGGTGGGTGTTATTTTCCAAATTATTTCGGTGGTTGATGTAGTATAAATAGGCCATCAGACTTCTCTGTCAAGGAAAGAAAGGAACTAGGAAACACGTCACTGGTGAGTCAATTTCAACAATGTATATCATTGAACAATCTATCAGTAGTATCAAAAAGATTCTAGATAACAATGTAGACTTCAAGTGAAAGTATTGATTCTAGTTACTCGGTCTTTATGAACTATATTCCTCGAATTAGTTCCAATAGCAAGGCACATGGGCCCTTCAAAATATACCATACATGTGCAAGGTGTTCCCAAGTTTTGAGCCCATTCGACCCAGAATCTGTTTGAAACCTCTTCGATCGTTAGCCCCGGTGGATGACTCTACAAGCTATTTATGTTCTCTCAACCTCCCAAATATAAAGATACCCGCAATGATTACAAGACGATACAAAATCCAGACTACCGAAGCCTTCCGTCTTGCTACCCTAAGCTGAACATATGATATTCAACTTTTCCCATCTCCTCACCCTCATGTTATTTGCCAATCCACAAAACCAAAATAAGAGCAGACACAGACGAAATAATCGCAGGATAGGCCAATAAAAGAGAAGCCCTTCTGATCCTCTTCCCAGTCTTACCCACACTCTCCCATTGATAATTCGTTACCGGTTTCCCTCTCCACGTATTCCCAACCTTCACCGCCGGCCTCTACTCCCTTATCATGATGACCAGCCAGCTCCTCAGGAACCTTTTTCTCTAGTGTTTTGGTTGACTCAAGCTTTGCAACACAATCATCAAATATTTGGATGACCTTGTTGTATATATCCTCTCTGTTTTTATCTCCAGCGGTTGTTGTCATATTCGAATCTTTGAATAAAATTTCCTTGAATGCCAACGAAAGTCCCTTGAGGGGCTCAAATCTCACATGGAATCCATTTAACACATCTTCGAAAAACCCTGTCGTCGTAACGTCTAAATACTTTGCCTTTACAAAATCCCTATGCTCTAAGCCCTTTACCCAAGCGTTGAGCTTTTCGTAAGGGTTATCTGTGCATAGCCAAATGAGGACATAGAGGAACGACTCAAGATCATGTCGCCAGGTATGATATACCTGTGGTTTGAGCAAGAGCTCGAGTGCAATGAATGGGGCAGTTCCAGTCATACAAAATGACTGCTCACAGTTGGGATATTGCTGCTGTGCGTAATCAAAATCAATCAGAAATCCTTTGGAATCGGAGGCTTTCGCTATCGGAATTCGTGTTCTCATGATGTTCTGTACCGAGATATCGCAATGAAGTATTCCAGCATCCTTGTAGAGTGATCTATGACCTATTGAAAACGGAAACATTGAATTAACCGGGGAAGGTCTTCAACATCTGCATAAAAAGGTCGTACATTTGATTGCATCACGTATCGCTTCAACTAGCTCCACAAGCTGAAGATTGTTATCAAGTTTCTTACCAACATTTTGAACCACCAAAAATCTGCGAGTACGAGCATCCGTCACACACTTCCTCAATTTTTTTGACGGTAGACTAACTCCAGAGTTTTTCTGGGTTTAGGCGCTTTTTGGTTTCTTTTTTTGGTTCTTGGTGCCTTTCAAAATCTCCTTTGAGAAAGGGCTTGGTTTGCTATCTTCGACATCAGACTGTATGGTCACTAGAACTGTGGTAGGTTTACTGTGTTTTCGATGTGGAGTACCCGCGTCTGGAGACACCCCCTGCAGAACGGGTTTAGTTCCAGTATTGTCCAATATGTTCCGAATATTATTCGGATTATGACCCACCGCCTCTCGAGAGACAAAATCCGCATCACACGCAACAAGAACATCGAGGCATCCGTACACATTCTTTTCTTTTGCCAGCTTCCAAAGCTCACTCTCGGCAGTTAGCTTTGTGTCCTGTCAGCTTCTTTATAATGATAAACAGTGCTTGCATCCGTAGCTACAGGTACTAACTAGCTAGCCAGCATAGCGTACAATTGCAGGGGTCCGGTGAAGAGTTGTTATGAGTTTGAATGTCTTGCCACCCAGGTGGAGGTATGCCGGTACGTTATTATTCGGAAGGAACGTATTGCCTTCAAGGTCTTTGTACCGATCGTCGAAGCTCAACTCTGTAGCAGTCATCTTCATATAAGTAAGAAGCCCATGCATAAAGAGTTCCTGGCCCTGTACATAGCATTCACTAATTAAGACTCCCACACGGTCAAAAAAATAGAAACGAGCAAGATGGCCACAGACAGTAAATCCATGGACAAACCGCCTCGCAAAATGTTTCTCGAGCATAACTATTGAGCTGCAAAATTAACCCCTTTGATAGATCTTCCTTGAAGTTTGCCTTGAGCTCCCAATGACTAGGACGTTCTTCCATGAGTGTATATACTTATTACTAGTCGCATCATTGCCAGCTGCAACCCTGGTAGTCGGGTCTCGTGGGAGGGGGAGGTCGGCTGAGTTACCGATGGCACATCCATGGGATTGGCTGGTTAGCTTGCGTGTCAGTATTATATTACATTTGCGCACTGCACCATGGTATGCATCTTGCAGAATAGTCCCCCCAGTAGAGTAGTAATACCGCTCTGCTTCAGAATCATGACTATCAACGAGACCTTTGGCTTTTATCTGTTCACTGAATGTCCGGAACCAGATGGCACCGTAAATTCAAATTCTGAAGAGTCCTTGCTTTTGACCAAACTCAGCCAGTTGCTGAAGGTATCAGGTGTCATTACAGCATGCATATCTGTTACGGGACGCTTAAATAAGCCGTCAAAGTACACATCCTTCCAAATGGTACCCATCGACTCATTCTCCACGAGCTGATATATATTATCACAAGTCTGATTGCACTGATTGCTCATCTAGCATGATTTGCTTTTATAAGTGTATAAAGCAGGATAAAGGGATTGAGTCACTATACAGGTACTGCTGGAGTGGGCTGACGGTCGGTATAGCGGGGGCTTAATGGGCGTCAGCGACAGCATATACTATCGACAAAGGGGGTTCGCTTGCACCTTTTTCCTGAACTCCATCCTCGCCGGCGGTTTTCACACTACGCAACTTTATACCAATCAACGATTTAATGAGCTCCTCGATAGTGATTGCTGGTCCATGAGCCAAGCTGTACGGGGGTTCACGGAGGTCTTTTCTGGTCAGTCAGTCCAGTGACATCATTTCGATAGATGGCATCAATGTGCTGATCATTGAGGAAAAATGTGTCTTTATTGGCATCGAGAAATTTCAACACATTTGCTGGGCTCCATCGCTTTGGGTTGTTGATAAGCCCGTCAGGGATGACCAGTAAGTTATCATCCTCTGTGTTAGACATTAGGACTATTCATTGGACGGTGACCGTTGAAATAAGTATGTAGATTTGTGCTCATACTTAGAGATGTATGAGAGTGAGGTGTAGGAGTTTATAGGTTAGATGTGGACCTTGGCCAAATATCTTAGTTGGGTTAGGCTAAGAGAGGTTTGTAAGTCATGTGCTACCAAAGTGCAAAATTTTAACGATGTTTTGGTCTTCATGCCAAGACTCTAGTCGTTCGCATCGCATCGCATTAGTTGCCATCTCCCTTAGTAACCATCAACATCAATGTGCAATAATGCAACAACAACATATGGCAGATATGGCGGCAAACTACGAATACGAAGTTTCTTTGATATATCGTTCCCGATTATTTGTGCATAGCCGCATAAGTTGCAGCTTTAACTCTGAAGTATAGTGCATTGCTTGGTCTTTGCATCCATAGCAGGTTCGGAGAGGCTGTCTAAGGGAACAAGAGATCTTAAGCTCACCTATAAGAAACCGAACAACAATTCGGTAGTAAACTTGTCTAGGTGACTGTTTAAGGCCATATATTTACCTGTTAAGGTGCGCACAATGCCCTGATTTAGTTCATGCCCGAATACTTTTTCATACCCGGGAGGAAGCTTCATATACCAGACTACTTCATATAGATCTCTTCATCAAGCGACCCATACCCCCCTCAATATCCAACTGATCTGGTTGAGACCAATCTTTCTCTGGCTTAGTAAAGAGGAGGCATAGACCAGCCACCTGGTGGACGAAAGAGAAAGCCGTATCTCTAAAATAAGTTTCTTTCAGGTATTTCCATATTGCATGGGGTGACCTGTACTTAGAAACGTTCTTGAGAATGGGCTTACTTATTATCTGGATAAGTATGAGTAGAGCATGTTTTGATAGCATCTGATATCCTTCATGCTCTTCTGCAGAAGCATCGGAAGAGGGTTCAGCTCCATCAACAACAATGTCGGTAACGTTCATGGCGTCAAAGACCATCACCATCTGCGACGACCAATTTTCGTCATTTCAAGCTGTTCGATATTGCTGAGTTTTACCTCAGCTGGTCGAAAGTCTTTGGACAATGCGAAGGTAGTTCGAGTTGGTTATAAGGAGGTGAAGGTAGCAGCTGTTGTGCTCAGTTGGTATATCACCGATGGGCTGTGTGGCATAACATCCCCTGTGAACAGGTATGATGAGCGGTGTGGCAGACGTACTTTTCAACATCTTTGACCCCTGCTCTCAGTTCTATGAGATCTCACACATAAGGTAGCCTGGCTTTTAGAGTATTGCATGTATGCTTACAAAACCACCCATCTAATAATACCAGAGCTGTGGTTTCTAACTGGTTCCCGATGGATCTTGTTTAATTCTTGCGGATACTGGGCTACATCGGAATATGTTGGGAGTATCGGTAAGTCTCACATTGATCTATACGATTAGCGCCCCTATTGGCATCTGGTGGAAGCTCTATCATTCTATCCTTCCACCTTGTCCTTCTCTACTGTACCTATCGAAGCCATACCGCCACCACCTATCGAAGCCGTGCTGGGCCCACGAAGAACGACAAGAATAATTGCTGGCTGTAGGAAATACTCTCGCCGGTCGCCCTTGAAGGAAAGTGATGATCTTGGAACTGCGGGCTGACTGTATTGCATGGGTGCTTAGGAATGGGATTCCTATTAAAGAATTCCTAATGCTGCCCTCCTGTATTCCCTCCTCACGCAACGTCTTTATCTTAGCCGAGCTTAATACAATACGTTCCTCCTTCTCTCTATATATCATAATCCATAGTTCATAGCCCAAGTGCTCCCTGGAACAAGCTCATAGCCACAGCCCACAATATTGGGCAGAGGCATTGGCAGCGGAGAGATTGAGATTCCAATAATGCACGAAGATCCACCAACTCTGGAGTTCAAAGCCATATGTATAGTCATGATCACATATGACATGTAACTTATACAGTTATACCACTCATTAATTAAATTACTAGGCATTTTTACTGGGTGCTTTGAACTCCATGTAAACCGTACCATCATCTCATCAATTGAGCAACAGCTTGATGGCATGTATGCTGATCCGAAGCAATTTGCTAGCATACATAGATGCTATAGGTTCAACCTGCTTATACCATGCCGGTTATGCTGTGGGTAAAGAACCAATCCGATACGGATAGTTAATGGTTTCCCCTAGCTAAAGCCAACTGCCCACACACTACAACAGAATCCTTAATTCGTTCTTGTCTCAGCAATCGTTATCATATGGTAATAATTCGAGTGGTATCCAATACCAAATGTGGTCGCAGTCTTCTATCTCCCCAAACGAGGATAATCAGGAAGAAGGGTGAAGGGACATGTGCCGATTTTAGGATTACACGACAAGAATCCTTCCCATGTCGCTAGAACAAATCAAATACCTCGCTGCCCCCGAAACCGCCTAGGATTCCAAACTTGAGAAGCTAACATTAATTACCCACAACGATGACCCACCTAATCTTCATCCATGTCTGTTTCCACTGGTAACAGGTCAGCTCAATCGATTCGTTAAAAGCCGTTCACTCCCTGATGTGGTTAACCAGCTTTCCGTATCGACATTGCCGAACTAGCACCTTTCCTCCGCTTGCCTCCCATCTGATGTAACTTACTGTCAATATTTTAAGGCAGGCCCACTCGCCGGGGCTGGAACAGCGCTCTGGGTTCTTACCATTTTCCCAAATGAGATCTCCTTCCCCTTGTCTACATTGTACCGGGAGTCATATCGGTCAAGACATTCTTTGAGAATTCAGAGGGGAAATATATCCATAATTCTTGCAAGCTCAGGGTGATCAGAGCGGGTACTAGTTTTAAGGACATGGACTTGGAATGACAGCATCTATTTTTACTTTAATATCTACCTATTTTCCGAAGTAACATTTATACGGTCCCCCATTTGAATTTCTCCAGTATGGGGAGGCAATTTACTTACATGTATTAAATAGGCGGATTTAGCACTGGCAACTTGTCTTGTCATTCCTAAGCTCAATAAACCAAATTAGAGTAACTCTTTACTGGTGTAATAATTTATCCCACAGGACCATATTATTAATATGTTAATGGTCTCCTTGAGTAGCATACCTTCGTTTCTTCTTTAACTCGATATTCGTCCGCTCGGAATATGTGGTTTTTAATACTACGGAGGCTCACACCAAAAGTCTTTTCCCCTTTCCTTTTTGGGAATCCTGCATATGCAAGACTATGCACGGCATGCAACTTGGCATTATTCAGCTCCAAAACGGGTGGCAATGGCAATTAGTGATGGGTTTTACCTTTACTATTGCCTTAATCTGCTGTTGCCTGTGCTGCCCTGAATATAGCCAGACTACCTTGAATATACAGTACCTAAATGGCTTATGACGTCCATAATGCGGCTGGCGGAGGCTGCTGCATTGGTGATGCATACGCCAAGCACATCCGCTCAGGCTTGGCATCAATGAAGCAGCGGCATACGCTGCATACGGCAATATAGGACAATTAAGACGTTCTGCACCCAAAGAAGCTACTGGGTAGGAGGCGAGCCTAGCGAGGAACAAGTAAAGGTAAAATGAATCGTTACATGGCTGGTATATGATTCATTGTCATTAGAACCCATTTTAATGCCAAGTTGCATACAGTGCATAGGCTTGCATATCCAAGATTCCCAAAAAGGAAAGGGGAAAAGACTTTTGGTGTGAGCCTCCGTATATAGTTAGCTATATACTGTATCGGTAGGTCTGTATCAAGTATGGCTTAGAGAAATTCTAATGACGGACCATATAAATATGAGTTAAGATATTCTACGAGTAAATTCCAGTACCGCCCTGAATAGCCTGAAGTCACATGAATCTTAGTAATGTATTGCTTGGTGGTCAAGGTCACATCACAGTGTGGAGTACCCACGATTCATTTGTTGAAGTCTTTTTTTGGAGTGTGTACTTTCAGAGTTGTTTTGGAGAGATAGAAGACTGAGGCCCCATTTAGTATCAGATGCTCACTTCCGGACTCAATACCAGATGGAAGCGAGAGCTTTCTTGGCGACGCATACACTAGTGATAGCATTGCTTTGATGAAGGTTTGATCACAGAATCTGATTAGGGTAAACTTACTCTTTTCCAAACCTTTTATCAGATTCTAAAACCCGCCATTGACTCTGCAGCGCCAAGCCCGGGGGGGGTAGTATACACCATGGCGCTGCCTGACTAAAATCTTCCATATATGGAGAAACCCTGACTTAAGATATGACCCTCAGCTACTCCAGCTGTGTAAGTTTACGAAGTTATTAAGCGGAGGAATCTTGAGAAGAGAAGAGTTCGATATATTCAAAATAAACGGAGCTATCTAGATATCGCTATAAGTCTTGTTGCTTATGATCCTAGTACTCTACATAGAAGAAATCCAGTCTTTCAGCGACAAATTCCCGTTCTTTTATCCTTCTGCAGTTTCGGCTGTTTTGCCATTCTCGGTCCCCCTGTCTTCAGGTTGTCTTTGCCCAATTTGCCATTCCGGAACTCCTGCATATCTCGTGATGCTTTACGGGGGTTGTCCCACGTTAGAGTATTCTTACAAGCTGGCGCAAGCCGGGGCAAGGGGAGGAGGAACCTCAACCTCTTACCCTGAACTCCAATAAGAATACCAGTCCGGACTTGGGTTTTGGCTCTCTCCGGGGGCCAGTGACATATGCTGAATATAGGTGTAAGGGCGATAAAACATAGCACCTGAGATCACTTTTGGTCTGGTTAGTTCCTGTAAGAATAAGTTGGTTATGAATGTTTGGGCTCTTGATTCTCTAGAGAGACAAGGCTTGTCTGTATTGTTCGCTATAGTCTGAATGTTATGGCGGTGGTATATATGTGAATCTCTGGTTATTACGTACTTGCTACACTATACATGTCCTAGCTTACTAGATACTCCCAGTATCGTACTCCGTACTCTTACCAATCATTTTTACCATTACAAATGACAACGGTTTTTAAGTATTTAAATAATTTGATAAAACTCAATGCAAATAAACTCGTTTTCCCGGCGGTGGTCAATTATGCTTATGGTAGTCGTCGAGCAGTCCGGCCGGTGGGTACCTGTCTACTACTAATAACTATGGTTCCTATCCTTCTAAATTATTCAAGATTATAGGAAGGAACAAAATGGGTTTCCCCCCAAGTCCTTCTGGGGTTGGTTCTATAAGACTTGGGTATATCTCAATCATTTCCGAAACACCAGTGAGTCGAGCCGAAATCCTTATAGTTTTCTAGCAAGTACTATATCAGAGGAGTTGGGATGATACCTACTTAAAGGTTTTTAGTTTCCTTCTACGCTCTTCGGTAACTGTAGGGCATTTCGTAGTTCTTTCGAGGGACAGAGTAGTACTACGCCATAGTGGAGACTGACTGTACTGATGTAAGAGCTCGTGAACGCTCTTTCTCACTTTTTGCCTATATATACAGCCCGAAAACCCTCTCCTGCTGATATCCAGTCCCTAAAAATCCATTCGATTCGACTCTTGCAACAGATTCGCTTCTCCTTTACCAATTCTATTGAATTTCGTCTTTATTGATTATGAATGAAAGATAACGATTGCTATGGCCAGTACTGTCAACCGTAATCTGGTTGCCATCAAATGTTGGTACAGAAGCAAACCAACTGTGGTCTGTAGCAGAACCAACAGCGCTTACTTACTCCCACCATATGGGTTAGCTTAGCGGCTGGCAAGCACAGCTGGTTCAAATGTAATTACCTTAACATGTTACAACACGTTCAAGCATAAACTGGTCTCTTGCATCACCAGGGTCACGTTACGGACGTGTAGAAGCATCAACGTACTTGGTACCGGAAAAATACCTACCTACTCGTTGAACGCTCAAGTGTTCGATCTGGCCGAGTACCAGGATTAGGCTTGTAATACTTAACAAACCCCTCACTTGATATCCTTGGGCGAGCGACGGGATACTAGACTGTCTGATGGATTTGGCTAAAAATCTCGTAAAAAAATACCTAAGATGAAGATTGAAGTTCGTTTGGGGAGTTACCCTGAAATTTGTATTAATGATTCCTGCATTTGAAATTTCACGAGTATTAAGGAATATGCCAACATTATATTCTAGGTCTGGAGCCGGGCCAGGGTGCTTCGCCTGTCGGCCATGGCCTATGATACCAGCGGCTCCCAGTAGGGAGGGACAGAATGTTGATGTGGCCACAATTGGGAGGTTGGGAATAAAGTAGTGAATCTGAAGGCCAGGAAGACAGGAAATGAAATAGTAAATCAGAAGGCAAGAGAGACAGTGTGGGTAGGCAAGCGGATGCTATGGCCTGATATGACCGGTGTCAAGCGAGCTTGAAGCTTCCCTCTTCTTCAGAAACAACCTGCAGTGGAGCAACCAAGCAATCAACAGACAAAGAACCCTCCTTTGTGAATGTGGGGGTGGCGAAAACGCAGCGCATCCCAAGGAATTCCCACTTGTGGGGGATGGAAAGGGGAAAATCATGGAAGAAGTATAGGAGGACCCAGAGTGGTGTGGCAGAGATGGTATTGGGAGACTGGCCACTTGGCAATTTTCCCAACTTGCAACACACTCCATAAACATCTTGGCACTGTGAATCACTACTGCGATGACTGAGAATGATATCCAAAGGTACGATACCACTAATTGTGGTGGCCAGAAACAGATTACCTCCATCATAACTCCAGACAATGACAAATGCGGGAAAAGAAGAGAAGGCGACAACCAACCTACCAGATCTCCGGAACGGCGGGACGATTGAATGGCCAGTGGCTGAATACATGGACATTATTTGCTTCTTCGCTATACTTTTGTGGTTATGTATACCCAAGTGCGGCTCGGCAGAGTGATGTACTTTGGAAGGCCCATTTCAGGGTAATTCTTTCAAGGACTGAATCATATCAATGCAAAGCAGTAAGTCTTAATAAGAAACCGTCATTTCCCACCCAAAAATGGCAGTTCCATCTGACTGTTATTTTGTTACGGAAACTGCAATTACTCAGATCTCTTGACTTGCCTGTAGGGGAGCCCCAGAGCTAAGTGGATTTAATATGGTATTTCAGACGTTAACCTTATCGAGTCAACGCACCTCAACCACCACTGTTTAACTCTAATTTGTCCTGGTCTATATATAGAAATCCCGAATGGAGTTCTTTTGAATCTCGGAAGTGGTTTTAAAGCTCTTGCTAGTCATCATTCTCATAATATATTTCTACCCATGTGTGTAAAATTGTTGAAATCATTTAAGCCATAATATTTTCTTCTTACGACTGACAGATTCATCATCGAGGAACACGAATGTCTCGTTAATCAACATATTATTCTTGAATTAGGGCCTGCCATCACCAACCAACGATCAACCAACGTTAGTTAACCCAATAGGTCTTGAAGTAGAGAAGATATCAAGCAGGACTTTAAACTTACCTTCGCGAAGTTACTCCTCGCCCTAATCTTCCCTCCCCAGAAGACCAGAGCCCATGGTACCCCCGTCAACAGCACCGCCACTCCTCCTAACAAACCACTCGCCCCCGCAAACCCCAGCCTCAAGAACATCTTATCCGTGATCAAGGGAAACGCTGCAGCCATCATGTTCCTACTAAACCCCTGCGCTGCCAGCGCACTACTTGCATACCGATGGTATATATCTGCAAAATAGTTGCATACAGCAAGATAGATGCTATATATCCCAATCGTTGCGCAGCCAGTAGAAAGAGTAGGGAGGATCCAGTGGTTGTTTGGCGAGGCGCTGAAGCCGTACCAGAACAAACCGATGGGGAAGAGAATGGAAAGTAAGCAGGAGGCGTAGAGGCGGCGCTCGGGTTCAGGAATGTTGGTACTGGGGATGTAGGTGGCGATGAGGTATTCCATAAGAATGGTAAGGATGTTCCCCATGATCGCGCCAACGAAGAGAGCTGTGAGCCGGGGGGGGGGTGTTTTATGTCAGGATGCGCGCGAGGTATGGGGTCATTTAGCGTGGTGAAGGTAAGTATTTTTCTTACCTAGGAATACTAATCCAATCTGTATGAGGTCAAAGGCATACGTTTCCCTGAAGACCAATGGGATGCTTTCCAGAAAGCTATGATACTTGTTAACGGCACCCTTAATAGTAATATTTAGAGAATTACTCACAGATAAAGTACGCCCCATGCAAACGCCGTCCACATACTAAACCAGAACACGACCAGTTCCGTGAATAGCAAATCTACAGACCACCATCAGCTTCAGCTCGTTCTTCGGAAAATAGGGAAGGAAACTCACGAAAAGGTCTCGTCAAAGAGACCTTCGTCATGCTCCATAAATTCTGCTTCGCCTCATCCGCCTTTACCTTCCACCTTACCTTTCTACCCATTACCTGCTTCTCTTCAGCAACTCTCTCCCGTTCGTCTAACCATGCATTAAGTGCCATTGCTTTCCTTCTCAATAAAACATCCCCCCTTGTTTCTTTGAGGCCAAACCACAAAACACCGAAGCTAACCGTGTTGATTATCAGCTGGAACCAATTGGTCCACCTCCAGCCCAGATGTACAACAATCAACGAAAATATTGTGGGCCCTATGGCTGTTCCTGATAGCACAGTCGTGGTGAAGATTGACATTGGGATGCTGCGGGAGTCGGTGTGGTAAATGTCTGAAATCACACCGCCAATCTGTTAAGAAGATGGTGTTAGATTGCCTGTGGGCACAAGCTATGAACTGGTGAATTACCATCGTACTGAATGTTGATGTTCCAACTCCGACGAAGAACCGACCTAAATATAATCCTGGAATATTGGTGCAGAGTGCGGTGCCCAGATGGCACACTGGAAATAACGTAAAGTCAAATCTATAGGAATTCAGGTCGAAAGTGTAAGACTCTTACCATTTACAAGCGCGAGTGTCGATATAAACACCGGCCACCTTCCATATACCTATGGCATTAAAGGTCTCAGCCGTTGTTTCCCACGATGTAATAGAGTCATCCCACATCCCACACATAGATACTTGTTGTAGCTCTGAAAAACACATACCTCGCTCAATGGTGCCAGAAACATCGGCGCCGTAGCAAACCCCACCGCAAACACCGAAAACGCCCCCAACAATACTAGCCTGCTCACATGCCACTCCTCCATCATCTCATCTAACCCCGCCGTATATGCGCCAGGACAAAGAGCCGCCAAAAACGTCGACCCACAAGCCAGGAATAACGTCCATTTCTTCTGGCTTTTACTCCATGCAAATGGCTCCGTGTACCGTTTTATCGAAGTAGGTAGTCCTGAGATTTCATTTTCGGGGATTTGGGAGTTCCATTCGAGATAGATATATTGGTAAGTATGATCCGGTGTTGTTGGGGTGGGTGAATTCCGTCCATTGTTGTCTGGGAGAGACTCGATTGAGGGGGGATGTGAGGGGGGATGTGAGGGCGGATGTGAGCGAGAATGAGCTGTACATGTAATAGGGAGGGAGACGAGAGGACTTGCAGCGCTAGACCTGGAGCTCATGATAATATCACGGGCTTCTTGGGCCATGATTTGTTTAGATGCTTCTGGATCCGGAGTATTCTGGAGGGCAAAGAAAATAGCTCCAGACACCTTCCGCTTCAGGCTCCCCTCCAAAAAAGAAAAATTAAACAGAAGCTTGCTCCATAATATATACCCATAGTAGCAGGGTATCTCTCGTTTAACCATACTTAATACCTGCTCTAATCCGAGGAGTGGATATCTGCGGTCTCGCCTATATCTTGGGAAATCAGATTAAGGCAGGGTTTCATGCATTCCAATACCTGAGGCCATAAAATATACATTGACATGCAAAAGGTATGGGAACCTCATCGATTTTAACCTTTTCAGTCGTCGTGGTGTCAAGTATAATGGTCCAGGTCACGACTGTTCCCCTTGTTTTGCAAGATTGTTGACTTAGTCTGGATAAACTAAGGATTTACCGTTAACATCTAGAGAGATAAGAGGAGATTAGATAGCAATACGTGCAGCTACTAAGTAGAGTGCATGCAGAATACCCAAACAATATCAGGTTGCAAAACGGTGTGTCGGAGGTGCTGTCAGATGTGTGAGATACATAGAAAAAAAATTCAAATTTTCATAGAATCGTCAGGATCAAAATCACCTTCAACAGCTTCCACAATTAGTTGTGTGCACAGCATTTAATAAGGTACAACACATAGGTAAGTAAGTAGTCATGTGTTTTCGAATTCGAGCGCTCTACTAGGACTAAGATAAGATGGCTTCCGATTATTTATTCCTCGCGCTCTAATTCAGGACACCCAGGATTCAAAGCTGGAAGACTCCCAGGCCAATAACCTTAATATGCAGATGTCCGGGAGAAGCCAGGCTGTTATCGAGATATGCCGTACCAAACTCGCGGGTTGAACCGGCGGTAAGCGGTAAGTCTTGCCCTGTTACATGTTCTCGATAACCCTGGGTCGTCTAGACCCCTTAATTTTCTGCTGGGATTGCTCAATTGCCATTAAATGTTAGGATATATTACTTACGTAGGTGTTGAATTGGTGTAGGTACATAATACAGCCCGCTTAAAGAGAACTATCCTGGCATTGATGCATCAGTAGCAGGATTACATGGTATGCAAACATATGAATGCAACGTGATAACTATAATTAGAGTTACGATTACCGCTCCGGCCACATTACGAATAGCGATCGCGAGAACCAAGTTCATCCTGATGTCCGCTGATAAATTCTGGTGATCTATAACATTCATTTAGGATGTATGTACGCACAGTACATGCGCATACTTTTTGTAGTCGCACCAAGCAAGATACGAATGCAACACTACCAGATATAGTAGGATCTCCCCAACATATATAAGATCTATTAATATTCTAGTCCTAAACTCAAAAGAATATTAAATGTTGTATGTGGGTTGCCGGCGTACCGTACGTGCAGTCAGGTGGCAAAATATCTTGTACGCCTATCTACATATGTAGAGAGGCCTACATAAGCTTTACAATTTCCGCTGTAAACCTGGTTGAAGGTTCAGGCCGCTTTTATGCAAGGTACGAAATTTTTGCTAGATAGATATTCTAATGTCGTGTATATAAATAATACCGGGCGAAAGTTATGGCATGTAATGTACTATATGATTTGTATGATTTGTACTTGCTCTTAAGACCTTATATGCAAGCTGAGTTATTGCCGTTCCTTTTTGGCCTGTCCAATTGCCATAGGTATATGTATACATAGCATATACAGGGGGTGTGCGCAATAACTTTCGCCAACGCGCTGTACATCATTTTGAGGGGAGTCTTTTGGGGGGGGACGGGGTGTTGGGGTGGGAGCCGTCCTGCCATCCCGAACGGTGGCTCACACCTCAAATGTTTGTTGCTATTTCGAAGTTCGAGTGCGTGCGTCACTCGAGCGTAATTCCAATTTGTACCGTAATCACGTAACCACATGGGGATAAAAATTAACTTCGCGAACGCAGGGGTGACAAAACCGAATATCTAACTTCTACGCCCTGGTTTACTTGTTGAAATCCAGGATAATCCAATCTCATGAACTTGCGAGCAACCAAACTAAGCAAGACTCCCTGTCTCTGCTCGTGTTTTGAGTAGAACGATAGGGTGTCTTGTTCGCCAATATATGCGGTAGCCCAGGATCTATTAAGGGCAATCAACGAATACTGTAAACATCATATGTATGTGTAGTTATATATGCACTAGCAGTTTATGATCTGTTTAAATTTAGTTCAGGATACACCTCCCGCATACGACCTGCCGGTTTAATCAGGAGCACGCAAATAAGCCCACGATGAGGTTGTATGTAGGAGCAGTTCCACATGTTCAGGGTAATTCTAAATCAGTGTGAAAATATCGTTATGGTCTAGCGGTTGTAGGCAGAGCTTCAGTGCGAGTTAAAAGCTTGTTTTCTCCAAGTCTACCTAACACCTCTTGGTGACCGCCAACACTCCATACCCCAACCAGGCTAGAGCGATATGCAGTGCATACATGCAGATGAATATGTAGTCCCATGTGGAACAGAGTACAGTGGTCTCCGCAGAGTGAATGGCGGCGGACTTGGTGATCTGAAAAGGTCTATTTAATAGTGAAGAATAAGGTTGTGTGTACCTTAATCAGGTTCTGAAGGTCTGTTTCTGTGGATGAAGGGTGAAGCTCCACTCCCCCACCCTGTGTTCAACCAGACTACCCGATATTCAATGAGAAAATACATCGTAAAAATCCCTCAAAAAATCTCACAGGTAAGCTATCGCAATATCAATTGAATTCGAGTCTCAAAATCAGGGGCGGAGCGTGGCCATACATAGCTCCTCGTTCCGCACCCCTATGCTGAATCCAACTGTTGGAAAAGCAAGTGCACTTTTATGAGCAGATCATCAATGTTTGTGTGTGCGCAACTGGGCTCCGAGGAGCATTGTTCCACACTTTTCCAGCTTCACCGTGGGACGAGAACACTTTGCCGTTCCTTATTTATTTATAGAATTCACAGTAAGAAAGAAAAAGAACAAATAATCTGCAAGTATATCATGGTTAATGATATATCTATGCGAGCGATCCCATCCTCGCTTACATAAAAAGGATTAAAACCCCCTCTTTTCTATACTTGGGGGCAGGGTTTGCCTCGTGCCCACTCCTAAGTACTCACCTGCTTTTATTTCTCCGCAATATTCTTAAACGTACGTTTACGGAGGCGCTGGCCACTACAACTACTACAACTGGCCACGTCATGCATATGCCTACTGATTGAGTAATATTGATTTGACAGATGACAAATAATCCCGGCCACGTTAATTTCTGCCATAAATTCCACCGAATCCCTGTGTATCACCTTCGCTGTCGTTTCCAAGTCCCTCTAAGGTCACTGGAACCTTCAATCCTCACTACCATACCCTCGCCCAAAA
Source organism: Terfezia boudieri ATCC MYA-4762 (assembly GCA_003788615.2). Lineage (NCBI taxonomy): Eukaryota > Fungi > Ascomycota > Pezizomycetes > Pezizales > Pezizaceae > Terfezia > Terfezia boudieri. Next base: position 230,329 of record ML121558.1, on the reverse strand, counting down.
GTTTCTGAACATAGAAAAGCTCAATGCAAATCTGGATACCCGCGTTCATGAAGTCGACAAATATTTGAAGTCCTCGGCAAAGTGCAGACCAAATGGCTTTCCATCATTAATTCCCCTCAACGGCACAGCGCGGAAGGGGTCGCCGATGAGATCAAGGGGTTTATCACCGCCAGGACTTCGTGACCGGCCATCACCTGGCGCTGGTTCCTCTGGGACCCTTCATGACACACCTACCTGAAGGGACGTGAATTTATCGCTGGAGATTTCTTCATTGGCGTTCTTGTCCTACACGCAAAACATCATCAACTTAAGGCCTTCCTAATGAACATAGGATGGTTTTTCAGTACATACCCCAATGAGTAGCACTTCCACTGCAGGGATTCTGCCAGCTTTTGCTCGATGTTGTCACTGACGTCCTGCCCAAGGCCGCTCAGCTTCCCTGTTCGTAGAGCTCTCTCAGCTTTGGAGAAATCAGGGTTGAAGTTGTAACTGTGTGGTGTTCTTCACTGGCTTTCTGACAGTTCGAGCACCCAGTCTCCAGTGAACTGACAAAGTTTACGATTGAGGTGACAAATACTTCCTTGCCATCCACTTTCAACGAGATTTCTAAGTAAAAGGGGCCAACTTCATGCTATATCATGCGTGTTAGTAAGAGTCAGTGAATCAAAATCGACCATGTATACCCGCCGGCCATAGCTTACGTTTCATATTTCCACTTCGTCCTTCTGGAAAAGCATGCATACCATGGGTTCGGGTCATTCGAAGATTCCAACATTTCGTTTAGTGCAAATTCGGGAGGTATCAATTGTCCATGCCGTCCACATAATTATTTGAGCGGCGAAGGGCAAAGTCCCAGTAAGGAAGACGCCAGGTCTCAGCAGCCGTTCTCCACTCCCGAGTCCGTGACGTTGCTGAGCAAATAATATAGATCATTAGGGTCAATGAGTTGCATGATAATGTCATGCGATGCTTGTTATTTAAACACAGTTGGCTCTGACAATATTGATTCGTATTCCCCAACTACATGCATCCATATTTAAAAAAAAAAAAAAAAACTCATTACTCCTATGCGGGGGACCATGAGGAGCCACCCGGAAACCCGGGTGGATTCAGGGACAAGGCAAGTTAATCTGCCAGGTCCGGCGCTAAATACATATAACTAACCTAGGATCGAGGCCCCATGTCATTAACGGACTCTATCGATGACCCAGGGGGCTTGACTGAGCCTCGACTTCTCAAGTGAACTGGGATAATAAAGAGATGAACTGCGAGAAAGTGAACTCGTGAAAAAATAATATGAACTGGTGGCAGAATGAAGGCATGAAAAATAAGGAATGTATCGAAACTCGAGGAAGAAGTGAACTCATGAGAGAAAGGTTAATCGAACTGAAAATTGAGAAATCAGGTGAGCCCGGCCCCGTAATAAATGTAATTGAAGAAGGTCTCCGTGGCCTCAAAGGATTCCTCCTCCTCCTTCCTCCACTCCGGCCTGTCCAACTTCTCCCAGCTGCGCTTGTCCTCCAACAGGCTGGCTCTCGTGTTTTTTTAAACCTCATTGCTCCTTTTCGGTCCCAGTAAGGGACCATGAGAGTCATGCCACAAACCTCAATTCAAAGAACATTGACAGGTGCCAAGTCAAAAACAATTGGCCGAAATGGTAGCAATAGTTCACAGGGTTGCTTGAATCGATGTGGCGGATGGTCCCCCGACAGGAGGCCAGGTTGTATCAAAAGGGGCACTATGGATACCTTGATTGCTACTCAGTTATAAAACGGCTAATATTGCAACACAGAAATCAAGTACCAGGTCACACGTGCGATTTGATAATACGACAAAACCCCATCCTTGGATCTCGCATATTATTTTGAAGGCCAACATGAACAAGATGAGTTGTTTGGGACCATTCTTAAAGTCATCGATGCGCGGACAGATGCCACCAGACTTGATACCCTGAATTAGGTAGACATAGTCTGGGCCGCGCTTGGTTGCTATCGTGCTTGTTACCTATGTCGGGTCTCAAGTAAGTTGGTCGGTTTGTTACCTCAGTTCTGGGTGACGGCTGTCTTATATAGACTTATTTACAAGTATTAGTTACACTCCTTCTCTTACCACCGACCTGAAAGTCTCCCTATTGGTAGCCTGATGGCTATTCTTTGTGCGGCTTCGGGGCCGCCAGACGGGACTGCTAAGGGATAACCGATGCATGTGTGCAGAGCTGGCGATGTCTCAGTGGCCTACTTTTGTACTGGCAAGCGGGAACGGTGGGGAGCACTACACCGCTCAAACGCTGTTGGGAATTGATATTTGCCTTCAGTTAAAAGACCCAACTGGAAAACTAGTATGATCGTTTATTTTGCCTGCCTTCACTCGCTATCCCACCCACATGCACTATCCAAACCAGCTGCCCCTCTTCTAGGCTTTTCGTCTCTAGCAAACGCGCACCCTGCCCTCGTGCTGCTGACCCCGCTGCAGTGGGTTTCTGGATATGACACTATCAAACTTGGAAGGCGTATCGCACACCCACTCAATTAACGCTCAAAGTCAGAATGGAAAATTGGCGGTGGAATAAGCAAAACGTAGCCCCGAATTGATATAAATTGCCCAATCAGCTATAAACTGAATTTTATCAATTGATATTGCGGAAAGTGGACTTCAAATTTCACCTCCATGGTCTCGGAATGTGGTGATAATTGGCACGGGGCTAGTGAACATGTAATATCGCCAACTACACTTGTTGAGCGTGAATATCTAGTGGTAAGCTCTTACCCCTGCTATGCTTTATATGTCAGCTTGGGGGCTGATGATCAGGATTCCCAGAGACATACCCCACTACCAGTAGGTTCTTAGGCTCTACCCCGGATGCTTGCCTAGTTTCTCAGCCGCTCCCTGTACATACTGTATATTCTTTCTTTTTTCGAGGGGAGATGAGTACAATGTAAAATACTGCCGCGAAGTTTTGGTTACAGTTGAATCTCTATATTTGCATAAGGTCGGGACCGGAAGGGTCGATGCTAACAGAGAGACGGCCTGGAAGATTAACTTGCCTTGCCTTGAATCCACCCGGATTTATGAGTGGCTCATCATGGTCCCTCGTGGGACCGCATATCAGTAATGAGTATATTTTAAAAAAGAAGAAAAAAAAAGCTAACCGAGAGGTTATGTATTTAAAAAGAGGTTTTGCGTAGGGTCACGTGTACATGGGTAATATTATCTGAAATTCACGGAAATAGGTAGCAAATATCCTATCACACTCCCACCACTGCTCCCGCTACCCCCGCTACCCCCGCTACACCTTATGAATGTTTGAAAATAAGCTGTGATTGGTGCTTGCCCTTGGGTTTTCTGAAGCTGGAGAGCTAATAGGTGACGCTCAAAGTTATGGAGGTCGTACTGTACTGCGGTGGCAGTCTCATAATGCAAGGCTAAGCATTCCCGGATCCCATTGCTGTTGAATATATGACTTATTGTAGCTAAAGCTTCTCGAAGCTCGATTGCCTGAACACTGCGGAGGTTCAGAGTCATCTTCATCATCCAGAGTAGGAATGGATGGCGGATATGGTTCGAGCAGACGTTCTAAAGTAACCTCTTCACAGGATCAACGGAGATATTCATAGTAAATTAAAGTGGTGAATCGTGATACTGTAGAATGAAGCTGTACTCGAGCATTTATATGTTACTTCTATAAACCCCGATGCGTCCTTCCGCTATCATGACTCATCTCAGCTTTAGCTTATGTCTGCTGCTTCAATTGAGCTCAGCTGTTGGATTGTCACGAATTGTACATTTAACAATTTTCAGCCACCATGGCACTAGTTATGCAGGTTTAATTGTTAGTGCTTGACAGGTTGGGACCGGCTTAGGGAGTTATGCTATTATCAACCATAGTCCCGAGCTCGGGCTGGCGAGGTCTATGCTAGCAAATAGGTTATGCATATATGGAGGATGCTATTATAGAGGTTAGAGTGTATTATGCTTGTTTCAGAGTCTACCGGCCTTGATAGTTCGTGCTGCGTATGATATTATCCTCAAGTGGGCTACATATCAAAGGCAAGAAAGACCGACTCGTCCCTTATTGCCCATTTGTCGATGTCATGCACGGAGAATACATGTTAAAATCGCACGCTAAACTATTCGCAATTGCTAAGGTGTCGGGGGGTCCCGGTCCATGTGTAGCTGTACAGTATACGCAAGTAAGGCAATTGACCACATTGGGCCCTATGAATTGCAGACGTAGCCTGATATAAATCAATAGATTCAGATTTCCAGGCCGTCGACATACTTCTTAGTCCCCTGACTCAGTGTTCAAAGTGGGACATTGATCGTCTTCATTGTCGTCTGCCGTTAAGTTGGAGAAGTATTTGTTGTAACCTGATGCAACCCCTTAGCCGAGACTACCCCTTAGCTACCGTATTAATTCGAGAAAATACTACTTGGCATATTAGTAAGCCTAATTTTGACCGAGATATCCGAATCGTGTATTAGACAGCAAATTTTTCTTATAGGACAGTAGTATAGAAATGTCTGTCGGCGTTGACTGCCGCAGTCGAGTTCTTTCACTCATCACCATCACTTGTTACAATGTCAATTCCACTGTGTGCTGGACCCAGTGCACAAACCACCAGCCAAATACTTATCCTCTTCATTCCCCCACAACCGTGAGAGAGTACTGTTGGAAGCGGGGTTTTTAGCTAACACCCCTTAGACTCGCTCATTTCGCAGATGTGGAATTACTATCCCAATCGATAGCACAGCAGATTCGGAGATCCATATTAAAGGAATCTCGAACTATACAGTCCCTAATTGGCAACTACCTCCTGAGTCTGAATACCAACCCGACCTGCCAACAGACATGGAGGATGAAAGTTCTCACCTTGAGATTTGTGGATGATGAGGAGGAAGCGGATGGATGTGACAATGAGCATGGAGATTACATTACTGAAGAAGAGGCTACGCAACATGCTACGGAGAGGAGATCGTGTGAAAAGAATAGCAATTATGCTACTGTCAGTGTTGTTCCGGAAATTTTTTTTTTTTCGGGAATTTTTTTTTTTCCAGGGAAATTCTTTTATAAGAAAGTACCCCGTGTTTAAGCTAGTATCGTATATAAGACAGTAAATTTAAGGCCCCTCCGACCGCCCGTTTGTTAGTAATAGTAAGACATCATTCGCGAATTAATACGGTATGCCCAGATGAGCTAAGAGATTGAACGTTGTACCAATTACAGTGATTACAACTTGGAGAATAGGAATCTTTCGTTATTTCACAGAGTCTTGTTGGTAATAAGAGAATACGTACCAAGAGTAGATTCTCTTTTTTTTTTTTTTTTTTTAATACTCGAATACTCGGTAGTCATATGCGGTACCAGTAAGGGGACCATGATGAGCCACCCGAAAACCCAGGTGGGTTCAGGACAAGGCAAATTGATCTGCCAGGTCCGGTATATACATACATAAAGTATGTATAGCAATGTACACTAGACTATAGACAAAAGCAGAGACGAAAGAAGCAAAGTGACAAGTGCCAATCGGCAAAGCAAAATGACATAAAAACATAAATAAATAAATAAACCCTCACAAAATTAGACTAGAGTGCCAATCGGCAAAAAATCGGGACAAAGGTAGAAGTGCAGGTTCGGAGAAAGCATAAAGAGGTAACTACCTATATGACCATTTACGCTCGAAACTAAAGCTTTTTCCGATTTAGTGAAGATTAGATTTCCCAATGAGCATGAGAATAACATTCGATATAAAAATGTGACTCCCTCGGCCCCCCAATACAAACTAAGAATGCATTTGATAGAAGACATTTTGGTGGGAAGTCACCATAATGCGCTGTTCCCCTCAAACTTATCGATAGGGACGGGAGGTGGCTCCCCTGCCATACAGATAAGCAACCAGACTAAAGATAACCAGACTAGGATAAAGAATGTGGCCCAGCCTCGACAATGCTCGGAATTCGTCACACGTTGGCTGGGGTGGCCAGCGATCACAGGTTCGGTTCGGTTCATGATAATACTGTGGTTTGCTGGACATGGTAAGCTTTTAGGTATTTTAACATTTCGAAGTAGTATAGACATTCACTATGCTTGATCAACCATGAGTACCATACTGAACCTTTGATTGTACATAGTAGGCCAGGACTGTGCTGTACAGATTACCGTTTGGGTTGGCCACTACAACTGGTCACGTCATGCATATGCCTACTGATTGAGTAGTCTGGTTGCCTGAATATTGAGTAATGATTGGTTGACAGATGACAAATAATCATGGCCACGTTAATCTCTGCCATAAATTCCAAATCCCTGTGTAGCACCTTCGCTCTCGTTTCCAAGTCACTGGAATCTTCAATCCTCCCCCACTACCATACCCCCGCCCAAAAGTTTCTGAACACAGAAAAGCTCAATGCAAATCTGGATACCTGCGTTCATGAAGTCGACAAATATTTGAAGTCCTCATCCGAGTGCAGACCAAATGGCTTTCCATCAGTAATTCCCCTCAACGGCACAGCGCGGAAGGGGCCGCCGATGAGATCAAGAGGTTCATCCCCGCCAGGACCCCGTGACCGGCCATCACCTGGCGCTGGTTCCTCTGGGATCCTTCGTGACACACCTACCTGAAGGGATGTGAATTTATCGCTGGGGATTTCTTCATTGGCGTTCTCGTCCTACACGTAAAACATCAGCGCAAGGCCTTCCTAATGAACATAGGATGTTTTTTCAGTACATACCCCCAATGAGTAGCACTTCCACTGCAGGGATTCCGCCAGCTTTTGCTCGATGTTGTCACTAAGGCCCTGCCCAAGGCCGCTCAGCTTCCCCTGTTCGTAGAGCTCTCTCAGCTTTGGAGAAATCAGGGTTGAAGTTGTAACTGTGTGGTGTTCTTCACTGGCTTTCTGACAGCTCGAGCACCCAGACTCCAGTGGGCTCACAAAGTTTACGATTGAGGAGACCAATACTTCCTTGTCATCCACTTTCAACGAGATGTCTAGGTAGAATGGGCCAACTTCATGCCTGGGTATATCACACGTGTTAGTGAGACTCAGTTAATCAATCATGTACACCGCGGGCCATAGCTTACGTTTCATATTTCGCAGTAACTACGTATTCATCCACGTCAAGGACATCCTCATCAGGCACCATTGATCTCGGACGACCCTTCGGGGCATCGCTATATAGATTTGTTACTCTCTCAATTAGGCTCGGTCGGTTCTTGATAAGAGCCAAGTCCGGGTACGTGTATCCCATATTTGGGAGGTAGCGGCAGCGCTCAGATGTCCAGAACTCGCTGTCGCTATATCGGAAGGGGAAGAGTTCCGTGACGTTGCTCTCATCGTCCATCCATGCATTGTTGGCTGCTTGCCACATAGCGCCAATCCGGTCAACATTACTATTGGTCTAAATTAGCATTTAAGGTACTGGGGCACTCGAGAGATATATATAGTATAGGCAATCAAAAAGACTGATACTCACCAATGCCAAAGGAAGAAGATAGGGTCAAAGCCTGCCGCTGGGACAATTGCCATATTACCACCCTTCGTGCGGTAACCACCAGTGTTAACATGGACACTCCCATGAACGGCGTTCAAATTGTTGTTCGCAGTGTCCCCGGAAGTTCCCTCACCGACGGTGAAACCCTCGTAGGAATAGTTGTTGACCATGAGGTCAATCAGATTTGGGCGCCAATTGATAGTCTCTGTTCGGAAAAAGCTCTTGAGACTGTTGATGTCGGATGTGCCATTTCTCCACGCCTGGACGTTCGCAGGGCTATTTGGATTATAGGCCGGTGCGTGTCGTACGGTTCGGGCTTGAATGCTCAGCTTTGCGTTTAACTTTGGTTAGTACCATGAGCTCCCAACAGTTGTGGGGATGGGCATAGGCTGGGGAAGGGGAATACTCACTGGAATGCCGGTCATGTTTGGAAGTCCACTTTGTCCTTCTGGAAAATCATATGCATACCATGGGTTCTGGTTACTCGAAAGGGTGCTAGCCTCTGGGGCAGAAGATTGGAATATATCTTTTAGTGCAAAGTCGGGGAGGCAGCAATAGTCCTTGCCATTCACACGATTGTTTGGGCGGCGGAGGGCAAAGTCCCAGTAAGGAAGACGCCAGGTCTCAGCAGCCGTTTTCCACTTGTTCAACTCGCTCGAGTCCGTGACGTTGCTGAGCAGATATTCTGGATCATTTGGGTCAATGAGTTGCATGATAATGTCGTGCAATGCTTGCTATTGTTGGGTTCCATCAGCATGGCTCTATGACAACATTGATCTCTATTGCCCAAGTCATAAGGGTCACGCCACAAACCTCAATGCAAAGAACATAGGGACGGTGCCAGGTCAAAAACAATGGGCCGAAATGGTAGCAATAGTACCCAGGGTACCTTGAATCGATAGTGGCGGATGGGCCCCCAACAGGAGGCCAGGTTGTATCAAAGGGGGCACCATGGATACCTAGGCAGAGATTATTGCTACGCAGTTAGAAAACGGCTAATATTGCAATACAGAAATCAAGAACCAGACCACACCTGCGATTTGATAATACGACAAAACGTCATCCTTGGGTCTCTCGGACATGATTTGGAAGGCCCTTATGAACAAGGTGAGTTGTTTGGGATCTTTCTTAAAGTCATCGATCTCCTTGCGCGGACAGATGCCGCCAGTCTTGATACCCTTAATTAGGTAGACATAGTCTGGGCCGCGCTTGGTTGCCATCGTGCTTGTTACCTACGTTGGGTCTGGAGTTCTTGCGATAGGAATGATGCGGTTGTATTAAGTTTGTTCTCTCGCGGTTTGTTGCCTCAGTACGGGGTGAAGGCTGTCTTATATACAAGTATTAGTTACACTCCTTCTCTTACCACCGACCTGAAAAGTCTCCTATTGGTAGCCTGATGGCTATCCTCTGTGTGGTTGCTTCGGGGCCGCCAGACTGAATTGCTAGGGATAACAGATGCACGCGTGGCCTAAGGTGTAAGCACTATAGTACTGGCAAGCAGCTCTTTGCCTTCAGTAATGGGACCCAATTGGAAAACTAGTATGGCCGTTTATTTTGCCTGTCCTTCAGCTCGCTGCCCCACATCCCACCCAGCTTCCGTCCCCCCTCCTTCCGGACTTGATCATGCCTTATTGGCTTCGTCTCTAGCAAACGCGTACCCAGCGGCCTCAGCTGTAAGCTTTCTACTGTCCTCGTGCTGCTGACCCGCTGCCGTGGGTTTCTGGATATGACGCTATCAAACTTGGAAGGCGTATTGCATACCCCACTCAGCGTGAGGTATGGGTAGGACTGGACACCTCAATTGATATTCTAAGTCAGAATGGAAAATTGGCGGTGGAAAATAAGCAAAGGTAACCCCGCATTGATATAAATTGCCCAATCAGCCCCACGGGCAATTTGAGAAAACGTAACACAAGAATGTTTGGTGAGATACATCATGTAGGTAAGAGCGTGGGGGTTTTACAAACTAGCACCCCGCTGATTTCTATCCACTGATATTGCGGAAAGTGTGATTTGACCTTACTTCCATGGTCTCGGAATGTGGTGAAAATTGGAACGAGGCTAGTAATATCGCCAACTACACTTGTTGAGCGTGAATATCTGGTGGTAAGCTCTTACCCCTGCAATGCCTTATAGGTACATATGTCAGCTTGGGGGCTGAAGATCAGGATCCCCGATTGTTGCATATAAGACATACTCACTACAACTAGGTCTACCCCAGATGCTTGCCTAGATCTTCAGCCGTTCCCTGTACAACTGTACATTCTTTCTTTTTTCGCGGGGAGATGAAGTCTGCCGTATAGAGCTGCAGTTGATCCCTACCCAGAATTCGTGCTGTGTATGATATTGACCTCAAATCAAGTACTAGAAAGGTAACAGGAGTAATGAGTATTTAAAAAAAAAATTTTAAAAAAAAGTACTAGAAAGACCGACTCGCCCCTTATTGCCCACTTGTCGATGTCATACACGGATACAAGTAAAAATCGCACGCTAAACTATTCGCAACTGCTAAGGTGTCTTGGGCTCCCGGTCCATGTGTAGCTGAACTGTAGGTATATGCAAGTAAGCAATTGACCAATGGATTGCAGATGTAGCCTGACATAAACTAATCAGTGTTGATGTCTGTAAGCTTCCAAGGTAGGGTAGGCTCCGGTGTCCATGACCTGACATCTGACAATTTCTTCCCTTGTGAAGTATAGATTCAAATCTCCAGGTTGTCGACATACTTCTTAGTCCCTTACTCAGTGTTCGAAGTGGGGCATAGATCGCCATTGTCGTCTCACGCTCGACCGTTTCGTAGTCTGGTTGGCCCTTCTCTTGCACCATGTTAAACGAGAGTCTTGTGTGTTCAGTTGCTGGAGGTTGTGTAACCTGTATACCCCACCCCGACTTCCTGTTTTACTGATACTATTGGTTAATGCACCGCAGCCTCAGAGTATCGGAATGGCTATGCCCAGAAGAGCTAAGCGATTGACATTGCAGCGAACAACTTGGAGACTGTGTCTTCGTATAGGAATTGGTCTGGAAATAGCCTGGCTCCATACCCTCCGAATCGATCTTTCGATGTTGTTTCACAGTCTGCAAGGAGTAAAAGTGACTCGGTAAAGCAAAATGACGTAGAAATAAAATAAGACAGAAGAATTAACCCACACAAGACTCAAAAAATTAGACTCGAGAACCAACGGGACAAAGGTAGAAGTGCAGGTTCGGAGAAAATATGAGCGTGAGAATACATTATTCGATACAAGAATGAAATGACCCCCCTCGATCCCCATACAAACTACAAACTAAGAATGCAGGTAACATTTTGGCGAAGTAACATTCTTGGCCCTTTCCCCACTGCACTAGTACTCTTCTGGTAATCTTACCGATAGGAACGGGATAGTCTAGGTAGTTGGCACAACACCCTCCTTTGGGGACGGGAGTGCCAACTAGACTAGGGTCTTCCCTGCCTTACAGATGAGGTATTGGATAAAGAATGTGATCCATCCTTGTTCTCGCAGACCGGTTTATCCGATGACATGCTTATTGCGAGAGTCTCATGTGGATCTAGAAACAAGATTAAAGCATGGGTACCGCTGCGACTACATCTGATAGGCGATAAGGCTGATCTCATCTGCCTCCCATTGGACACGAAACCCAGATCCCACATGGATAGTCTCCATTTAGTCTGGTCCCTTATTGGATGGAACGAATTCCCTGCCCAGCCTATCCTGAACTCTATCTAATGCCCTCGCATATGCAGTCCTTTCCCCCGCTTTATCCTTTCCTGGAATGCTTTACTCAAATCAAGTAATAGCCTCGTGCCAGTATCCTACAAGAATCTAATTCCACATTCTCACAGTCGGCAATGTCTCGTCACCATTCCCAGCCTCTAGAAAAACGGCTCAGGGTATTGACTGGCAAAATTGCTTTCTGAATATATAAGATGATGCGGATTGCTAACAAATACCTACTTGTTTTGTACGAGGGCAAGTCTTATTTCTATATATACCAAGGGAATTCTTTTATCAAATATTCTTATACCAAGAAAATATATTGATAGTTCAATACAGCCATCTTGTTACACAACCGCACGACCCCATTCCGGCGTATGAGCCCTGGCATTCAACTTTCATAGTTCTGATATTTATTATTGACTTATATAGTCAAGTGATCTATAAGAAAGTCATATTTTCCTCCCAAAGAGTTTGAGAAATATATAAGTAGTCTGCGTGTGAAACGTCTAAAAGTCAGATGCATAATAATGGGCGTAGCTTTGGATGGCGAACAACCAGGGGGGGATTAAAAGAATAATATAGTCTAGTTGAAGGATCATACATCATACACCTGCAGAATGAGCAACCACAGTCTTGGATAGAGGAGATAATGAAAAGGTGAATCAGTGAGGAACGAAAACCTTGATTTTAGTAAAAAAACACAGCGGGGAGGTGGACAACGAAAGAACAGACTCTAAAGTGAGGAAGCAGTGTACACATGAGCAGTCAAAGTGATGCACAGACATGGCTAGGTACACCGCAGTCCCGGGCTGGCATACGGCAAGCCTATCCAATACATGACAGCCCGAAACACCTCAAGCGGGCCAGACAAGAACTGAAAGGCCTCACATATGTGATAACAGGCAGGTGACTACAGTAGTGGTGGCGGCACAAAATTGGGAGAGCCAAGGAACCGTGCTGTAGCTGTAGATAGCCCACAATACAGCACATCTACTGCAGTGCAACTGCCTAGGAGACGTGGAAGCGGAGGAGCATAGAAGAAGATTTTTTTTAAAGAAAAATGTGTGCAGCCCCAGTAAGGGGGTTATGATTCAAGGACCGGGCAGATTAATCTGCCCGCCGCGCTGTTACATACAGGACGAGCCTCACAAAGGGGATTTATAACATTCTGCCAAAGGAACTTACTGCCTAGGAAAATATAACAGAAGCATACAAAGGCCCTGACTGAAGCAGTGAAGATATAGAATAACCAGACTAAATATGTTGAGCGCCTGCTCATTTCATGAGTTTGATTCATTATTAGGAGAGAAAGTGTTTAGGAGTGGCCCTGGGGATCCTGGTCCGTGTTGCCTCGTCATAGGCTAGGTAGGTTTAATTTATCGGATACGAGTAATAATTCACCCTCCCTCGTGGAGTAGTGGTCTAATATGGTTAGTGCAGCCAGATTCAGAGGCACCGTTCATCCAGATTATATGAATGTAGGCCTCATAAGTACGCGTGTGATTTGCAACCATCAGTAGGTACAGTCTGGCGAAGAATCACGCCTCAAAGAGCCCACTTGTTAATGCTAATTCCGAGTTCAAACTCATCAGCATGCCATGACATACTACAAGCAACCTATAGCGTCCTCGTCATAGGCATATAGTTCTCAATACGAGTACTGATTTACCTCACAAAAAACCTATATGTAGCGTCCGATGGAAGTTATGGCACCATGTCTTATCCCGGAAGGTCGAGATACGGGACTATCTGCATCGTCTCCTTGCTAAGACTCTTGCATCTCATAGGCTGAAACTGTCACCTGAGTTGGATACAGCATGTGTGGAACTTCAAGCATTAGGTATGTAACACTACCAAGGTAGCCACTGCCGTGTTCCTATCTGGGGTTATACGCGGAAACGGCTTAATCAAACCTTTGGCACTCATTTGATGACTCAAAGTGACGAAGATAGGATATCTATACTAAACAACATATATACATACCCTGATATCGCGGCTATATATATTAACTTTACTCTGCTTAAGATTTCGGCATATCAACTGCTATGAGAGTATGAGTCTAATCTTAGATAGAACCAGTGAGACCTATTGTCCTGCCTATCTTTAGATGCCTAAGCCTGCCAGTTTGTGTGTTACAGGCCGAGGTTGTGTGCCTTGACGACAATGGGTATATATGTTGGGCATCGTGCCTTTGACGTTCGCCACCGAGGTTTTTTATTACACCGAGTGTTTCACAGCCACAGCTCAAGTTATTTAATTCTCTTGCAAGCACACAAACCTCTTGACTACTGCTAGAGCTATCTACCTATAGTTATTGAATATGGTGGTAGGTATCGGCACCAGCCTCTGGTTGAAGGCTAGCCGGCTGTTGTGCTAATTGCATCCTAAGAATTTGAATAGGGGATATTCTGTAAGACAAATAAGAGACAGTGATAGCCAGCGTCGTGATGGACAAACTCGCCGCCATTGGTACGCTAATGGCGAGCGGCCACAATAATCTGAGGCTTCGACAATTACCGGTACTCCCTCGGATTATTTCTACCGGCGGCCACGAGAGCGCAAGTACACCAGAGTGTTCTAATAGCTACAACTACAATACCTCAACTAATGACCCGGAGTTTTCTGAACACGATGCTGGTTACGCCTATACATACTCTCAATATAATGTCCCAGTGGGCTCAGCTCAGAGCCCACATAGAAACTCACCAAGAGTGCCACTGCCGCGCTCGGGATGGTCCGAATATCTCGTCAAGTGCTGCGTACATTGCTCCTATCTTACCAGAACAGAGGGAGCATAATGCGTGTAAGACGCTCATTAGGAAATTTTTTTCTTTTTTTCATGAGTACTAAAAAAAGAGAGAGAGGCGGAAGACAGAGAATCTGAGAAGTAGGGTAGGGATGGATCAACGAAGCGGAACGAAGGATCAGTCCTAGTCAGCGAGGGGAAGTTGGGCATGAGCACCCTCGGGAGCAATACTCGACAGCAAATCGATCCCCAAGACACATACAAATTTAACAATAGCCCCCGCGATTTTCCATGTGGGCGTGAGCTCCAGGGTAGGCAAGGGAATCACTCGAATACTCCTCATTCGATAACCAACTGATACCCCAAGACAATTGGCGAATGCTAATGCAAACCTCGCACATACAGACGAAACACCCATGTATCCTACTGGCGGCCCGATCATGAGCCTACAGATGATGAATTGGTTACATTTATGAGACTGAGTTCATTTATGAGCCTGAGGGGAGGATACTGACATAGAACCCGAACCCCGGATATGGTTGTTTCTTTCAAACTTAACAAACTTTGGACTACTGGAGTATGAACATCCTTAAATACTCATTACTCCTATTCAATCCCAGTAAGGGGACTATGAGGAGTCACCCGGAAACCCGGGTGGATTCAGAACAAGGAAAGTTAATCTGCCCGGTCCACCGCGCGCGGAAAGCAGAACAGCAAAAGAACAAAAGTCATAAAGCGCAGAACCCCCATGCTGTCATTAACCGATAGCTAATGTCAGATGACCCCGAGAGGCCTGACTAAGGCCTGCCTATCAAAACAAGTGCTGTAACTGACAAAGTAAAAGAAAGTCAGAGGCTGATAAACGTGTGAATCAAAATGTGTCATCCAAAAAAGTGTTGTAACCGGCAAAAGAAACGATGTAATCAACGGAGTGTAAAGCGAGAATTCCAGCTCATGCCGGATGACCTCGAGCAGAAATCGGGCGTACATAGCTATGTGATGAAACGAATATTGAGAGTTGTGTAAGACTAATACCTAGTCAGTCATATACATAGTGGACGGTTGATATTTGACTTAAGGGGCAGCGAGCCATTTTGTGGGTTTTACGGGGGGTGCCTTTCTGGAGGCGGCCAGAACACAGTCAACGTTCTTTGCACTGGCTAGGGCGTGCGGGTTTGTTTACCTTTGATTACGCACAGCTAGAATAGCTATAGCTAGGCCAGCCATTGCGGGGGACGCGGCAAGCAATCAGTCCGTCCGCTCAAAATAAGTTAGCTATAAGTTCTCCGATAAATTTCAAAAGAAACAAGCAGGGCTCATGTCCAAACCAATCTGCCTCGCATCACTAGTGTCCGGGCTTGGTCCGTCTGCCGTTGCTGCGTCAAACCAGATACGCCGAATCGTGAGTATGGGGATTACAGTCTGCCAGTCACCGGGGTCTGAGAAACTGTGCGTCCTATACACTAGTACTAGTGGTGTGCGACAGTAGCAGAGTCCCTGTCTTAGCTAGTACATAATTGGAGAGGACAATAGCAGTCACTCAGTCCATTTTCACCTTGTCTTTGGTTTTTATGCTGCTTCTTTCTTTGTTTATGTTTAACGTTTAAGGATATGGATGATTATGGAAGTATTGATAGAATCATTCTAGCCGTAGGATGTTGGGGTTGGTCTGTAGAGATTGAATGCAAGCAATCAATGATATACTGAAATATCCAGACTATGTCGCATCACCCACTCCTGGCTTACATTCCATCAGGTGTGGGCTGATCGGCTTGGAAAATTAAACCAGTCGACGCCTGATAGCTGTGGTTCTACTAGTGTCTCAGGGTAACCTAGACCCAAATTCCAGTATACTATAATTCTCTCATGCAGTTGTGCCGACTCGAGTGAGTATCTTATGACAAGTAATAAGTAGGCAGAGCCTGATAAGTGGAATGACTCTTGCATGATTTATAGTCAATGTTGGGTTCGTTCAAACCGGTACCGATGATCCTGTGGAGCCCCTCTCTATAAACTTGTCTCCTTTTCAAAGAACATGCAATACAGTAAATACAACATACAGCAAGACTAACCAGATATTATGACGTGTCATTGACTTCGGGCACCCGGGCCGGGGAGGGAACAGCTTGAGCTTCTTTTTTTCTGTGCAACGGCCTGGTCTGGTGCAGTAATACATAGAAATTTCTAACTCGAGGGTACCGGTATACTGAAAAGAGGTTTTTTTAAAACGTGGTGGTCACCTTTGGATATGATGTGTTTTTTTTGTTTTATGTATTCCATTACTGGTATTGAGACCGTTGTAGTCTATGACGAGGCCAAGGTCATGCGTGGGCGAGTGTCCAACCCACGCCCGGGCCGCTCCCTACCCGTAGTCTATGTAGCGATGCGTTTATCTATTCAAAGGCATTGAGGAGGCGGGGGTTGAGGAGGGTGGTTTCTGTTAACTTAATATATTAAAGTGACACCCTTCTTCTACTTTGGGGGACAATAAAATATTTTATCAGCTGTATAATGACCCTTCTCCCAGCCGAAACAAGCATCTAGCTTCTAAGTGGGACTGCAAAAGGCGCCCCTTGAAGTTCTGGTGGGCATTACGAATACTCACGCAGTTTCACAAACTTTTTAGGCTTTATAGTCTGCCACCTCATTGGCCCCTTCCCCTTTCCGCGAATACACTTCGTAAATAGTTTCATATATTATTAGTATACTCTCCGTGCAACCTCTTACGATGAGACTTTTGTTTATGTCTGTTAACCAGTCTGGCGTTAAGATCATGAAGCAAGAATTACCAACAGATACAGATGGGCTAATCAGCTCCAAGCCCATGAAGATGTCCTAGAAGAGCATACGGGGTCTATTGAAGTGTTTTGCCTCATAACGAGGGGGAAGAGTATATAGACGATCTAGGATTCGAGCAGTGCTTTACACCATATGCCAGTACACCAAGGGTCTAGCCTTGGATGAGCATGGATAAGTGACACATACTGGTACCGGGCTTAGCCAGGCCCTCCTCCGTAGGAGATACTACGCGTATGTTATTCTGAAAGATCGCGCTCCCCCCCTTCCCTGTAGAGGACAGTTGAGTTCGGCCTTCCTTCTTCAGCTGTGGAATTTGTGCGTTCTGTTCATGTAGATGAGGTTTTTTTTTTTTGCCTTCTGTGCGTGTGTTTCAAGGTGGGTCGGATCGATCAATTCGAAGCCCCTGGACACGCATTGCAATTCCAATTTTCAGAGTGGTGCACAGTGGTTGGCAGGCTTTTGAAGCTATAACGAATTTTCTGTATGCTTGTTCCTGGAAGTGTTTTTCTCTCTGGCTAGAGCATTGTTACTATTATGGTCATTATTTTTTTGGTATAAATCTAGGCGTCATAAAGGGGGGGGGGGGGGGGGGGTTGTCCGGGGGTGGGCGAATCCAGTGGGGACACATTATCACACAGATGCAATCCCTCGCCATAATATAGAGTAGATTGAATGCGAGTAATGAATGATCAAACAAAAAATATTCTATATTGAATTCTACACTCCTGGCTACGGTACCGTACGAATGACTGGTAGATTTCGTCTATCAAGGAACAGAGAGTTGTGCCGACCAGTACCTGTAGGTGCTCCGCTGCCTGATAGTTCACGGGAACTACTTCCCTTATTCCGCTCTTGTTTATACTAGTCGAGAATACCTCCCTCGAATGAATTTAGAATCTTGGATGCCACAACACGGCAAAGCAGGATGAACGGCCTCCAGTCATACCGTGGACAACCAATCCTGCATTGGTTGCATTAGTACTAGTATATACTAAGATCCAGCAAATAGCGATACCCAGCATCACGAATTTCCTTCGTGATCTCATTTGTACATTAGTTATAACTTATACGTACCTATCGCAGGATGGCAGACTAACTTGGCCATCCCATGAGGTCTCCCGGCAGCCGAGATTCCAGGTAGCTCGTCATTACTCTAACCCCATACGAGTAATGAGACTGAGTTCTTGAAAGACTTGTTAAAAAAAGAAGTTCCCAGCTCACAAAATGGATGAGTAGTCCGCAAATCGCTATTTTGCACATGCTGGGTGCCACAATATATGTATACATTAGCACGCTGTCGTGCAACAGGTTTCCATAGCATTGCCTCCCAAGGTATTACGCCGTGTAAACTGCTCTAGTGTACGGTAACCTTCAATTTCGAAACACGCATGCACAGGTAAGACCGAGTGCACGCAGCTTTCAAGTGAAACGAGCTTCTGTAGAGGGATGTGGCACCTCTTCATAAAAGATGGCCTAGGGAGCGCGCCCTCTATAAGACCTTTCTCGACCTCCCTCCATCCACAGCACTATAAACCTCCCTCCATCCACAACACTGTTCCATCCACAACACTATAAATCCTCAGCATAAATCAATTTAAACTCTGAAAATCGACCCCAGAAAACAACCTCAAAATGGTGAGACTAGTGGCATCTTAATGCCTTCAAAGCCAATGTATGGTAAATGCTGATGCATATATCCTTTTTTAGGTAGGCAGAGACCCAAAACACAGTGGATACCGCTCAGAAAAAGGCCGTGAGGATGAGCATTGGAACCACCAACACGGCCGTGAGGATGAGCATTGGAACCACCAACACGGCCATGTGCCACGTAATATTCCCCCCAAAGAAAGCAGGACTCCGCCTGAATTTCGAGGAAAAAATTTTATACTCCCATCGATCCCTCCTCACCCGGACCCTGACGCAAGGCTAAACCTTGCAAGAGGAGAGGAGCGAGCGATCGAACGCTCCATGATCCCACCTCACCCGGATCCTGACACAAGTCGAGACCCCATATTCGACCAGAGATATTGGTACCTAGACCCCACGTTGGGTCACCACCGGCAGGAGTACGGGAACGAGTATGATGACTATGCGGACCAAGAGACTAAACGAGGCCGCCAAGATTCGCGAGCCCATCACCCAGGCGGGATGGGCGATGAATGGACGAGGGACCAAGCGGCCAAAGCCGCTCATGAGGTCGCCAAGAACTTAGCTAAAGAGGAAAGACGTGCCAAGCGAGAGGCAAGAAATAAGACCGCTAGAGAGAGTGCTGCAGTCACAGCTGGCGAGACTTACAGAAGGGCCAGTAGCCACAACCACCATTACGCCGTTGCCCCGACACCTGTTGGTTAGTTTCTCCCTTCCGCCAATATATCCTTGTGGGCTTCGATAAGATACTGACTTTTTGCAGACGCTAAAGAATTCCCCAATGATTCAGAGGAATATCAGGTGCAAAAGTACTCAAGTCCGGCATATGGAAGATCAAGCAGAACGGGACCTTGAGAGAAGAAACCTCTGAATGACCGTGATATGTATCGCTTTGCCCTCTCTTTCTTTCTTTCTTTCTTTCTTTCTGGTATGATTCGCTGGGATAGGTAATGGATGTGGTTTGCTTGGAGGGGAATTGCTAGGTAACTGTTTTGTGCTTGAATGATATGATTGATAGAGGGTTTGATGGGACGTGTACCCGGCTTCCGTGGCAGGATTTTTTTCTAAGCAAGCTTTTGTGCTGGTGCTCCTATTTGAAATTTTATTACATTTGACAGATCTATGCCTTTAAGCATTGCGCATATGGCAATCGTCGCTGAGGCCCATCAGGTCATGCCAATAGTGACACCTGCCGCAGCTATTGTGGCAGTGAGAAGAAGCGGATTGTGTTGGCCTACTTATACCTACCTAGGGTACATCCGGATCGCCAATTGAGCCGCCCTTGTTCCCAGAAATTGAGGTATTGCCATGGGAGGTACCGACCAGATTAGCCCAAATTGGCAAGCAGAAATGTGAAGCAACAAGGGATCTCAATTGTAACTTCCTGGGAGCAGCCACGGGCATAGGCAGTCGCACGGGGAAAAAACCAGTTGCCCTGTTTTTCACTGGATTTTTTTCAGGTTCTCAGTGCATTGTACTCGTTGGGGGGCTGGGGTGAGGAGGTCCCGAAACCATCATGGTGGAGGTACATAGCCATAGCCAATTGGACCAATTGATCCTATACATGCATACATCCATGCACTGGGTCGACCAAGATCTGCGATGAGCATCTCTGCGCAGCAAGCCTGCTGATCGGCCCCTGGATAGTGTCCCTGGTTGGTGGATATGTCAATCGCAGCCGACGTGCATTATTGGCAGATCCTCCGCTCACGTTATACCACGTGGGTTATGCGTGTAACACTGCTTGCAACCTCAGTCATTGAGATGCGATTATATTTTGCCTGTTATCCTGCTCTCAAAGACGCAAATCTCGGTCTCTCTTGAAGTGTGCGCACAACCTCACACAAATTCTTCCCTCACCATGATCTCAGTGAGTAGAGGCGCAAAAAAAAATGAAAGAAAAAAAGGCCAATATCCCACAGCTACAGTACCACGAAACTAACTATCTAAGCACCCACCCAGTCCAGTACCCAAATTTAGTACGGACATCATAA
This sequence comes from Terfezia boudieri ATCC MYA-4762, assembly GCA_003788615.2. Taxonomy (NCBI): domain Eukaryota; kingdom Fungi; phylum Ascomycota; class Pezizomycetes; order Pezizales; family Pezizaceae; genus Terfezia; species Terfezia boudieri. The sequence goes on along the minus strand of ML121558.1, from coordinate 209,938 downwards.
AGTCGTACGCATGGAAAGGACGTACGCCCCCAAGGGGTTCCAAATCCCCAGCAGTTGCTTTGAATTCCTATCCCATAGTGTTTCCACCGGCCCCCCGATGGAATGGATTTTCAGACTCTGTAATTGGCAGCGAGCTGGGTTCAATGGCCCTCGCCCAGATGAAATCCGTGCTCCGTGAGTACCTACCTACTGCTACAATTACAGATTCCCCTTCCATCTGACTCTTTTAAGAGTCAACCATGCCGGCAGTCCTCAAGTGCCCCAGCACACACCCATGGGCGTAGCGCAGACTCCATGTTTCTCTGGCATGTGATTCCACTGATGCCGGATTATGATAAGGCACGTGGGGGACGGTGTCCCCGGATCTATGTGGTTCATAATATATATAAATACCCCGTCCACTGGTAGTTAATTCTTCTCTTCCCCATCTAATCCTCTTTACACCAAATTACCTTTGTATGAAATTGTCAACAAAACTCTTCGCGAACACAGCCATATATCAAAATGGTAAGTAGCCCATCCTAAGCCATACCTACTTAGAAGCCCATGTTAACCTAATGGCCGCAGGCTTACCCCAGTAGCCCCAATGATCCGAGCTCCTACAACGGTCACCGCGAAAGGCAACGCGGCCGTGACATAGAAACCCACCATAATGGAAGACATCCAAGCTCCCACGAATATCACGCCCCACCACCTAAGCATTACGATAGTAATGATGCAGACCGTCGAAGCTCGGGCGGATACTATACCCCACCACATGATTTCTACGCTAGTTATGATGCAGACCGTCGAGGATCGGGCGGATACCATGCCCAACAGCCCGAGTACTATGATGGTTATAATACAGACCGTCGAGGCTCGGGCGGATATCATGCCCAGCCGCCTGAGTACTATGATGGTTATAATACAGACCGTCGAGGCTCGGGCGGATACCATGCCCAACCGCCGGAGAGCAGCCACAGGCAGTTTGGTAGCCACCACGCCAGTATCCATCACTCTAGTGCTCTCAGACAGGAACAGGGAATGCGTGTAGAACCCAGGGCAAGCTCTGGGCATCACCAAAGAAGTCAATCAACTTCCTGGGGCACGCCGCTCGAGAGGCACGCCAGTACCCATCACTCTAGTGCTCTCAGACAGGAACAGGGAATGCGCATAGAGCCTGGGGCGAGTTCTGGGCTTCACCAAAGAAGCCAATCAACTTGCCGGGGCACGCCGCACGAGGGGCACGCCAGTAACCATTACTCTAGTACTCGCAGACAGGAACACGGAATGCGTGTAGCGCCCGGGGCGAGCTCTGGGCCTCACCAAAGAAGTCAATCATTTTCCCATGGCACGCCCGAGAACCATGAGAGGCACACACCACAGGGTAGAGGGTCGTATGGAAGTGCCTTGCCGAACCTTCACGAGCAGTCTCGACTCTCGAATGAGAATTCTGAAGAATACACTGGTCGACAACGGCTCGACGCTAGTGTGAGGGAATGGTTGGATAAAAGTTCGAATGCTAGTCAGTCGACCGCTCCTCTGAGCCATGAACGTCGCCCAGAGCCCCGCAGCTTTGGCGCCTATAGCGCGACCCGATCCAGCCATCTCCCACAAATGCCCTCCCAGGAGCCAAGCCAGCGCCGGGAGAGTCGCAACCCCCCGGGTGTCTACGCAGCACCTCCAGGCCAGCGGCATGATTATCATGGCCACTGTCGCCGACAAAGAATGCATTCCCCACCTCCACGTGAGTATCTTCCATTATTCTCTTTGAAACAAGTGTCACTAACTTCCATGCTATGCAGTAACAGAAATCCCCCCTCGTACGCCTAAGTTGCCAGACAGCGCGTTTGACTACGTTATAGATCTTGACAAGGGGACTATGATAGAGAACAAGAGAAGATGAAAAGTGCCTGTGGGAGTGATGAGTATCGCTGATACTCATGATACTCACGAGATGCCCTAGTTCGGAGTGTGTTTCCATAGGCACCGGCCTCTTGTTTTTTTTTCTGGTTTTCATCTTAGGGGTTTGCCATTTTCATTTTAAAAGTACCGTTAGCATTAAATTTCTGTGTCTTAGAGGGTGGACTGGGTTCGCACCTCACTAGCTAAGATTCCATTATCATGGGTTTTACAAATCAAATTTCTATGCATTCTAGAAATGAAATGATCCCCCTTGACCTGTTTTGTGTTGGTTTTGCCTCGGACCTCTTAGTCTCGTGCTTCCAAGGACCAAACTCTATACTTTGTGTATTGAACACATTTGATCCTCAAACATTAGACTAACTGTTATTCACGAATGTAAACGGTGAAAAGTAAAAAAGAAAAAAAAAAAAACAGTGTATATACAAGCAGACATAAATACCTATGCAGCAAATACTGACTAGCTTGCATCAAAATTTCAACTCAAATCTCAAAAGTCCTATATATGCCACTTACGAATTAGATTAGTAGTGTTAATGCATTTTGTAAATGTCAAAATTGCCCTCTCAATGACTCAATTCCTTGTCGGCGAGTTGCAAAGAATTGAGCCCTGGCATATTGACCAATAGATAGGGCTTCTTGTATTTGGAGAGCTATCCAAATCCTGTCGCCGGTTGGGATTTAATGTATAGCTCGATATCTGACATAGCCCCTGCATCCTTAGTTGTATACCGCCACCACGAGGGCTACATAGATAAGTAACCCATTTCCTGTCCTAGATTCATTCCCTCATTCTTTGAATTTGGAGTACCCTTCGGGAAGATACTGCAGATAGATATCCAATACCCCGTAAAAACCCCGAAAGTAGTGGAGTGAATTTAAACGCTGTACTGAGGCATCAGCAAAATCCGCTTGCCGAAATCCTTGTGTGCTCCGTCGCTTCAAAGTCTGGTTGGCAAGATTCTCCTCTGAAGGGATTCTCGTCCGACAACCCTATGTCAGATACTTCCTGAAGATCCTGTGCAGTTCACGTTTCGACACACCTTGCATTTTACCACAATTTGCCCTGCGTCAGATGGTTCCTGGCCTTATCCAACAACTCATAGTAGGTCATTCCTATAAGGTCACCCCAGCTCTAGCTAACTCCTCTCAGAGTACTTTGAGATGTGGAACCGATTTCCCCACTAATAACCTCCTGGTGATTTAGTGGACGCGGTAGCCATTTCGCCAGGTATAGAATAGGTACGTGGACTCTTGGATGAGGAGCCAATTTTGCCAGGCATGGGTAGGAGCACTTCCAGGACTCAGCGGATGAGGCAGCGATTTCGTTCAGCACTCAGAGGATAAGGAGCTGATTTCACCAGGCTAGGTAAGCCTAAGAACTGATCAGATTACAATCAATTTCCATACACTTGAGAAAGCGAGGTGACATGGTGACATCGTGACATTGTGATCTATTGCCTTGTGGTACAAAACTCCAAGGCCCCAGGGTATATCGCTTGGCGTGGGCATCCGCAAGGGTTTGACCTACCCCGCAGCCCATTACCTGGCATTCAGGGTAACTCGTTCTGACAGGGTTCCCTGACCAGGGAAAACAACAGTTAATTAACCGTTCTCGTGCCCCTCTCCGACCCTAGTCCGGCTTGCTCTGACCCAACCGCAAATGTCATGACTCATTAGTACTTAAGCGTTAGTCTCAGTCCTAGTTAGCATCACAAATCTGGGTATGAGGCTATCCATTCCAAGCCGGACTGGTACGACTAGTCTGGTTGCACTTCCCCTACTCCAATCGAACAAAAAGCAGTGCCAAACTCGAGGCTGACAGGACTCAAACCTGCAATCTTTTGTGGATTTCTGAATTTACCGAAAACCAACGCCTTACCATTAGGCCACAGCCCCCACTGCAGGGTACATTATCCTAACGTATTATATGGGTCCCATCCCAGCATCATCATGAGCCTAGATCACAAAGCGAGGTTAAATTATACATATTCTGATGTGATATTGAGGTACAATGGTACGGGTTTGGTGTATATTATCGTGTTGAGGTATGATACTTGAACTTAGTTCCTCTTTTCACACTGTAGCTAATTGCTACATGCTCTTTTCATAGGATACTTCATTGCTGTTACCTTTTATTTCTTGTTTCTACCCTAGTGATAATATATACTCCATATAGAATAATTCCTAGCTTAGCTCTCACTGGCATGGCTGTTGACACTGCTTTGAACATTGAGGAGTCAGGGTTGTTCGCATGAGACCCCGGTGCAATTTATCATACAGAACACCAGAGCACCAAAATGTACACCAGACTCTTTATTATAATCTCGGGCTTGATGAAATTTGACGCACTGGGCGCCTCCTAATGCAGACTTCGCCATGGGGTGCAATAGACTAGTTTGGTTGGGTTTTTATGGTACCGGTGGGCTCTCGTTATCTCTAGGGCCGACCTCAGAGTAGTTGAGTAGTCTAGTCTATGGTAACACATTTTTAAAGCCCTGCGCCATAGACTCATAAATCCAATACAGATTTGAGTTTTTCTACGGAGGGTGCCTTACTCAGGATCTTTGCTCTATGATGCTAGGAACTTGAGATCCATAGGACTTAGTCCAAGGAACGGCGGAAATAAACCGGAAAAGTATCCTGTCCGCCAAGGGGCAATGCTATGGGGAATATTAATACATTCTACATTATTTTGTCAGTCGCGTGGTATAGAACATAGGCTCCGAGACTACAATACGTCATATCATCCAGTTTGGCCAGCCTTGTACCTGCCACCCAGGAGGGGTAGGGCGAACCAGACTAAGTGAGATGGGGTTGTACAGGGAAAGGCAGTCTGGTAGGCACGGGAGGAAGAGGGTTTAGCGGGCAATGGGCACAGTCTAGGGCTAATGAGGGGCCCAGAAATATTCTAAGAATCGTATGCCACTCAGAACGACAACCTACCTTCACTAGCTTCATGAAGATAAGGGAGACTATTCCCACCAGACTTCTTAGGCAAGCCAGACTACAGATAAGGCAACCTTATCACTAAGTCATGTTACCGAATACAACTTATCAGATCCTTCAACCAGCCATTGACTCTGGAACGCCAAGCCGGGGGGGGGTTTGGAAAATCCCTTCGAGATTTGGGATTACCCTGAATTGACCAAAACAAATAACTTCGGGGTAATGAGAAGTCATATAACAAGGCATTCTAGCTCGTGGTAAGGTTGGTCACGGAGCCCTATAACAGCCTAGCATGTGTAGCGCGTGGGGAAAAACTTCTGCAGAATAACCCCACGCAGTGACCCCTCAACACCTAAAACCACAGTACAAAATCCTTCTTTTTTTATCCTATAAAGTCAAATATGGTGGTACACTTCCGTTGAATCATTTATCACTGCACCGTATTGAATTTGGTACATTTTCCAGTGCTTTTCGGGCGTGTTTTCCAGGGTGTTTGTGTTTTCTGGAAAGGCAGCAAAGAGTTAGAAGCCCCATAGGAAGGATATAGTAGGAAGTATGTACTCTCTATATCGTTTTTGGAATTTCTCCCTGTGTGTAGCAAGGCCACTAATCCTGTCTTCAATACAGCCACGCAATATTAATGAACCCGGATATCTGAACAGTGCCGCAAAGCTCAGGGTAACTGTACTGGTAGGTGAAACGTCCGTGACCAAGACCAGGTGAATCGCAAGCCATACTAACCGGCTGCTCCAGGCATTGCACATTACTTTATGAGGCAAGAGTTGAAAGTATTGGTAAGAAATTTAATATTCAGTTTGATACGTATATCAATATAAATTTATTAGGAGTTATATATCATAAACCCCACCTACAGACCCTTCTCTCGATTCCACTGGTGTCCCAAATAGTATAACACTTTGTCTCCACGAGGGTAGCCGCACCAGAAAAAATCGGGAGCTTTCCAGTGTAAAATCCGGTACATCTTACCAGCAAGGGTTTGTGTAGTTAACAGTCCTTAAGGTTTAATTCACGTCCCCATAAGCCCAACTTACCGAAGTGAGTAAGGGCCTATGTACGGAGGCTCACACCAAAAGTCTTTTCCTCCTTCCGGTTTGGGGAATCTTGCATATGCAATACATATGCAACCGCATGCAGCTTGGCTCCAAAACGGGTTCTAGTTTATACCAGCCATGTAGCTCGCTTTTGCAGAACGTCTGAATTGTCCCTATGTTGCCGTATGCAGCGTCTGCTAAAGTATGCCAAGGCTACTTCGCTATGCGGGGCAACTTCGCGTATGCATCACTAATGCAGCAGGCTTGGCATACTGTGCAAGACACATTTATTTGTTGAAATAATATGCTTTTTCATATGCTTTGTTGAAGTTCATATGTTTTTTGCACGTTCTTACTGTTATTATCGCTATTGCTTCTGACAGGAGAAATCACTCGCTCCGGTAGCTATTTAAACCGCTCGAAAGTCCTGTCTATTTTAGATATATAAGAATCCATCTATTCATTCTTCCGCTGCATTCGCTGCATACGCTCACTCGTTGCCCGTAGATTTTCAACATTATTCAGGGCATAAAACTCATCACTGCCTGGCCGCATTTGGCCGCATTCTCTACCGCCAACCAGACTAGGCCGTTGCAACCCGTTTTGGAGCTGAATAATGCCAAGCTGCATGTGGTGCATAGGAATTGCATATGCAAGGAAGGTTTGGTGTGAGGTATAGCTGCTCTGGTACGGAGTACTCAAGTAGAGCTTATAGCGTAGTTCACAATTTCCATACATTCTTACTTCCCATACGTTTCAATTGAACTTGAGGCTATATGACTATCCCGCGTTATTGTTGTTGGCCCTTTGATGTTTTTACCATGAACTAAGTTCACCCAGCGCTCTAAAACCCAGTTCCCACGATCATGCTCTTTAAACAAACTATAAATGGAAAACTACCTCTATGAAAAATCCAGAAGTTTAAATAGTAGTTGCCAAGTACCTTTCCCATCCAACTTTGCACACTATGTATCCAAGCCCCCCAATATTGTACAAGAGCTTACCGGATATCAGCAGAAATTATAGTGTTGTCGCATTTGACTCCACCGAAAAGTGGCACATTTGGTATAAAATCCAAAGGGCCAAGACTAAGGCCAACCTTGTTCCAATAATGCAAACCACAGCAAAATACCCAAAAGTGCCCTTCGAGAAATTTTATTTGCTGTGCTCACTAGTTAGGTCATCACAGATCACAAAAGCTATCAGAATCACTTACATCTTTCTGAACTATTTTATATAATCTCCAAAGTCTACAGCACAGAATACCCACTCAATCTACAATACGCGAAATTCAGTCTTTGAGTTTGAGACAACAATATGTCAGAAAACTAGTCTTCATGGAGATATTTTTTGCACCTTTCTTGTGAATTCATTGTATGATTGAAATTTGAGAATGTTCAAAAAGATTGACTATTTTTGGTGTTAAACGGTAGTGTGCGAACAAGGTGATACGGAACTGTATCTATGAGCATAATGCAAGGCCCATACCGTAAATTGCTACCCACTTACAGCTGTATGTACAGTACACACATTAAATTTATCCTTACGCCTGTGATATATCTAAGGTCGGCATGAGGCACCCAAATTGATTATAACATGATAACGACTGTTACAGCAACCAATTAGACAAATTACTATGGGCCCATGGCTGGGGATTTAATCAGTATGTGATACTTACCTCCCGAGAAGTGCTTGTTTACTGCTCTCACGTTCGCTCTGAGGGTGTGGTAGGTATCTCGATCTATGATCCATGGCCATGTCAACTCAGCCCAGTTTAATCTCCGTCACATAATTATCGTATTATACAAATTGACAGGTTCACAGCTATTAGAATCCTGGGACCGAGACATGGTGCAAGCAGACAACCTTAATGCTGCAAGGTGGTGTCAGAGAAGCACGGCAAAAGTAGCCGACCACTCAGCTGATGCAGATTCGATGGGTATGCAGACAACAGCCATAGGCCAGGAGATAAAAGCTGAGTTGCAACTAAACAGGAGTTACTTACAATATACTAGCAAAGTGCATGCATTGAGGCAGAGAACAGCCTCAGGATTGACACAATATTGTATTGTAGCCACGATATAGATGCGTTCATTCGTCATGCACTAGATAAGCTTGAATACGAGTACTGAATTACCGAAAGAAAAAAAATGTTGCATACATGTAGCGGCCGGATGTGCACGTGGTACCGTAGAAATTGGAACAGTGTACCCCCGAGTTATTCGCTAGTGTCTGGCAACGAACAGACCTTCAGTCTAGGCCTGCTTCAGTTGATATCTATTTGAGTTACTAGTCGCAATCAGAACAGACCTATCTAGCGTTCTGGCTTACGCCTCTGGTGATCTCTTGCTCTTTCCACTTACCAGTTCGCATTTGGCTGCATCCGCAAAACCAGAGTGCCTCGAATGTAGTCTGGTCCCCAAATGGAGTCAAGACTCAGTAGAAATCCTGTAAACCAAGACGGGCGCTCAATTCGAAAGGAGGCACTCAATTACAGACCTCTGTAGTTGATGAGTGGGGGGATCTAGATAGAGCTGGCTAGAGGGAGTGGTTGCAGGCTCTACAACACTTGCTAGCATAGTAGCGAACGGGGAGAGAGATGCTGGAGCAGCAGCTGCTCTGGATAGCCAAGGGTTGATGTAGTGCGTCCTACAGCTGTAGAGATCCTAGCCAGGGTCCTGGGTTAATGAGAGGATAAAGCACAAATGTTTGGCCGTGCGGGAAGAGGCACATCGGACAAAAGGAGAACGACGGGGCAGACTATCCCATGAGGTGGCGACACATTGGAGCGGGGGCCCCATGCACCAGACAAATCCAAGGTGGCTTTAACGTTGGAAATTGAGCAACATTAGGATACATAGGCTTGATATTGCAGTATCGGCCGGCTTTGAACCAGAATCAATCTTTACGCTGGAACCAGACTATGGCTGTAACATTAAAGGGACTGACCTATGTGGCTACAGACCGCGGCCCATTGAAGTAATCTGAAGCATTAGGTATCAAGAGCGGGGAGACCCAGATAGGGTATATTTGCTACAACGCAGGGAGGCTGGGGACAGGTTTGAAATGACCGTGAAGGTGCAGGGCGCTAGACGAGTTCCTTGGGCCTAGGAAAGCTGCCTATCCCTTCGGAACACGGCTCGTGGGAATTTGTATTGCCAGTGAAAGCCACACACACTTGCCAGAAAAGATAGAACTGTGTGCACACCGCACTACTCAGTGTCAGTGAAGCTCTGGTATGAATCGACCAATCGATTGCCTTAGATAATAGAAATGCAGGTTTCTCCACTGACATGTGTACCAGGGGGACTTCATATTGCTAGACATTCCTGTAAATACATAGTGCAGGAGTACGACCCAGAAGTTGAAGAATCCACAAGGGATGCCTAAGCCGATGTGATCTCTCGACATACTAGGTAAGTGAATACGAGTACCTCGATCTATCTAAAACACGAGAATTTACAGAGGTGGCAGGGAATCTATCTTGGGAGTTGAAACTAGAGCTGAGTTACTTCCAGATACAGGAGATCTGATGAACCCAGAACCCAAAAGGTTTATCGGATTACACCTACTCTATCTTGCACGAGAGCACCAAATGCAGCTATTTATGCTGTGGCTATCATACATACAGAGCAATCTATACCTATAAGAGTACGTTCAATCTCAGTAAGGACAGGAACGGAGGGTTTTGAGGTTACCCACTAAGGGAATTACAATTCGAAAGCTCCAGATATCTTATACAGGAGGGTAGGGGAGCTTCGATGAATGAAACGGATTTGTATAAACCAAAGTAGTGGATACCCCCTTTGGCCTTCCTACCTAAGTAATTAAGTACATCGCAATTGACTACAGGCTTCAGAATCTTAACGGTTACCAAAAGCTGTAATTCCAAATAAGATAGGTTGATTAGGGAGGTTCTTGCGATAACACTTGAACCTGACGAGTTCTATTCAATCTCTTAGCCATATTCCATCCCTGATCAAGGGCATTTACTCTACAGTAGCTCTGTGCAGAATCTTAAAGATGCATTTCGTCCCAGCTACCTATTTGTCTGTTAAGCGTTCTGGAACACGGCCACTTCTTAACTCCTGACACTTAAGATTTGCGCTGCAGCTAGCCTGCCGTATTTTCCACTGGCTGGTGCCGTCTCTTGTGGGGAAGGTTTCTAGTTCAGAAATTGCACGGCCCGCTGGCGAAACTTCAGAAGCGCGTTCCGTACATTAAAGGCAGCTCTCGAACAGGAGCTCTTGTTCAGAATATCCTCGTGACTGCTGCTTTAGGGTGCTTTATATCGCATGTGCCTGCTAAATGTCGGATTAGCTTCTGCAGAGGCGGTCTCTGTTCATGCATATTGGCCGACCTCAATTGTGCTTCTGAAATGCATCATTAGCGTGATAGCTCCCTAGCTTAGTGCTTCTATCCCAAACGCAGGCGTCTCGTACACTTTCACCGTGAAGCTATTCTTCGTAGCTAGCTGGGCAGTCAAGTCAATCGTACGAAGCCCACCAGACCGCGTATGTACGCGTACGGTGTTGGAAATATATGCTTAAGATAGTTGGAGTATTGATCTACCTAGGCTTACAATTGGAAAGACTAATATGATCTATTCATAATATAATATAATTATACAATACTTATATGTAGATTATATGTAGATCAGCTTCAATGTTTATGAGTTAGCCATTACTCCTCGGGGCAGATGCAGACGTCTGTTATCAGTTCAGATATGGATGAACCAGACTACTAGTATGCAAATGAGCCCCCGCGGCTAGGTGCCACATGTGTGGGAATACGGCTCATCTATCTACCGCTAAATATTGTAGTATATTGCATGTGATTGATCTAGATGAGGATAGTTAGTGTTCATGATCAGATCATTCTTCTGTCGATCATCACAAACACATAAGTAGGTATTTCCAAGGGTAACCAGACTATTTGCAAGGTAGCAAAAGGGTTAACATTGATATGCTGACCCTGGCCCATCGCCCGGCTTCAGCTTGTTGTGGTGCCGGTGAGAATGTGTTCCTCGGGAATGAGTTGAGGAGCTTCAAGACCCGTGGAGCATGAATAGCTGTACTTCAATCGTAAGTCTTGTAGCTGACTTGGTTCACCTAAAAAATTGCCAGTCCCTTGGATGTATCGTCTTGTCCTAGCCAGACTGTGTCAAGCTCATAAAGGACAGCCAGATATCACTTGAGGAAAGTCTCCCGGCTGAATCAGGAGCACAGGAGAATTATACTCTAGAGAGTTCATATTTCCGTGCCTGTCTGTGAGGCTTCGCATGCAAATCCAGTGTGGACGTGTGCCATGACCTTTAGAGAGCGGCATCAAGCCATACCTAGCCCTAGCGCCCAATCTTCATCTGCAATTGAGGATGAGTCCTAATTGAGTAAGACGCAATACTAATTTTGTGAGGTCGATTCAAGCGGATCTCGAAAGAGTTTTAAACGCCAGTGATCGGACACAAGTGTATAGGCAAAGCTTTCTACGCGTAAAGCCCTCAGTCAGAACTCCTGTGACTTAACGAGCCGCTACCAAGGTGGACTTTTCTATTGGGAACTTGATCCCTCAACACCTCAACACAGCGTCTGCCCTTTTGAAATCCTTCACCTCCCAATCAAGCTCCTTCAAGTTGATCTTGAGATGTACCTATTTTTTTTCAAAAGTAGACGGGAATCTGACGAGGCCACAGTCCGAAAAAGTGGGGGCCCGCTTAGTTTCACACCTTATTTCAGCTCATATTTACCTGTTTTCTCCCAGTGTGAGGACTAGGGCCCCCAGAATTAGTGTCTCATGTATCCCACCAGTGCCACCACACAGCAGCGTTTCGGCCTCCATAGACCTCCGTACCTAGCCTAACTAGGGAAAGAGATTACTATCTTAGCGGAGATCGCCTAGCAGTGTTTCCCTCAATGCCAGTAAGTGGGCATCTTGAACTAGAAGAAAATTCACCACATCAGTCAATAGCGCAAGTATTCCCTCTCATTGTACTGCGCAATAAACATTAGTGAGAACTTCAAAGCATTGTATCTCCCATAAGGGCTCTGTTTAAGAAGTGTCGCTTTCCCTACCCCTCCGTCCGAACGTATAGTACCAGTAGGAGTATCATACAGCTCCAAGGTACTTCTCATGGACTTTCGTATTCTTCTCACGGCCGGGCCAAGGTGTCTACTGTAATCGGCTTCGTCCGAGAAGATATATGATAGCCATGTCACTTGGTAGTCTGATTGTAATAGTCAATTTTCTGTAGTATTAGCTAGTGTAATGATATGAGAGGCAGGGGCGGGCAGTTGAATGCTGACCATATTTAGTGCTGACATATAACCTAAGCTTCAATGCGCTACCCTCGGGGCTCCTCATTACGATAAGTCTCCAAGGGGCCAAGGGCTGGCCTACTGTAGTGAGAAATCCGGATAGGAGTTCGCAGAGGTATGGTGGCACGAGACCAGACTCATGACACGGTGTGAATGTTGGGTGGCGCAAAATGCAGTGCATCTCCTAGAATGTTCTTGGATTGGAGATGAGAAAGAAAGAACATTAGAGTAAGTACAGCAGGTCATGTGACGCGGTATCTCCTTCGATACAGATTTGGGGCTGGGGCCGTCTTGGTGGGTAGAACTCTTCCACAGGATATAGTCTCGGCCCCGCGGTGTGCCCACAGAGCTTATGAAATGATGAAGGTTATAACTTATTTCAAAGCACTCGAATGTCCGCCTGATACATGTGAATGTACAAGAATGGTCACTGGTGTATATGTATTAGGCAGGGAAAATCATGTACATAGATCTATAAATATAAACGACAGTAGAAGAACAAAAAGAACATATCGTATAATCTCGCGGACAAGACTGCAGTCTTATTTACGGGGGGGCGGTTTTTCCAAAAGCTCTCTCCGCGTCTTATTCATGTGTACTTTCTTAATCATCCTTACGTTCTTAATCATAGGTATTTTTTCATGCATGGTGTCCGAAGCTGCAAAGTTGTAATTACAATCACCTCCAACATATAGCCCACACACAACCCAGATACAACTCTTCTAACCATGCTTTCAAACAATCTCTTCTCCTAACTGAATATAAGATGGAACTTGGAAATCCTCCAGATTCTGTACTGTCAGAACTTTTGGGTGACATGTGGGGACAAGCATTCTGATGTAGATAAATATGCAATACCTAGGTAAAGGCGATATTGCATACAAACATTGGAAGTTTGACCAGCAACTACGGTTTTCATGGCTAGTGCGAGCTAGAACATTCTACCTTCCACCACCTTTCTTATTCGCGTTCCATACCTATAGCAAATCCGTCCCGACCTTGCACAGCGTCTTATTGGAGGGTACTTTCTTATACAATATTACTTTCTTGTCCGCGAGATTTTACGGTAGCAAATATACTAAATTTCCAGATCTCATCACCAGCCCGAACAGCCATGACAGCACGGGGGCTCCGTGTCACTTGAGTTTTCTATCCTTATCCTCTGATGCTCTTTGCTTCTATTATGCTTTTTGCCCTATCGGCACTTCAGTTTGGATCTTTGATTTTGTTACATATCGCGGATATAGGCGCCGGACTTGACAGATTAACTTGTCTCGTTCTGAATCCACCACGGGTTCCCGGGTGGCTCCTCATGGTCCCCTTACTGGGACCGAATAGGAGTACTGAGTAAAAAAAAAAAAAAAAAAGCCCGAGCAGCTTACTCCGATATGCATGAGCCTACCGCTGAACTAATAGCTAGACTTCAACGCACTCCTTCCAGGCTGGGGATGCATGCAGGCCGGGTGTGGCTATTCTGCATATGAATAGTATAGCCGACCAGCCACCATAACGTCTGAGCCGCAGTGTATCTTGTGCCAAGTATAACTGTGATTTCGCCTAGCTAGTGAGGAATATCAGCCTATGTGTTGTACCAAAAAGGTGTACACAATATATTTTTATCTCTTTGAAATAGGAACTAATAATCCTAAACCAGAGCAGCTTGAGATAATACAGTCATGGTTTGGGGTTGTTTTTGGGGTTGAAAATAAGGTGGTTTTACTGGGTGGATGGCATATGGAGATTTTGAGTCCGGGTAAGGGAAGAGATGTATGCAGAAGGAATTCTCGATCCTTTGTTCCAGCATGGCAACTTTCCTATTCATATAATAAAGATAGTTACGAAATTTCTTGAAATATATGGTTTTGATGTTACAGACCGTCCTCCATATTCACCAGACCTCAAATGCCGTCTAATCAAAAGTATTCTGACCTCCTATAAACTTCCGGTGGACTACTAGCAGTAAAACGAAGGTATGTGAAAATTACTGCTTACTTCTTCACCTATGTATAACTAATATTGTATTTATTAGATAGCAGCATGCTTAGAGGATGAGATTCCGTCTTTCTTTTTAAGTCTCTATACCAATCTGTGCCTCGTCGAGTTGGCAGCATACAAATGGATGGTATTCCAAGTATTAGTGGCAGAGGAATGTGGCCGTCTCGCTTAGAGCAGCCGCGCTCGGCGCCTTTATGCAGCCAGATGCAACTCGAATGTGGCCTGTACCTAGTCTCGTGGTAGGCGTATTCCTCGTCCCGGTGGCGCAGGAACTGCCAGGAACTACTATCCTACGGTGTTCCTGAACTTGGCGTCAGTTCCTTCAGAGTTAGGATGAAATCTGCATCAATAGAACTGGGAGTTCGCGCGGACTGGCTTGACGGAACTCGCAATTAAGCGCTAGGTACGGATGGATCGGCTTTTAACGCCGGAATTTATCCAAAATTACCTTTGGCAATATCTTGGGTTTATTGTCTACAACCCCTCGCAGGTTTACCTACAACCAATCGATCCCAGCTTATCTACAGAATTGAATCCGCTAATTGCCTATAATCCGTATGAATGTAATGGCAGAAGTATGTTAATATGTATGCCCGACGGTTGACCCTGGATGTCTTTTTTGCGAGACAGGTCCGGAGACAGGAAAGCATGTCCCTTTCCTGCATTGCCGGAGAATGGATCGGTAGGAGGTGGAGCTCTTGGGAGCAAGCTGATGATACAGCTAGAAATTCATACCCTGCATAAAATGCATAAAATGCATAAAATGCATGAACCTACACAAAATTCTCCAATATGCACCATTTGGGCCTCTGTATGCAGGGGAGGGTATGATTTATTTTGCCACCTAGCTGTAGGACGCGGTGGCTGATAAGGAAGTCACGGTGGATTTGGTCGAGACTTTCTTCACTAATCTCAACCTCACTTTAGGGGGTTAGGATTTGGCGGTGGAGGCATTGGGTGGTTGAATCTCTGGTTGCGTATGTCTGCTTTCCTTTATCCTTTCTTAGGTTCGAGGCTTCTTGTACCGAAAGCTTAGGTCGGGACCCGGGCGACCTTGATTGGATTTCTACACAATACGCTACACTAAAATGGAGGATGTGGGGAGCAAGCGGAAGCGCTAGCTAATGATGTTTATACAATGAGTAAGGAGCTACTTGCAAAATAGACCCCAACTGGCTTGCACCCCGAAGCCCCGTCATCATGCAGACTATAGCTTCAGCATCAACTTCACCACAACGGAATAGTAAGGCAAAGCTGCCGCCCGAAGGCTTACTGGTGTCGAGGTTGCTATCCGTCAAAGCAAGTGACTTAAGGTTGGTCACGGTGGATCAGGCAGGGCAGGTGGCAGAGTGGAAGCAACAGTTATTGAGTCTGGAGCGGGGGAGACGCAAGAATGTATTAGAATTGTCCTATCAACAGCACCAATGTAATTGTCATAATCATATAACTAGCTAGAATTCAATACATACGTAGCGAAAGAACAATTGCAATTTGCAGGTGTGGAAATAGCTACGCATGCTCTAGTAGGTCCGTAGCGCTTAGTGTTAGCCGCTGGCGGACAGTTCCGTCAAGCCGCACTTTGGTCAGTGACCCTTTTGAAAATACTCCCCAAATTGGAATCACAGCAAAATCTGCCAGAAGATCCAAAACGCACGATGTTTTTGAGGCTCTCCAAATTGCAGTCAAATCATTTTTTAGGGGAAGCGTTATTCTCCAATTTCTACGATAATAATCGAACTGGTTCGAAATTTGATTCTTCATAAAGAATTGTTGGACGAGACTGGGAGGAGCTCAGAAAGGCTATGATCACGAGCTTCTTGGGCATTTAACGGAGTGAACGTAGGTAGTGGACACTGAGCTTTAATTCAGCTTGCCCCCCAAGTCAAGAGGCAATTATATTGGTTTGCTTCCCCATTTTTCCCTTTATATTTGGCTAAGATTACTTTGTAAAATCTATGAACTGAATTCGCTCCTTTGCTTTGATAATGAACGCGCAGTGCTATTCAATGATACCTCGTACTTGGTTTCCAATGTAATATATGCCTGATTTGTAGTCATGAAACCCTAGCATCGGAAGAACGATGATTAGATAGAAATAGGCTCATATACTCAAAAGTCTGGGTTGGAAGAATTAATTAGTAACGCGTATATTATAATATAATATACATGCAGACTCATGATTTGTTTCACTTCGAGTGCATTCTCACAAAATTGAAATTGGCAGCACTCCTGATATAGGGCCTAGTAATAATTTACGGTCGAACTCACTTGATTCCCGGGCCGGTGGGTCGCATGCACGACGAAGGAGTTTGAGTATAGTCATCGAGTACGAGACCGAGGCGAGATAAGTACGAGTGGGGAATCACGAAATACCTAAAGTTCGCGAACTTTTCCGTGGGAAGCCCGGCTTATGATACAGTACTAGTTGACCGACATTACCCAGGAGCACTCGAGCGAGACTGGTACCCTGCATAGTTTAATGGAACCAATGATACTCGCATGAGGGATTTCGAACGTTACCAGAGACGCAGCTGGCGATCGACACCTGCCTGCAGCTGTAGGTATGCATTAGATATTACGCTATTTATTTTTCCGAGACGCGTACTGCCTGTTTTACCGTAGGCAGCTACATATGTTTTGAGACTTTATTAAGGTAGGTAAACCGGAGCCGACGGGATCCACAGCTAGTAAAATCTCAAACAGCGGATCCACTAAACAACCCACTGCTAATTATGCGGTGCATTAAGGCAGTCACAATCGGGGAACCTCGCTAGCATAGTGCAAAACTGAATGGATATCTTTCCTTTCCGTCCTATGTAGCCGTCCCTATCCCCATGTGAGAATTGAGTATTTCCAAAAAAAAAAAAAAAAAAAAAGATATACCTGCCATTTAATGCATACAGCAAAGGCAATTGCTAGGGATTATGTGGATGGCGACCGTAGAAAATTTTCCGTCTCAGTCCAATAGTCGAAGTATGAAGTATAGATTATTGAATCAGTGAAGTAGTTTCGCCTCGACAGATAATAGCATTCTGCCGTTAGGATTATACAAGTATAGAGGGACATTAAGAATGTATATATACGTATAAGATTCACGATACTTAACTAACTTTTGACCCAATACTTTTGACCCAATCTAGCTAACTATTATAGAGTCATGGACCTGGCTTCATAATTGTCCAAAACAAGCAAGTAGATACGGTTATCCACCTAGAGGTTCCATTTACGCTAACCGACTTAAAGCTTAACTACCTACCAGAAAAGGTAGTCTAGAGCCGCAATATACTAAGTTGTGTGTGGAACAGGGGGTCTTCATATATCCACTCATTGATTATGGTTACTCAAGAATCCTGGCACAACGTTCCCAAGGGTCTACTATATACAGGTACTATCTGCAGCTCAATACATAAGAATACCTCTCACATATGTAGACAAGTCTAGAGCGAAAGCCGTCAATACACTTGGATCAAGGTTGATGCTGGTCAATGCGTATATATGTACATACATAATCCAGGCTACTCCGACATGTGCATTTCAATTGCGCAAGCAGCCAACACCAAATTAAACCCTAACCTGATTATCAGATAAAGCTGGGAAGAGATCCCAGAAAGTGGAAGATGTACCCCTTCGCTAAAGCACTCCTAGGCCTTCGTATGATCTTCATGAGAGCACATGGGTATTTATGCGATATAACCAGCACTATGGTGATATCTTGAACTCCAGCCCGGCCCCACCTATAATCATAAGAGCGTTACTTGAGATACCCAAACACCCGAAGGTAATTAACCTTGAGAGAAACACATGACTCTATTCTAATTCGATCTAATATTATAATCTAAATGCATAAAAAAAAAATTTCAAACGCCCCTAAAGTAGAGTATGTATCAATCTAAAACCCAAAAACCCAAAACCCCAAAACCCCAAAACCCCGTTGCTCTATCCGCTGGTCCACGTGCCCGCCGTATGTGTCTATATGTGTCCATCAATCGTGAGATCCGAGGGCTCAGCCCATATCCTCTTTTTCCCTCACCCTCGCTAGTCGCCACTTGATTTCGGTTTTATTTTATCTCCGGTTTTAACTCGAAGTCGCTGCCAGTAGCGGGTGCTGTAAAAAGCCAGAGGCCTTAGAACCTCATCCGCGACACCATCCTGCTCAATATTCATATTCGTTAGCCAGGTGGAGTACCACAGTATTTCGCCACTTCTCTTTCCTCTGAAATGATACAGCACAATAGTTGCAATTAATAGTACCTCTTTACCACGACAAAGATTGAAGGGTGCACCACAGTGAAAACAATCTGGTGGGTAGAGTCTCATACATACCACACGGTTCCTCGGTTTCTTCTACGATACCAGTATCGATATAGCAACCCGTGTTAGTTTGCTTGCTGATGTAGGTCACACACCATTTGATAAGTATCATTCTATAATGACCTGCGGCGTAGTAAATTTAGCTTCAGAGTCATCGAAAACCGGTTTCTTGCGCATGTTCTCTTGCCACGGGACAAGCTGAGAAGGGAAGCAAGGTATTGCAAAAACTCACCACATTTTGTAAATTTGAGCTTCTTGTATTCACACATGTTATTGTTATGTGAGTCTCAACACGCGTTTCCTTCGCAATCGAATCAGCGCTGATGAGTGTCAGAGAGGTTTGGTGGAGATGATGGGCAGGAAGGTGCAAATTGATATGTAGTATTGAGAACCTAGTTTTCATTCCTGTCTGTTGTGGATGGGATCTAACGTCCCTCCCATCGACTTTATATAGATCCCCATCACCTAAACGGTAGCGTGCCATCGGAAGATATTTCGTTCCCCAAATGGCCATCTCAAAGCAATATACAATGCACTCTTATCCGCCGCTCCGATCCTATCTCAATCAAAGCGGTATTATCTCATGAAGTCGAAGCCATGGCGGCCTCAATCACCATGTGCGTATTTGTATTCCTTCCCTACACGATGGAGAGAATTCAAAGGTACGGCTATGTTGATTGTGTTGTTTAATACCCTGGGCATAGGCTGGTCAGCAGGAACTCATGAATGATTGACTCTGGACCGCTCCTCGATGGTTTCAGATTGCATTCCATGAGGTGATATTCTGCCCCATGAGACTACTTAAGTAATTCTGCCTGTTGATGTGGCTTAAACTTGTATGCCAGGACTTCTCTGTGTTGTTTAGGATTATGCATGCTTGCATAGGTGTGTGCTTCAACGACATTGATATCATAGAGCACTTAGACAATCTCGGATAAAGTAACACTCTACTTAGCAATTTGCGGCGACTCCCGGAAACCGGCTATCAATACTAACGTTTCTCCACATAAACTAGTTCTTATTTGAAATACGTATATTAGCTACTTTGAAAGCCATATCGAACGAGCAGCAACAACCATTCACTGAAACATCACTGATATCGGTTTCTTGATATCCAATCTGAAGCCTTAATCCCGAGGGAAATGTATATAATAAAGGGACTCAAAATAAATCGCATGCGTATTTGTGAGAATTCTAGTGCCTTGGCTGCATGAGACTAAAGTTCCAGCCAATGAGCTCTATGCCAAGCTCAGGCATCAGAGCTAACTAAGTTTTGTTTGGCTGACAAAGCCATAATTCTAACCTCCAACCCTACAATTACCGCAATTCCATCACCAACCTGTCGTTAATCTACAAAACTTCTAAACATCCACAAGTATACAGCCAACAATGATTCAATCAAAGTCAGATGAAAAGACCTATGTATAAGGCGTGGTCCAAGGATGAGGTCGAGAAGCTCATAGGGTGGATGGAGGAAAATCAAGATGCATGCAAATAAAAATGGCATAAAGATATCAAGGAGGAGGGTTTTGCTGATGATGAGAGCATCACAGTAAATCGAATTCGTGACAAGGTCTCGAATTTGAAAGCTTCATGGGTCGATGGCAACAAAGTCAATCGGTTGGGAGAAAATCATAGCGACAAGCAACAGAGCTTTTGGGAGAAAAATCCATTGGATGAGACCCGCCCAAACAGTACTCCTGTTGTTCTAGAGTACTCAATCTGCGTTTTTGCCGAAAAGAGCTAGACTTGCATATTGTGCTATATATCACGCAAGTGCGTAAATTTAATTTTGAGTACCCTTAATATCCCTACCATAATTAACAAAAAAATGGTAATGCTTAGATAATTACCCTGCGAAATAGCGAACCGAGAAGCTACCTAAGGGGCCTGGGATATGCGGTTCGACATTGAAAACTCTTAATGCTATTATTCCCGTTTCCCAAAAGGCTTTAGATTTTTTTTCTTTTAAAGATATGAAATCGCAATTACTTACAGGCAAGCTCATGTGCACTGTGAAAAAAAAGCCCTAAATGTCTAGCACTGCAAATTTCAGTTGTTTTCTGCAGCACAGTGCCGTTTCGTAAGTCTAAGGATTCTAGTTTCTTCTCTCCCTTCTTTATCCGCGGCCGATATCGCCATATGACATTAAAATTACACCAGTGAATTCATTTCAGCCGGTGACGTGATGCACGACGCAGGATTCTAGCGTACGGGAACACTGCACCAATGATTGTGACGAGTGCCAGCGAGACGTTTGGCATCTAGTATAATTGTCACCCAATTGTTCTGGTACTCTAGATCACCTTGCGCAATGGACTCGGTCCGTCATCCGTTTTGCTGATTACGTCGTCAGCAGGGCCATGAGTATATTGTTCAAAGTATATGTAATGGCAATCATAGTTAAGTGGCATGATCTTGGGCCAGTAAGTAGTTAAGTAAGTGCTAGGGAGGTATTATCGGATCAGGAAATAATGAAGCTACGGGGCGCAATTGAGGTTAAATTCATTCCGACTTTATATCTCTTGTACATAGTTCAGATCTCAAGCAAGCGGGCCTCTGGATGGCCTTGAACACATTCTCGAACTCGCTGTCAGTACTTCTCGCGTTAATTACTCAGAAGAATTCGAAGTGGTAGAATACTAGAACTGGTATACTGTTGTTTATTTGCGTTGCTCCGGAAACGAGAATATACACTTACCTAAGCTAAACATACTTCGAGGGGAAGGTGCTCCTCTTATCCGACTCTCAGGCGGCAATTGCGGTGGTGTCAAGAGCCAGGAGAAAAGGGAAGGCGGGGACGAGAGACCTGAGATGGTAGGCGAGAATGAGACACTGAGGGGCCCAGATGTCATGAGTCAAGGCACATATCGGGGGGATCAAAGGCAAAGGAAGCAATGGAGGCGGGCACGAGAAGAGCCCAGGTAACCGAGGGGGGGCTGAAGCAGGAGTGGAAATCTTGTTGACAGATCCTAGACCATGATGTTGACTCGGCTTGCCGGAAATGCGGAAGATAGCAGATTCCTGTATACACGGAGAGAAGTTGAGGAGACGCTGGGGGACATAGGAAGAGGAAGAAGTGGGGACCGGGAGGTGGCGGTCGACTTGGTGGAGACTTTCTTCTCCAAGTTAGACCTAAGATAGGTAGCGGAGGAGAACTCAGGGACGGGAATGGGTGCCATCTTCATATTCACGGGTTCTCCTAGGCTCGGGAGGCTGGAATTTTATTGCCTGTTGTACGTAAGCGGAACCCAAAGGGGACAACCTTTTTTTTTTTTTTTTTCTAGAAAAAAACTTTTCTTAAACTAAGAATGGGATTTGAATACTCACGTGCACAAGATGGTAAATAAGATTTACGTGATTCTCTTGGTTTCGGATGGCTGGCAGGACAAGCTTCCAGACTGGAAGAGTATCACATTGTATGCCAGTGATACATCATACATGTTATAAAATGCTGGTATCTTTGGGCCACTACCCTACATATGTATTATATATAGAGGTATATTGTAGGTGCTGTGGATCAATACCGCCAAATGCGAAAAACAGGGCTTCTCTTATGAAATTTCCAAGCTAGGGCACCTCTGCATCACTCTCGGCCCCTTCATCAGCATCTATCCATCCTTCTGCCTTCTTGACAGCTCTGGCCCATAGTTCAAACCCGCGCTCTCTACTCGCCTCGTCAGTCCGCGGAGAAAATGTGCTTCGGCAATCCTTATTTATCATGCTCAGTTCTTCAACGTTTTTCCACAGACCCACTGCAAAGCCAGCAGCAATGGCTGCTCCTAAGGCAGTTGTTTCTCGCATAGCGGGACGGTCAACACCAATCCCCATAATGTCTGCCTGAAGCTGTTTGCTGGGTGTAAGCATCCTCTGATTGGCTTTCAGGAATAAAAGGAGAGGTAAATAGCTCACCTGCATGCATACATCAGAATTGCTCATTCCACCATCCACTGCCAGGGCATGTAAGGCTGTCCCACTGTCCTTTTCCATAGCATCAAGAATTGCCTTAGTCTGAAAACATGTAGCTTCGATAGTCGCTCTTGCTATATGTTCTTTTCTCGTGAATTGCGTGATTCCAACTAATGTAATTTAGTATGAAATACTCTGCTGTGATATCTCTCTTGGGTGGTGAAAAACATACAAATAGTTCCTCTACAGTCATCAATCCAATACGGCGCAAAAAGGCCAGAAAAGGCAGTGACAAAAACGACTCCACCGCTGTCTGCTCTAAGGTTAGTAGGTTTGCTCATATCATAGCCCTCACCCTGAGTAATACCTTCGACTTTTGCCGCCAATTCGCCAACCTCATCAGATTGTTTGATAAGACCCAAGTTATCCCTCAAAAATTTAACAGCAGATCCTGCTACAGCAATAGAGCCTTCAAGAGCATATACGCATTCATGTCCCTTCACCCCTTTGAAGGTGTAGGCCACTGTAGTGAGGAGTCCGTTTTTTGATAATACAGGTTTTGACCCGGTATTGTAGAGAAGGAAGCATCCCGTACCATAGGTATTTTTTGCCATCCCTGGCTTGAAAGCGCACTGTCCTACTAGTGCTGCACTCTGATCACCTGCATGAAAAACTGTTAGAATGAAACAGTTCAAGAAAAGCAGAAAATATACCTAAACATCCTGAAATCCTAAGCCCAGCGAGTGGCCCATCAGTGATTAAGCCGTACGCATCCGGGTCGGATGATGCAACAATCCTCGGTAACTTGACCTTCCCAACTCCAAACCAATCAATCAAATAGTCATCATACTCCAGCGTGTGTATGTTCATGAACATGGTTCTCGAGGCATTTGAAGGATCTGTAACATGCACCCCTCGGCCGACACCTCCAGTGAGGTTGTATAATAGCCATGAATCAACAGTCCCGAATGCCAAACGCCCTTCTTCAGATGCTTTGCGAACTCTGGGGACATGTCGGAGTAGCCATAGCAGCTTCACGCTAGAGGGATATGTTGACAGAGGCAGTCCGGACAATTCATGCAGCCTATTAGCTCCATCGGCTTTGCGCAATTCATGGACAAGTTTTTTTGTACGAGTATCTGGCCATACAATTGCATTGTATAAAGGTTTCCCGGTAACTGTGTCCCAAACAACCTGATGTATAGCATCACTTTAGCCTGAAACAAGTTTCTCTACCGCAATGGATATTGATGTGCTGAGAAGACCCACTGTTGTTTCTCTTTGATTTGTGATTCCTAGAGCTTTGATATCTTCCACCTTATATCCCATATTTATGAACTTTTCCGTCGCCTTGTCCATGCATAGACGCACCGAATTCAGGATATCGTATGGATCATGCTCTATCCATCCTGAATGAGGGTAAATCTGCGGAAATTCCACCTGATGGCTCGCCCTAGGCGTCCCGGTAGGATCAAAAATCAAAAATCGCGAACTCGTGGTTCCTTGGTCAACTGCAGCTGTGAAGGCTTCGTGGCTCATGGTATTTGTGGAGGGTGAGTTTATTGAAGACATCTGTTGCCCTGGGTGGAGCGTAGGTAGATAACTTATAGAGTATGGGCTCTGAAGCAGAACAAGATTACTGTAATACTTTCTACTTGAAGCCTGCACAGGCTCTATGCCCGGTATTCGATTGCTCACTTTGGGTGTCACAAGTCGGGTATTGGCCGTTGTAATATATGAATGAACGGACCTGTGGCAAATGTGACGAGCTCCGTTCTGTATTTGACAGACGAATAGCCCGCTGGGTTCCGATACAGCGATCAGTATGATCACATGCGATTTTGTGAATTCAAGGTGAAAGGATATGGAAGAAACCAACCATAATAATGGAGGGAAGGATCTGGTACCTCACCGGTTGTAGTCCGCGGTGAGATTTATGGCAGGCCTCCACAGTGGGATTTTGAGCGAGGCGCGCCCATGCACAAGCACGGTGCGGGGGAGGGGTAAATGCGATGATGATCATAATGTGGAGGGAACAATGGGGCTAGCAAAATGTGGTGGCCAGTGGCCAAGGTAGCATGATACTTACCTTGGGAGAGCTCTCAAACTCTTGAGACCGTATATCGCGGTACGCGGTGGGCGAGTGCCCGGCATGAGGGCACTCCAGATTCTCTTCATGAGTTGTGTAAAAGTTTTGGGGTCGGTAGAATTAGGACCGAAGTCATTGCTTGTGAATTGATCTGCTGCGGCAGAATTGCACTAAGTGGGTAGTAGTACTCAATTCAGTTTGATTCTGTAGCCTTTTATAGTTCATGTTCAAGGCTTTAGTGCGAGCCACAACAAGCCACAAACTAAACCAAATCCTACATTCGTTCGCGGGGGAGTTCGCCATGATTTGAGTTGTGAACCAAAGGATTTCCTGGTAGGAGGAACAAGTGACGCCCACCATGGAATTAGCCAATGAGAGTGTTTCAGACTTTGTGCAGGTACTTGAAAAGTTATTTGAGAACCTCTATGGATATCACGCTTCTGTGCCAACAAGACTATATGTTTGGAGACTTTCAAGCTTGAAATGCAAAAACATACCCACAGAGGAGGATAAAGCAGTGTTAAAGCCTAGTCTGGGTTGAAGAACTTTTGATAGATTTCCAATGCTCTGGCAGGTAATGATAAGTTGTACTATACAAAAGTAATATCGGCAGTGTCACCGCACGGTAGAAATTGTCTAGGAGACAAAACTAAGATACTTCTTGATTACCTTGGTTCGGGATTGCAAAAGCCATTTTCATTGCGGAGAGGGTCAATTAGAGGACAAGACAAATAGCAACCTATTAAGGGCAGAAGGCTCTATGAATTGGGGAGGGCACAGATATTCCTGAACGCCAGTGTATTCAAATCAAAACAGTGAGGGAATTACACATCAGTAGAAGATTGAACACCTATCCCATTCCTTTCGGAACAAACAAACGCTACCCTACATTTAATGACCCATGATCACAACGTCCGAAGAAAAGCTAAAACAGGTCCCTTTTTGGCCCAACGTCCCAGAAAACGAGAAACAAGAAATAAAAAAGATAAAAAAGAAGACTGCTTAGATCTTGATCGCGGAGTCGATAGCCTTCTGCTTCTTGGCTGTATTTCCCATTCCATTAGCATACACAGGTTAGAAAGCCTTGACCTGAGCAATAACATACCAATACTCGCTTGCGCTTTCGCACCCATAATTCCACCACCCCAGTGCCTCTTGGCCTCTTCATACTTGTCGGTGTATCC
This sequence comes from Terfezia boudieri ATCC MYA-4762, assembly GCA_003788615.2. Lineage (NCBI taxonomy): Eukaryota > Fungi > Ascomycota > Pezizomycetes > Pezizales > Pezizaceae > Terfezia > Terfezia boudieri. The sequence continues at coordinate 184,233 of ML121558.1, read as the reverse complement.
GCTCTTGATGGCAGTTATAAGAGTGGCAAGCTCGGCCTTGTCCTCAGAACGCACCTCTGTAAAAGCGAGAACAGCAGCGGTCTTCTTGTGGACAACAGTTCCAAGACGAGCCTTGCCCTTCACGATTGCATATGGAACACCCATCTTTTTGCAAAGAGCAGGCAAGAAGACGACCAATTCAATTGGGTCGACATCGTTAGGGATCAACACCAAGGACGCCTTCTTGTTCTCAATCAACCCAACAACGTGGTTTAAACCGTACTTGACGGTGTATGGCTTCTTGCTGACATCTTCCTTTTTCTTGCCATCAGCAATTGCCTGAGCCTCCTTGGTCAATCTCTCTTTCTTCTCGGCCTTGGTCTCTGGTCGGTATTTGTTAAGGAGACGGAAAGTCTGGGTGGCAAGGTTCTTGTCGAGGGTGTTGTTGAATTGAGCAATGGCCGGCGGGACCTTAAGGCGCATCAAAAGAACCTTCTTCTGGCGTTGGTGGCGGACATACTCGGGCCATTTCACCATGCGGGAGAGGTTGCGCCTGGGTTGAATGTCCTGGCCGATACCAAAATTTCGGCTCCTTTTCTCGAGAAGAGGGTTCTAAATGAATGTAAGATAACGTCTCTCAAGCAGATGGGAGGGGGGCAAAATAACATACCTTGACTTTCTTCGCACCAGCCTTCGACTTTGGGAAGGGGGCGGGGGCAGCTTTTTTGGCAGGCTAAAGGTCATTGAGAAGAATCCTCAAATCAGCGAAAATTCATTTTCACAAAGATTTTGAAGAAATCAACTCTACAGTCTCGCTACGCAATGAAGCCATTGTCGAGACCAAGCCAAAGAGTAGAGCAATCAAATTTCCTAAATGAAAAAATGCTGTCTATCTTATTGCACTGAACTTTCTTATACCAAAGAAAGACAGGCACTGCAAGAACAGTTAATATTTGACGGGAATTCATTGAAGTCTTCCGTAGCCAAACAGACATGTTTTGCCAACATACAAACCTCTCAAACAAGAATGGAATCTGGTTGAGAAATCCAATGTGAATGCATTTGGCTAAGAGTGTCGAAGATCGATGGAAACGACCATAGGGTAGCGTATAATCGACGAAGAGTAATTCCGGGGAGAGATGTATCTTACCATGGCGTTTGTCTAGGTAGTGATCTTTGACTGTCGGAGAATTGTCGCTTGTTGTCGATGGTTGCCAGAAATTTGCAGATACATCTATACTTGGGCCTAGTCTTGTTGCCGCTGTGGGCTTGGGGCAGAGCCCTATAGATTTAATCTCGGGACTGTTAGTTTCTTCAACTAGGTATCTTGGCGGCTGATTCAGCGACATCATTCTTAGAGAACATCCTCACGGGAGCCTACCGGTAGGGTCTTGGCATGAGACTACGGGAGCCCGAAGCCGAGCATGTATTTTCTTTCTGCAATTTCCTTTGTCCTTTCCTCTCATGTATATCGCTTTATGTAGCAGCGGTCAGGATTATCATGTACGACATAGTTATTAAAAGTGAATGATGTTATTGTACATCGCATGGGTAGAATCAAAGATGCGGTATGAAAGAAAACAATCATAGGGCGTCCTGCAGTCTCTACTTCAACCCTCTCTGCTACTTAAAATCCACTTTTCTTTGGATCAGGACTTGTTTGCAAAATATTATTTTTTTTCCCCGGACGGCTCAAGCCTTTGTGCTTGTTGCTGCTCCGCTTGCTGTTTTGAACTGTCACCCGGCTTCACCCCTCTCTCTTCCTGTTGTTCTGAGCTCTCTTGGCCACTCTCTTCAGGGCTCTCAAGGCTCTCAAGGCTCTCGTCTGCTGTTTTTTCCTGCTCCTCCTTTCTTTTGAACTGATGAGCTTCGAGTTCTAGCTTCATCAATCTTTCTTCTCGCTCCTTTTCCATATTGGATCGTTGTTCTGCACGAATTTGACTAAGGTGCTCGGTTGGGTTTGGAATATATCCAAACTCATCTCCTATCTAATAGATCACTTAGTGTCTTGTTATATTTGTGCATGGATATTAGGACGTCTGAAAACTTACTTTTCCTCTCTCGATGAGGGTCAAAACTATGGAGGCACCAACAACAAGTGTCAAAACAAATCGATATGTGCCATACCATGGCGGTGCTGGCGATCTCGTTAGTCGGTATTTTACTTAGGTTTCTGTTTATCCTCACTTAATCCAGCTGCTGTGGCCGACGTGTCAAAGAAATACATTCCCGTGAAACAAATGAACTGTGTGAGCAGCGCTTCATGCAGCGGAAATAAGATCTATGGAGGATTAGTAGAATCCCACTTTAACGATATACATGCTGCTTCGGCAGACTCACCGTAGGCCATGCCAACGCGGGCACAACAAGACCAATGGCATATCTTCGGAAGGATTTTCTGTTACCGTAGCCAGCAAATTCCAATCCCCAGTGAATAGCACCCAAAAATGATAGAATGACAGCACCATAGCCAACCTGCAGTGGTTCCAAAACATGTAATAAACTTTCGGTAGTCTCTTTATTCACCATGTATCCCAATCCATGCAATGATGAATATTTGAGCTCCCAAACAAGGTATAAAGTGGAAACTGTAGTAGCAACGTATGGAACGAGACCTGCCATACCAATATAAAACACCTCCCTGGGGACATCTTGCAAACGGAATGTATCTCTCACTGTCCTCTATTCTAAAACTTCAGCACGGTACACTTGAGTTTCAGGTCGACAAGACTTACCAGATCAGAAATCAAGCCTGCCAACATGTCAACATCATTTGCCTCGCTCACAGGTGTTTTCGTTTTTTGGTCACCAAAGATTGGAGTGACTGTGCTAGTGGATGATACAGAGTCCGGATCAACTCTCAGCTTTTCACCACGCACTTCCTCCTCTCTCTTCTTGTCTCTCGTCTCATATCTTAAGTTCCGCGGTGAGAATGAGATGTTTTTCACTTGCTGGAGAACTGAAATTCGTATGGGGTTACAATTTAAATTCCCTTGGAGCTGAGGGATGGTTGGAGAGTGAAGCTTGACTCGGTGGCTCAGCTGGTGACATATGTATCGGCGAGACACCCAGGAAGAGGGGTTTCGAGCTGTGAGAAACAAGTTAGGGCTGTGTAGCCCCATAGAATGTGAAGCTCGAACAATCGTTGAGCGAAACATTGTCCCTTGGTGGACTTTAAAGCAATGGGTTCTGACAGCTCTCAAGTACTTAGAATTTGAATACCGCTATCTCTCACAGGTTCTTACATGAATCCATTCTACATTAGCTGCGCAAGTGAATAGTACTTGTTTTGCGAGAAATATGAATTATTGCTATGACGTAGTTGACAACTTGAATCCAGTTGCCAACCGCAGCCACTTCCTTGGAACTACACTTCAACATCAAAGAATGAGGTGCGTCGGGATTTAGTATATCGCAGTGGTTAGTGACGTTCGGTAGGTGACCATGGTAGCTTAAGTGCAGTCATTTAAGTCACACAACTAGGATCCACATCTCCTTCCGTCGAATTCTTGACACAACAAAGTAACATAATCACCCCCGCAAGCAGCTGTGGAGCAAGTCGACGCATTGCACCGCAACACTCGGACATTGCAAATCTACACTACACTCCTCCACACTCTACTCCACTTTGGTTGCGCAACCCTTATTTTGCAAATAGGAAGCCACTACGGGTGGAGAGAACTGAGGCAAAATGCTGGAAGGACTGGTATGGTTTCTGTGAAACTTAACTTGAACGATTTTGGAGGCTGAGACAGCTTTGGGTCAGGTGGCGACGTTGCTGAATCGGTTTCTGGGAATGTATGCTGGCATATTGTATCCTTATTGACAATGTCTTGCTAATTAGTTGTTTTTGTGAAGGTATATTCAAAACTTTGATCCGAAGCAGTGTAAGGCGCCTGTCTCTTGCTTGCTGCTTGTATCAAGAGGACCTTACCTGACTGTTATGTAGTGAATATAGGAATATGGAGGTACATCATCTGTACTCATCAGTATCACAATCAATGTTGAAATTAACATAATTTTACAGTGGTGACGTGCAATTGCGAAACCTGGAACTACGAAAGGAGGTATGCATATATCGTGACTAGTGATGGTTTGACGATGGCCTAACTGTACATCACAGGCTCTTGATCAGATGAAGTTGCCTCTGAATGTTGTCCAAGGGCACCTTGGTTCACTGACGCTGCAGTTAGTCTAGTCAACAACCCATTGTTTGTTCAATCCCTTTATCTAACTTAGCTATGCAGAATACCTTGGAGCAACCTGAAAGGAAAGCCTGTAAAAGTCCTGATAGAGGATGTTTACCTACTTGCAGCCCCAAAAGCTGACCAGGAGGTAATATGCTTGTATATAGTCGGATTTTGCATTTTCATGTTCTAACAAGGGGGTGAGCATCAGTATGACGAAGACGAAGAGGAGCGGCGAAGACAGAGACTCAAGCAAGAGAAACTAAATAGCGCGGAACTCATCAGCGAGCGAACGGCTGTGGGTATGAGCGACGAAGAACAAAAGAAAAACCAGAGCTTCACTGAATCTTTAACAACCAAGGTTGGATTCATCATTCACAATAAATCTCAGTAGCTAACCTCTGTGATAGATCATTGACAATGTCCAAGTTACTGTCAAAAACATACATATCAGATATGAGGACGCAATCAGTACCCCGGGTGTAAGTTGAGCCCCGAATCTCTCTATTCAGTAGAGTCGTACAGTTGACGTGCAAACAAATTTTCAGCATCCATTTGCACTGGGCCTCACTCTAGAAGAGTTTTCAGCGGTGTCCACTAACGAGAATTGGGAGCCAGCATTTGTTCATGAAAATGTGGCAGTAACCCATAAGCTTGCCCGACTCGGGTCCCTCGCTATCTATTGGAATACAGACGCAAATCATTTTGGAGGACAGTCAACGCATGATGAGATCATTCAGGCCTTCCATAACCTCATTGCAACTGGAGAAAATACCCTTCCTGGTCACCAATTCGTGCTAAAGCCAGTTAGTGGAATTGGAAGGATAGAGATGAGCAAAGAAGCCTCTCGTGATACGCCAAAGATGAAGGCAAATCTTCTCTTCGATGAAATTGGGTTTGTGTTGGATGAGGATCAGTACAGGGACGCCTTGATGATGGTTGATCTCTTCCATTTCTATATTCGGCATCAGCAACATAAGAAGTACCAGCCCAAAGTCACCCCTAAACAGGACCCTCGTGCTTGGTTCCGATTTGCAGGCAATGCAGTTCTGAGGCAAATACACGAAAAGAATCGGCAATGGTCTTGGGCATACTTTGAAGAAAGGAGAGACGATAGAAAGCGATATATTGAATTGTTCAAGAAGCGAAAGAAACGAACAATAACTTCTGTGGAAGGAGAAGGGCTTGAAAAACTGGAGTGGAAGCTGTCTTACGAGGATTTACGTTTCTACAGATCCTTAGCCAGGAATCAGTTGAAGAAGGAGAAGGCATTGGTCCCAAAGCAGGAAGAGGCTGCTAAACAGGCGCAAGGCTGGACTTCATGGCTGTGGGGCACGTCAACTACGCCACAGACAAAGGAACAAGAGGAAGAAGGGTCCACAGTCATGACTGAGCAACAAAGAAAGGAGTTTTACGAGGCCATTGATTGGGATGAGAAAAAAGCCATTGCAGAAGCAGTTGATTTGCCCCGGGAGACGGTGAAGATGCAGGTTGAAGCTAGCTTACAGACAGGGAGTTTCACCTTGAGGGGAGACCCGCACGGGAAGCAAGCGGAAATCCTACAGCTCCTATTCGATACATTCAAAGCCAAGATACTTCAGCGTCCTGACTCCTTTTATGGGGAGATAAGTCTAGCTGGTTTCCGGGTATTTGACGGTACCACGCCAGGCTCTCTGTATCCTCAGATAGTGAGGATAAAAGAGGGGAGGGTCTGTGAGGACAAAAGCTCGAGGACTAAGGAGCTTGATGTCGAACACGAACTGGCAGAAGTTTCTAAGGAGAGTAACCAAAATGAGCCTTTTTTCCAAGCTACCTTCGAACAGAATCCCCTTGACCAAAGTGCAGACTCCTCAGTCACAGCAAAAATGCGGAGTATGGAGATTATTTATAATCCTAGGTTTGTCGTGGAAATCGTGAAATTCTTCAAGCCCCCGGAGCGGCATATGGAGAGCATAGGGGCACTGTTGGAGTCAGCAGGAGCAACGGTTGAAGGGCTTAGAAAGCAGACAAGAGCAGGTTTGGAGTATGCTTTGGAGGAGCATAAAACTCTCAACGCAAAGTTAGATCTTCAAGCTCCTTTGATTATAGTGCCAGAAAGTTGCACGCAAAAAACGTCGAACTGTTTGATCATTGATGCTGGTCACATTAGTCTAATCAGTGATCTGGTTAAAAAAGAGCTCATTGATGAAGTACAGAAGAAGCATCAGAAAACATATGATGACGATGATTATGCCGCTCTAGAGAACTTGATGTATGATAAGTTCTTGTTGAAGCTCCATTCCACACAGGTATGAGCACAGATGATAAGCATGCATGTGTTTCCACTAACACATTCAAGGTACTCATCGGACCGTCGATTGAAGAGACTTTGTCTCAACTACATGCGACTGCTGACAAAAAGCATTTCTATATCGTGGATCGCATCAACATTGACTTTATTGTCCAGATTTCGATAGTACCAAAGGCGCAGAATCTGACAAAGTTCAAAATATCCGGCCACCTTCCAGTTTTGCAGGCATCATTATCGGACAAGAAATATAAAGCTCTCATGAGAATTATTGATGTGGCAATACCGAAGTTCGAGGAAATTACCCCAGTTCCTCCTGAGAAGAATGTCAGGCAACCGGCACAGGGCATAGCTTCTCCGACGTATGCCGACATCACCAAACAAAAGGCTTTCCAATTTGCGCAACAGCAAGATCTGGTCATATCAGACGAGAGTGAAGATGGTGGGGACGATAGGTTCGAGGAGGCTTCAGATGGAATTTCAGACAGCCTCCCAAGTATACAACAAAGGACATTCGAGTTCACATTCAAAGTGGACAAGTTACAAGGCTCGCTCTCTCGCTCCGACCCCAGTGGTGGCGAATTAGAGAAGGAGCTTGCAATCCTCGTCGCAGAGCATTTCCAACTAGACTTTTATCTGCGGCCGTTTGATATGGTTGCTGAAGTACTACTAAAATCATTTAACATAGAAGATCTGGTAGATGAGAATCCTTCCCCAGATTTCCGGAGAATTGTAACCTCAGGTGGATTCAATTCAGATTCGGGGAAACCACTGTTCTATGTCAAATACGTGAAGGTCAACCCCCAGTCTCCAGAGTTCATGACTGTCTACGAAGCAATTGAGACGAATGTTGATGTCTCTATCTCGACTATCAATATTATCATAACCAGAAAAACCGTTCTGACCCTCCTGGATTTCATCCTTACCACTTTCACCAATCCTGATGTTGTTGCCACATCACAATCAGATATAGGAAACTCTGAGAGTCAAGTATCCCGGCCGGCTTTGTCTCAGGATAGCAAGATCCGGGTTAAAATTGACCTGAAGAGTATCATTTTGATCCTCAACTATGACGGCATACGTCTTGCAACTCTGAGCCTCAATAGTGCTGATGTTGCTATATTCTTACGGGGCAAATCGATGAGGCTTGGTGCGCGGTTGGGAAACTTCACATTGGTCGACGACATCAACGAGGGGGCTGCGCCAGACTCGCCCCTCCGACAGCTTGTTAGTATTCAAGGTGACGAACTAGCAGATTTCCGCTACGAGACTTTTGATCCAGGGGCACATGGCTCGTATCCAGGGTACAACTCCTCAATATATCTCCGTTCTGGTTCCGTGAAGGTCAATTTTGTTGAAGAACCTTTCCGCAAGATTATTGACTTTGCGGTGAAATTTGGTCGGATGCAGGCACTGTTCAATGCGGCTCGTCAAGCGGCAGTGAACCAAGCTAGTCAGATCCAAAACCCTGATAAAATTCACTTTGATATCATTGTGCGGACGCCGATTATCGTATTTCCGAGAGTTTCCGAGTCAGGCGAGACCACTAGAGACCTTCTCACGGCTTACTTGGGGGAAATCTACGCCGAAAATAAATTTGTTCCTCTGGATGATTCAAGCAATCCCTACATTGTTAACAAGATATCAACAGGAATTCGGAAAACTCGACTAACTTCAGAATTCCATTACGGGGAAGACGTTACAGAGGAACTAGAGCTGCTTGATGAGCTAGACCTTGGATTTGGAATGACATATATGGAGCATCAGGAGGACGTCCCAAGACCAGACCTCGAGGTATTTATCAATTATGCTATTGTCTATCTGGATGCTGATTCTTATGTATGTGCTGTAGGTGCAAGGAGAAATGTCTGACCTGAAACTGAAATTAACTCAAACCCAATATCGGCTCCTGCTTGAACTTTCACAATCAATTCCTACCGTCTTTGTCGGGGTATCAGAGGATGAAGATAACATAAATGACCCACCAACACCTACATTATACGTACCCGCAAGTGGTGAACCAGAAGTACAATCAAATTCTTCGTCTGTGGACACATATTCTGCGGATATGCATCCTGAGCTGGGAGTGCGCCCAGGCGCATGGACAAAGCTGGATTTGGTCTTCAAAATTGGCCAAATAGGTATGGAGCTATTCGAGTGTGACACAGATAAGCCAGTTGGAGATCTACAAGATGCAAGCCTCTCCAGAGCTTGCTTAGATAACACGAATTTGAAGCTCCGGATGATAAGTGATGGATCTTTAGAGTCTGAGCTGCTAATCAATTCCTTCAACATCAAAGATAGCCGCCGTATGGGGACAAACAAGTTCAGAAACATCATGTCTTCATCTAATACTGATGACGCTCAGTTCATGGCAAGTGTGACGATTTCTGGGGGCATCGAGCGAAATCTTGTTGCGCTATTAACAGTAGACAGCCCAAGGATCATCTTTGCATTAGATTATATCTTCGCCTTGAAAGATTTTGTCATGGACGTCTTTGCAAAGCCTGCGGAAACCTTGGACATAGATTTAAGCGAAGCTTCGGACTCAGAGGACTCTGTCTCTGTCTCTGCAGTGACGAGTGATTCAACCAAAAATAAAAATGGCTCTAGAACAAAGCCTCAGGCACACAAGAAGACCCCGCAGCAATCCGGGCGACCAATGAATATATCTTACAGGGTGAACGTCGTTAATTCACAGGTCATCCTTATTGCCAATCCAAGTAGCAGCAGTTCCGAAGCCATCGTTCTGGGAACCAAGCAGGTCCTTCTATCACAGCAACATGCGCTTACCTTACAAATCTCGCGAGTGGGAATGTTTTTATGTCGAATGGACAAGTTTGATGAAAACAGATTACGTGTATTGGACGATTTCAATCTCAATGTTTCTCTGGATAGCAAGGATCTGGGGCTATTCAACACAATGACGAGCATAGCGGTGGACGTTGACCCTCTTGTTCTTCGTGTTTCCCTTAGGGATATTCTTCTTGCTACACAAATTATGGCAAAAGCCTCTGAGATGTCGCAACCGAAGGAGAAAACAACTGGTACCACCGCCAAAGCCACATTGATCAAAAGCGGTGCGCTAGGGAAGCGTCCCCCAACTGACAGAGTCTCTTCGGCTGTGAAGAGAAAGGCAAAGTCGTTGACAACGATGAAATCCGCGCCAACATCACAACAGAGGCAATCCACTAGCCCGAATACTGTGCGGAGAGAGGAGTTGAAGGCCGAAATTGCTGGGATGAGAGTAATTCTTATTGGCGATACGCATGAGTTGCCGCTTTTAGATGTAAGCGTGAAAAATTTCACAGTAGAACTGAAGGACTGGACTGGAGAGGTGAGTATCACTTTCACTAAGGATTAAAAGGTTTTGTACTTACTTTTGACAGATGACTGCCGATACCAGTTTAGAGACTTTTGTGAACATATATAACTTCTCGAAGTCTGCGTGGGAGCCACTCATTGAACCATGGCAGCTTGGTTTTCATGTAAGTTGATTATCAACTCAATTTGCCTAACAAGTTCTTATGCATATCTCCAGATGAGTCGGAATCAAAATCCAGATAGACTCTCGATTGACCTGTTATCCCGCAAGATGTTGGAGATTACAATCACCTCCCAAACAATTGCCCTGGCTATGAAAGCTGCGCAGTTCATGCAACAAGATGAGGATATGCTCACGAAGCCACGAGGCGCCGATGTGCCATATCGGATCCGTAATCAAACAGGGTACAGTTTGCATGTTTGGGCAGTGACAGAAACCCTAGTGGAAAATAAGCAAATGGCAGTGAAGTTAGATGATGGGGGCGAAGTTCCATGGAGATTCGAAGAATGGGAAAAGATGCGAGAGGTTGACATTCCCAGTCGAAGTTCCGTAAATAACAGGCTAATGTTGTGCCACTGTAGAATTTAAGTCCAGAAGGAACGAGTGGTCTTGTTGGTGTCAAATTAGAGGACACTCCTTACGAGAGTATAAAGGAAATCGCTGTCAATAAGGAAGGGGAAACATTATATGCTCTTGGTCCTTCCAGGGCCGATGTCCGTCATCTACTGCTTTGCGAAGTTCATCTTGGTGCAAACAATGTCAAGTACATTACTTTCAGGTCGCCCATGCTCATCAGCAACAACACCCAAATTCCAATTGAGCTAGGTATTCTTGATCAAGAGTTGAGGAATATTATCAAGATATACAAAATTGCACCTGGAGATAGTCAGCCGGCTCCAATTGAGCTTGCATATACCAACAACTTTGTTATTCGGCCTGATCGTGAGTCTACTTTTGACGCCGTGCTTACTATACTTGGCTAATGATCCTTCAGCTGGGTTCGGATTTACCTGGTCCCAGGACAGATTATTCTGGAGGGACCTGATACGGCAACCGACCCGGACCTTTGTCTGCAGGGCAACCGAGCCCCAAAATACTACACCATTCTGCTTCCATATGCACGCCAATATTCGAAAGAATTCTGCTTCACGATCTTCTTCCTCGCCCACTCCAGCAATGTAAGTGAAGTATTTCAAAATCGCATAGAATACAAACCTGATATTATGAATAGCTCTTATCCATATATGAAAATCATCTTGTCGGCACCATTGGAGGTTCAGAACCTTCTTCCCTACGACTTCAAGTTTAGGATATATGATAAGAACACCGAAGAGGAGTGGGCCAATTTCCTTCGGAAGGGGGGACTAAGCCCAGTCCACGTAGTAGAACTGTCCCATTTACTTCTAATGAGTATCGATATGCAAGATACAGGTACTTCACCCTTGCGAAGTTAACACTCGTGTTAGTCTAATATAGTCTAGTATTTAACTTAAGTGAATTTGCGATCATTAATTCTAATAACACCGAGTTTAAGCGGGAAAACACACTCAAGTGTGTCGACAATCAACGCCTAGAGCTATCTTTGAAATTACATTATTTGTGGGTTTCTTTTCTCCAGTTTTGTGCTGCGTATACTCACTATAGATTAGCCCGATTCCCGAGAGTGGTGGAGCTTTCCGTGTAGCTGTGTACAGTCCTTACGTCATCCTCAACAAGACTGGTATGGATATCATGGTAAAATCGAAATCTCTCTTACAGAGTGCAAAGGCCGCCGCAGGTCAAGTACAAAGAGGTGAGTCTCCTTAACACTTTACAGTTCTACAGCCCTAACAGATCACAGGCTCCGGGCCCAGGCAAAAGCCAACACCATACATGTTCTCGTTCCCCCATGAGGATGGTCAAAACAGAGCTGTCTTAAAAGTTGGTGACTCTAACTGGAGCAGGCCTCAGAGCTTCGAGGCTATTGGGAGCTCCTCTGAGGTTGTTCTCACATCAGCGTTAAAGCCGAACGAGGAAATTCATATAGGAATTTACGTTGAGGAGGGTAAGGGCAAGTACAAGATGTCGAAAATCGTCACCCTTACTCCGCGCTTCATACTGAAGAGCCGACTGTCCGAAGAGATTAATGTGCGGGAATGGACGTCACCCAATGTTATGGCTCTAAAACCTGGGGAGCTGTTACCTCTGCACTTCATGAAGGCTGGGTACCAGAAGCAGTTATGTATATGCTTCCCTGGAGCAGAAAATAGCTGGTAATTTACTATCTCGCCCTTTGTGTTTTACCTTGCTGACAAAATTAGGACTGCGCCTTTCAACATCTCTGACTTAGGTAGCATTCACTTGAAAATTGCCAAGGCATCACAAAGACAGAAGCTTCTACGTATAGATATTCTAGCTGAGCAGTCGACTATTTTTTTGCACATCAGCATGGAAACCAAGAATTGGCCATTCTCAATTCGCAATGAAAGTCACGTTGAATTTATGTTTTACCAAGCAGTAAGTAAATTTGTGCGCGGTTTTATACCAGATTAACTCTTGCTGACTGTTGCAGGATCCGTATGACGATGATGAAGATAATAGCGACACTCCTTGGAAACCTGTAAGGTACAGGCTGCCCGCTAGACGTATCATGCCGTATGCTTGGGATTTTCCCGCGGCGAAAACGAAGGAGCTCGTCATTCAAGCAAATGGCAAAGAACGACATGTCCGTCTAGCGGAAATTGGGAACTCAATTCCCCTTCGCATACCAAGGAGAGACGGTGGGCCGATTATAATTGACATCAATGTCACTGCTGAAGGCCCTACCCAGACTCTTGTACTGTCGGATTATAAGCCTTCGAAGAGTTTGTATAAACCGAAGTTCAACGCATCAGTAACAAGCATGGCCAGTACTCCAGGCTTTGAAGTGATTGATAATGACAGTGGGGAGACTTTCCGGACTCAACTTCGATTCGCCGGTGTCGGAATCTCGTTGATAAATACAAAACTAAAGGAACTAGCTTATATCACGTTTCGAGATATGGTTGTCACGTATACGGAATCCTCCCTTTACCAGACATTAAATCTCATTGTCAAATGGATTCAAATTGACAATCAGCTTTATGGAGGCATTTTTCCGATTGTACTTTACCCCAGTGTCGTTCAAAAAACGGGATCAGAGATGGAGGTTCATCCTTCTGTTCATAGTTCAATCACGAGAGTGAAGAATGATTGTGAGTCTCTTTATTCAATTTCCACTTTCGTGATGAGAACTAACTATCATGGTCGAAGCTTACGGGGTCTATTATATCAAATATGCCACTTTCCTGTTGCAGCAGATGACCCTGGAGCTTGATGAAGACTTCATCTATGCTCTTCTGGATTTCTTGAAGATTCCAGGGGCTGACTGGGATAAGGAGGATCATGATAAACCGATCTGTGACGAAACTTTAGATGTTCCTGAGCCCAAGCTAACGGAGGCCGAGAAGGATGTTTACTTTGAAGTGTTGAACATTCAACCTATGCAAGTTGATTTGTCCTTTGTCCGAACCGACGTCATCAATGTGGAGGATAAACGGTCTTCACACAACCCAATCATGTTCCTTGTCAACGTTCTCACAATGGCAATAGGAAACATCAACGATGCCCCAATTAGGATGATGTCACTGGTGCTAGAAAATGCCCGTGTCTCCTTGCCAGTGCTTGCCCGGCTCGTACAAACCCATTATAGTCAACAGGCTTTGGGGCAAGTACACAAAGTGCTAGGATCAGCGGATTTCCTAGGAAACCCTGTTGGACTCTTCAATAATATCAGCTCCGGCGTCATGGACATCTTCTATGAACCCTACCAAGGGTTGATAATGACAGATCGACCCCAAGAGTTTGGCATAGGAATTGCAAAGGGTGCAACGAGTTTCGTAAGAAAATCGGTTTTCGGGGTTTCGGACAGTTTGTCAAAGTTTACTGGTAGTATTTCAAAAGGTATCTATCCAGTTTAGTTGCCTGGGGGTCTGGAGATAGTTACTAATCTCAAAATGCCAGGCCTTACCGCTGCCACCTTAGATAAACAATTCCAGGACCGGAGGCGTATGACACGAGCCCGAAACCGACCTAAGCATGCCTTATATGGAGTCACTCAAGGAGCAACGTCTCTAGCGAGTAGTTTTGTAGATGGTGTCACTGGGCTTGGCCGAAAACCTCTAGAAGGAGCTGAACGTGAGGGGGCTTTGGGCTTCTTCAAGGGAATAGGTAAGGGTGTCGTTGGGTTGGCAACTAAGCCAGCCATAGGCATTTTCGACCTCGCATCCAATGTCACTGAAGGAATACGCAATACAACGACCGTTTTTGATGCCGAGGGTCTGGAAAGAGTGCGGCTCACTCGCTTTATTCCGCAGGATGGAATTGTCCGCCCATATTCCCAAAGAGAAGCCTTAGGGCAATTTTGGTTGAAGCAACTAGATAGCGGAAAGTACTTTGACGAAGAATACATTGCGCATCTAGACCTTTCAGAACATGACTCTGTGGTTATGCTGACATACAAGTTCGTAAATTTTTCCTTCCTCTCTATAAGTATAGATTACTAACTCATGAGCAGCCGGATAATGATGGTGAAAGCCAAGAAACTCACTTGCGAATGGGATTATCCGCTCCATCAACTACATACAATCAGCATGGAGAAGACCGGAATTGTGCTTTACCTGAGGGGAAATAGGCAAGGGCCGTTTATTCCGATGGTAGATGAGAGCTCGAGGCAGTTTCTGTACAAGAAAATTGAGTTGGTTGTGAATTCGTTCAACAGCACTGCATCAGGAGTTTAGCTAACCTGTTTCTTTCTTCCACGGCAATTACTTGCATTTTGCATTTTGCATTTTACTCCTTCTGTACCTAGTTAGGTGATGGAGGTTACTTATGCTCGAGATATGTTTTTCATTATCGATATGGATTTAGCATCACTTGATGGTTTCATTTATTGAAAATATTAGGAAATGCCCAAGTGTCTTTGTAAAGTATGATTTATCTCGTCTTGCTAGAACCTCCCGGCTCAAGATCAATTCCAGCTCTGTTTTATTTGATTGGTTACAGTTCCAGTCTTGATTAATTTTCTTTCTTGCCTTCATTTTATTCTGTGATAGCTAGGTCGTAAAACTCCGGCCCTAATACCACCCAATTATGCATCCTAACCCAGCCTCGATCAGAATCCCAACCCCAACAGGCAATACTCTGGTAGGAAGAGGGGATCAGGCTTGGCACAAGATCAGACACATAAAAGCACATACCAAACCAAAATGCGGGGACACTCCGTACAATGACATTTTTCTTGTATGGTGCCGACATATACACTTCTTACGCGGCCCAGACTAACGCGGCCCGTACTTACGCGAGTACAGTAAAAGCCAGACTAAATTGAACTCAGGTGGATTTTTATTGGGCAGGTGGATACATACTTGGTAAGGTCAGAAAACCGCGTAGTATGTACGATGGTGACGTTGACCAAGATGTATCTAGACGAGCTCGGCATCGCAACGTGACACACATGCAAGGCCCCGTGAACAACTTCTTTATAGTGCGCGTGCAACAATTCACTAGACTCCTTGTACCCGTTCAGACTACCTTTACTTGAGCGCTATTGAATCTGTGTTACGCAAAGTGAATATAGGTTCCGCCACCAAGCAGGTACTTAACTCTGGTATTTACTGCCCTAAATACTTGAACTACGGTATTTGGGTACGGGACTATTGTCTTCTCCCCCCCCCGAAAAGAAGCGGTGGGGTCTTTAAAGAGGCACCGCCGCTCTGACTAGCAATTTCTAAGGCCGAGCTTCAGATCACAGTAATGCTGCCCAGTACTAGTTTTAAGCTTTTTTGCATCGGATATCTGCTCATGAATACCTATGCTCTCACAATACAAAACAATCCAAGCAGACTGCAAAACAGTGTTCTATCTCACTGGTCTTTCTCAGTCGACGACCAATACCCTCTACCTGGGGATACTGAGGGTCAAGATCTCAATTGGAAAGGCAGCAGATTATCTGATAATGGGTTGAGTGATAAGGTGCAATGGTTTGTTGTGGTGTTCTCATATTATACCTATTTATTTATTTAACAGAGGCATAACAAATGCTGACATGTTTTGGGTGAAGGGATAATTCCACCCTATATATTGACGGTCAAAAGGTCTTCATCTACAGTGGGGAATTTCACTACTGTAGGTTTTTAGTCAAAGTGCTGCATCTCATTTGTGCAGACTTACTTAAGCTCACGAAATTAGGGAGAATACCAGTTCCGGCTCTGTACCTTGATATCTTTCAGAAGATGCAGGCAGCTGGCTATAATGCTGTTTCAATCTATTTTCACTGGGGTTTTCACAACCCAGCTGAAGGGGTGTGGGACTTTGAAACGGGAGCGCATGACCTTCAGGTAGATTTCCGTTCGTCGTAGTAGAGCAACGTTGTCATACACAGACTGACGGAACTATAGCCCATATTTGAAGCGGCAAAGACTGCAGGCCTTTGGATCATTGCAAGGCCCGGCCCATATGTATTCCTGACATACAGCTAAAAACCCAAAGAGATAAAGGCTAAGACCTTTCTAGATTCACGCCGAGACTACGGCAGGGGGGCTACCTGGCTGGCTGGTTCAGCTACCACAGATTGAGGTCCGCACAAATGGAACAAAGTATACTGAGCATTGGAAGGCTTATATTGAGAGAATTGGCCCAATAATTGCACGCAATCAAATTGGAGGTGGTGGAACGGGCACTGTTATTCTCGCCCAGATTGAGAACGAATATTACTGGGGAGGTGATTTGTAAGTCGGTCTCCATTCGCGAGCGTACTAAGCTAACACGCATAAAGCATGTATGAGGGAGCGGACGAGTATATGACCATGGTATTCCATGGCAATGAATATCTTAAGAAACATACGGATCACTAACAACTAGCAGCTGTCTCATGCGTATCGTTCTGCTGGGATTTTAGTGCCTACCTTCCACAATGACGTTGGTATGGGGAGGTCATGGCTGCCACAGAACTATCCCGGTGTACTCGACATATATGGATTAGATTGTTACCCCAGGGTGAGACATATTGTCAACTGAGGTTCCAAAAGAATGCTAATTGACCAGGGGAGCAGGGATTTGACTGCGATGATCCATTAGGACACTTCCACGTTAGGACGGATTATTATAATTATTTCAAGAAGTGGTATCCAAACGGCCCACAGTTTACCCCAGAGTTCCAAGGCGGGGCTTTCGATCGTAAGTTCATAGTTAGATAACCTTAATTAATGTACCACGGAAAATATGGCTGATAAAGGACTGTTTGGAAGCTTGGGGTGGTCCTGGATATGAGAAGTGTGCTGATATGGTTGGGTAAGGCATCATCCCTTCTCAAGACTGACGTTAAGACTCGTCTAAACTGCCCTATGACCAGCACTTCGTTCGTCTGTCTATTACAAAAACAATATTGCTCAGCGATTCACAATGATGAATTTATATATGGTGAGGTCACCAAAGCCTTTGAAGGATCATGCGAGAATTTAACGTCAGACAGGCCTTTGGTGGGACGAACTGGGGCTACTTGTTGACACCTGTGGTGTATACATCGTAAGTAGGCAATTCTTGGTCAAAAAGGGAGTTTGAGGGTAACGGTATTCAGGTACGATTATGGAGCTGGAATATCCGAAGGCCGCCTTATCCGAGACAAGCTCAGGTCAGTATCAAATATGCTTCTGAAAATCCCCGAGTTAACCTTAGTAGTGAGGGCAAATTGATTGCCCTCTTTCTTCGCACTATGGATTCCTTACTTCACGCCGAGCTCATTGGTAATACTACTTGCCCGGCAGGCGGAAGCCAATATTCAAGCAACCCAGCTATATATACCACTGAATTACACAACCAGATATTAGATACTCGCTACTATATAATCCGGCACATGGATACTAATTCCTTAGACGACCAGACATTTGACCTTCGTATCCAGACTGCCTTGGGGGAGCAGCAATTGCAAGACCTAGATCTTCAAAGACGGGAGAGCAAAATTCTGATAACAAATTATTCAGCAGGTAGCCACAAAATCCTTTATTCGACGGCTGAACTTTTAACATGGCAAACTATTGACGGGGTTGACACATTATTTTACGTTACCGGCGATCGAGGTCATATGCAGGAGATTGCTTTCTTCTTTGAAGACAAGGAAATTGATGTTCAACTCCGCCACCAGGGACTTAAATCTGTTAACATTACAGCGAAGAATAACATTGCGACCCTTTCGTTTACGACTGAGCCGGGACATGATATCACTTCGATTCGAGTTAGCGATACGTTCCATATGATATGCTTCAATAAAGCCAGTGCGTATAGATTTTGGGCTCCTGTATTGCGACAAGGCCCAAAGAAAGTCAATTTGCAGGATCAAGTACTAGTACAAGGGCCTTACCTAGTGAGGAACGCTACAGCCGACGGTTCCATGCTTCACCTTGTGGGAGACGTAAACCAAGATACCGCCCTTCTTTTGTGGGTAACTGCAGGGTTCAAAAAGGTCACCTGGAACGGGGAAGAGCTCCACTTGGAAGATGGGCCATTCCTGTCTCGACAGGCAATATTGAGGGGGCCTGAGGAAGGGAAGGTGATTTTACCAAGCCTCAACAGCACGGAAACAGAATGGAAAGTGATGGACTCGCTACCTGAGATTGAAATTGAGTACGATGATTCGGAGTGGGTCGTCGCAAGAAACTCGAGTACGAATGAAGCATTTCCCCCAATTACTCTGCCATGTTTATATGCAGGAGAATATGGGTTCCACACTGGTATGGTTCCATTGAACTTAATTTGGCCGAATTCCAAGCTCTATCACTAAATTTCTACTATAGGAGCTGTAATTTACCGTGGCCGCTTCAATACCTCCCAGATGGCTGGCAACGTCACTGGAGTGCACCTAGAGATTTGGGGAGGTACTGCTTTCGGATACTCGGCTTGGCTGAATGGGAAATACGTCACCTCTCAGCCTGGAAATGCCTGGAATGAGTGGTTCGCTGATAACTGGTTCTTCGCACTCGACCAGCTCAAAGAAGGAGAGAACGTATTAGTGATAATAAGTGATAGCAATGGTTATGATCGAGACAATGGTGTGACATTCTTTGATAGCCATACAACGAAGAAGCCGAGGGGCATCAGATCAGCGATATTACTTGGTGCTGTGGGGCTAGAATTCACAAGCTGGAAGTTGCAAGGAAATGCAGGCGGTGAAAAGTACGATGATGCAGTGAGAGCACCGTATAATGAGGACGGAGTGCGCAATTTTCCTTTCCCATGCTCGCCCTTTTCAGGTATTCATATTACTAATCTAGCCACTGTATAGCTTTATGCTGTGCGGATAGGTGCACATTTCCCCGGTTTCAACGACACAACTATGTCGTCGGAATCACCCATGGAAGGATTCCCTGGCGCCGGCATAAAGTTCTATCGTACCACGGTTAATATCACCTACCCCCTGGACTACGACGTTCCACTAGCCTTCGTTTTTGAGATACCCCAGGATATCCAGACGAGGGTTCAGCTATTCGTGAATGGCTACCAGATGGGGCGGTATATCAACCACATAGGCCCACAATCCGTGTTTCCTGTCTATCCTGGTATTATTAACCGGGGCTCGAATGTAATAGGTCTTGCTGTGTGGGGTATGCATGAGCCAGCTGAAGGCAAGAGGTTTCAATTTACGAGGTTGTCTTTGGAGACTTTGAATTGTTTTTTCAGAACTGGGTATGGGGAAGTCAATGGAGAGGGATTGATTACAGGGCTTCCCCAAGGAAGGAGCAAGTTTGTCGCTAGGGTCAAAGATATGGCACAGGAAAACCCCAAACTAGCTGGGCACGAATTGGTCGAATACTTGACAACGAAATTGCGTGTGCAAGGACTATCAGATGCCTTTCGCAGGACGTTGGATCTTTGGCGTACATCTTGAAAAAAAAATAGTCCAAGATTTTGGGGGTCTGCACCGGCGCTCATGGAGAAGCTATTCACTCACTCTCATCCAACTAGGCATAATTTCTCTCGTTTTTGAAAAAAATTGATTTTCTCTCTCATCTTGAAAGTCCAGTAAGAATTTATCCTTATCAAAAGATAAGAGGTGTATTTTCTTTTTTAGGTGACATATGCAACCCACGTCAGGTAACGATAAACAAATCAGTTCCGAAAGCCATAAATGCAAGGAAAATCGCCAGACTAGATGAAAATTTGACATGAAATTTAGATAATGAGCAGTCATCCCCTAATCAACCGCAGCCACGCCAAACATCTCAACTGTAAATCGGCCAACTAATACTCTCCATTCTCCTTTTTCCATTTTTCCAGATACAATCTCCCTGACAATGCGCCCTGCTCCTCCCCTGGGAAACGACCTCGTGGCCATGGAATCTCCCTCGAGACAAAGGGTTTCAACTAACAAGGCAGTTTGAAATTTAGTTCAACATTTCCATGCACTACCAAGGGGGACTTACTGCGAAATCTGTCAGCTCCGGCGCCACATATGTTCTGACTTTGTTCCAATCGATCACGTAGCCTCCGTGTTTAGTGTGCCTTCCCATTGAGCCAGTCCGGTTTCCCTTGTAGAAGCCCTTGCCCACCATCTTGGTAGTGAGGGCGAGGCGGCGGAGCGAGCGAAAAAGGGGTTGCGAAGGCGAAACCATCGTTGTGGTTGTTTGATGCAAGCTCAATTTGCAGGGCCGGCGAGCGTTTTCTTTTGTAAATGACAAGAGCACGCGGTTGAAGGTAAGGTTGCAATCGCCACCTACGCACTATGTATGTACGGAAGAAAAAAAAAAAGGAACGAACCCCGGATTTTCTGCAGGAGTGGGTTGCCAAGGATTGTAACCGAGTCCAACGATGCATGACCTTTTCGGGCAGTCAAGCTTCGTGCAGGGTGAGACATACAGTAGGTAGGCACCTAATAACTCACCGGCACTGTACCGGTGGAGTTGTACGGAGTAGAGCACAGCCAGACTCCTGCAGCCGCGAGAGAGGGGAGGGGCTCTGCCTTGCTAACGTACTGTACAGATCCATATCATAACACTGCGGGGTCGAGGGATCTGCCCTTGCCCAATCATTCTTTCGAGGTCCCTAGGTTACCCTAGAACGCCACCTGAGTCACACCGGCCAAGCTCAACTGTGTATTCGCGTTTATGAAATTTATTTATTGACTGGTGAGAGAAAACTATCGAATAGCTTAATACGGTGGCGTGCGAGTCGCAATCCGAATGGCTCTCACCAATACTAACCAAACCAAATATAGGCTCACGGCTATGGCTATGGCTATGGCTATATCCTAACCCTCGATCTCCATCGATTGTGCAGGCTAATCCTTGCCTCCATATCTCTTTTATGACATCCTGTCCTAGTCTTGTTGATCCTCTCCTTCAGTCGCCGGACTAACCCCTGGTATCGATAAGTATGTAAAGTACATACTTGTCCCCCCCAGATAACACTGGCATGTATATAACCTACCTGCCCCTGCGTCGCCGCGCCTTCGCATATCAAGCTTGGTTATTCTGCAGCGAGTTAACTAAAACTTTATCCTGCGAAAGTCAAGGCCAAATGCATCAAGGCGGCCGAGATGTATAACCTCAGGCTCCCGGACTCTGATGCTGATACCAAACTGAGAGCAGTGTTTGATGAGAGTCAGGCATCAGATACACATCAGAGCCCAAGCGAACTTCGCTGTTTCGAGCCCGTGGTACCGGTGCTGTGCGTGCCTGCCGCGGAGCGGGGGTGGGGTTCACTATACGGTACCAGTTCCACTGGCGAGATGTATCCCCCTGTCATGATCAGCTGCTGTACGGCCATAGCACAAGTACTTTACTATGGGGTTTGCCAAAAAAATTTCAGGGGCAACCTCGCCAGTGGGACCCGGTACTCTGCGAAATGAGCAAGATCACCAACGCCACTTTAGCGCACTTTACTCTGGAAAGTTCAGGATCCTTGTATCAAAGCGGTGGCTTTCCCGCCACGTCGGTTTGCCCAGCTCTTTGGTTAAATTGAATTCCCATGAAGGAGGAGACCTGGCCATCGCGAGTTTCTCTTCAGCAGATTAACGAGCGTCCGATCACGGGCTACCTAAACATGCATATGCCAGTAGCGCACGTGGGTTCCGCGGACTACTGTAGCGCTAATGGCAGGCGAGCTCTTGGCTATTGGCGCGCAGCCGCGTTCAGTAATTGCTATACACCGCTGTGCCGTCTGCGGTACTGAAAACGTCCCCCAACAAGACCAAGATCATCTGCCAATAGAAACACCATTGCCAGGCCTACTGTATGGAAGGATTACCCGTGAGGGTTAACTTTGCGATCTGCTCCTCCATGCAGCTGCAGCGTTTCACCTGGCTTAAGAATGTGCAGGTTTTGAGTATACGCCATAAACAATGGAAGGATCCGTTACTCTTTCGGGGACGTTGAATGGGAATGGAAATTTGGCCCTCAACATGTTTGGAAGATCTTCAAAATTACCAGCAATGGCGTTTCCCGTCTCTTTGATGCTGGTAAGACTGCGAATTTTCGAACTGCCACCCTTGTGTACGCCACGCGGCCACACTACCAGCCGCCATTTTAGTGGTTTGGATTTTTGAGAGGTGCATTTGGGGGCGACATCCATACAGCTAACCAACGAGCTAACTCAGTTACATTCTGCAAGAAACGATTTGAAGAATGCTCTTGTAAGGAAATCAGAAATAACTGTCTACCTTGTGAGAGAATTTCCAGCACAGATCAACCAGAGCGCACCACAGAAGCACTACGGCAATACCTTTCTCCGGGGAACGGGACGACCCGCAAAGCGCACAACGTGATTGGACAACAGCTTACCGGTCCCACAAGTTGGGGGAGGAATGCAGTTTACCCGTAATTATCCAACTGTTCCAACCCCTGCTTCTACCTCTTTTCTATCTAGAGAAGACCGGAGAGACGTAGGGGCGGTGCAGCAGGTTCCCACGCACCATCTCAGCCCGAGGAGGGGGTTGTAGGATTGAGAAATGCCATCACACTATGTCAAACAGTTCCCGAAGCTAGCTAAGCTCGATGAAACAAGTAAGAGTTCTGGATATGGCACGTGCAGCTGCCAAACGAAAAGAGAAAGAGAAAGAATAAATGACAAGGGACAGGGAACAAGGGTATTGGAAGTGAATGAAGCAGTATGCTTGAACATGTAGGAAAAAGAAAACATGCCTACCCAGGCGAAAGGGTGAAGGGGGGTGAATCCTCGATCCTAGCTAGTGGCTACCAGCATCTGCCGACCCAGGGGTTTGGCAAATGCAATTTGGGGACATGGGACGGGGTACAATGCTAGTCCCAAATGATCGAATGTTCCCTTGCCCTTCCGTAGCTTTCTAATGCAGACCTTATGTCGCAGCTGCGTAGTTTACTGAAACGAATCCTAGTCGAGTTGGACATCACATTTACATATGTAGGGCTCACATTAGAAAGGGGCGCAGACTTACCCACGCCTTTCTGTTGGTTCCACCTTTATCAAATGCCAGATGCAACAAGCAGATTATGGATGTACCGATGACCAGCCAATCGATTTGGGGAGCAAACAACAACATCTCGAATCATTAATGGAATATCCCTGGTCAAGAACCCTTCCCGATCCCGATCTACAAGATTTCATGCCACTCAAATAAGAGATAATTTACATAAATTACATTGACACGAGAACAGGTCATAACTTACAAATTTATGTAACTTCATCCCGTGGCGAGTTCAAGAATAAATTATTAGTTGGGTACCATGCTGCAATCGGGATGAGCAGAAAAATCTCAGTCCCTAGCCTGAAGAAGGCTTGGTTCGTTGTTCTAGACGAAGGAAGTTAGACCAAATAAAGTGGGGGTAGACTTTGTTTCAATAATAATCCCAATATTAGTGTACGCAGGGAAACTATTTTTCTCATTCCCTTCGCCAGCGTGGGAATAGTCTCATTTTTTTTTTTTTTTAAACTATCACGAGTTGTCTGTTACACCCCTCGCCTCCCCCCCCCCCAACCTCTTCCAACCCGGGAGAATGGCTAGTCGGAAATTGAACTTGTTTTTTTAAACAGGCAGCTTACGGTCATAATGATGGCAAACATATCTAGGTTGCAAGAGGTCTAAATTCAGAAATGATCAATGAAAACACCCCTACAGGAAGCCCCTTGCATTTAACCTTCCCCGATTCACGATGTTACGATGGGAATTTTAACGTTATCGATGTACAAGACGGACACACACGTGGGCTGTGGAGGGGGGTGGGTGGTGGGCAGTGGGAAAGTTTAGTTGGCCTTCAAAAAGTTGTAACATGTTACACTGCCGCGATAAAAAATAAAAATAAAAAAAAGCAAATCATGAGTTTAAGGTAGGTACGGAGGTTTCAATCTCTAGTGATTTTGTTTGATATGTTTGAGAGTTACAAGTTAGTTATTTCCAATAGCATTGGAGGGGCCCAACTCACGCATTTGGAACTTTTAGCGATTGTTAGCCGTTCCCTGATCCTACCTATCACCCACCCCCCACACACGCCGCAAGCCCCCTGGAAAAACTTTATATAAACACCTCCTCCCCTTTCGGACTACTAACCTATGGCACTCCGTTTTGAAAAAGAGTAACGAATAAAATTTGTTTTTTCAAAAAAATCAAAAAAAAAAAAAACCCCAGGGTCTGTCTGCCAACCAACTAAACAAAAGAGGCAAACCCCCCCCAAAAAAAAAAAAAAGAAAACCCCAGTTTCT